>VDFB02373365.1:6273057-6683227 GCA_007258455.2 Sequoia sempervirens
CTAAAGAGAAATGTTTGGGTAGTTGTATAGGAGTTTGCCTCAGTCAAACCCACATATTGGTGTTTCCACCTCCATGGATAGCCTCAAACAAGATAATAAGAAATATAGATGTGAAATGATAAAAAATAACCATTTTCTAATCAAATACAGAGATAGTATGCTTAATATACATTCTTTAAGAGTTACCCCATTCAAGCATAGAAGCAAGGCTTGTTGGTGCAACAAAGGACCAACAAGAGCCTCCAAGATGACAATGGATTCCTTGCAAGATGAGCTCGTGTTGAAACAATGGAGTTTACTTTGAAATCCATAGAAGAGCTCTTTGCAAGATTTGTGTAGAGAAATGGAGAAAAAAAAAAAAGAGAAGAGAGTTGTATGCTTCCTTCAGGAGAGAAAGAATGGATCACTTCAAGAAAGAATGAAAAGTGTGTAGAATCCAAATTGGAGAATCAAGAAATTACTTTCAAAATGTAAAAGAGAGGGATTTTTTGGTCTAGGCAACCTAGCCAAGTGATTCTCGATAGGGTTGCAAGTTGGTAGAGGTGTTATGTTTCCAGAACATGGTAGGTGTAATGTCTCAATGACCACCTTAGTCTTGGATTTTCATGGGATGCTAGCATGGCTCATGGACATCTTTGCAACATATATTGGTCCATGGAAAATTGGACTTAATGGTTGAGGAATTAGGCATGCCAAATGGCAAGAAATGGTTTTAAGTTGAGGGAGAGCACGATTATCTTAGTTTATCTAAAGAGGAAGGCATGTGTAGTGTGAAATTGCATAGGATGCAATTTATGAAATTATATTTTCCCCCACTTTAGTGAGAATATGTGTTCAAGAGAAAATGTGAAGTAAAGTACAAAGGGAGAGAATTTTTTACCCAAGATGTGAAGGGGAACCAGAGTCTTCTATCCATGCGGAGTTGTCCCCAAGGAAGAGACCTAAGTCAATCCTACATAGAATGATTAAGCTATATCACCACAAACATATTAACTGCAAACAAACATGTTACAAAAAAAGTGAAAATTTAGACATCAAAATTGTATAGACACAAGACAACACTAATATGTATGGGTAGCAAGTTGTGTTATGCTAGGGACCATACAAAAATCCAATCAACCTATGACTGCTACAAACTACATTGTAGGACATCCACAAAAAAGAGACATAGACATCCATAAAGATAAAGTTTTGTGGGTTACCCCCGCACTAGATGATGGATAAGACAACTGAATACAGATATAATTTAAAAAGAATTATAAAATAAGAGATCTATAATATGAATAAATATGATAGCCCTTTCCCTTCCCTATGTTTCGTGGAGGAACATAAGTTATTTGAGGTCCTATCATAATAAAGACATGAGAAAGAGAGATAGGGGGATCTAAATATTTGGGGTCAATATGATTCATATCGACAACATTTGTATATATCTTACGCATGAATCATCATTGTGTTTCCAAATATTTTAGATCATGAATATGGACAACATGAAGACAAAGAGAGAATAAAAATTTGGGTTAACATGGATGAAGGCCTAAATGCCCCAACACTTTGCATTGTCCCCAAATGCCAAAAATAAAAGTACTACAAACAGAAGAATGATGATACAAATAGAATAAGTGCATGGAAAATTGTCCACCTTGTATCCAAGTACCTACGAGGGTATCTTGGTTCCTTCAAGAGAGACCACAAACATATACAAGCAAGTGAGAGGAACACATACAAATAAACTAACTCTAATCTAAAGACATGAAGGGTACTGCTCTAATCAATTATATCTATCAATTCATCCTCCTCCCAATCTAGATCATAGGGGGAGGGAAGTCGAGCTCACAAAGGAACAACAACTAAAGTGGTACTAGGCATCTCACATGTAGAAAGGGCTAGAGATGTGGCTACTTCAATATCCCCATCTACTAGTTCCTATGAGTAGAGTATCAAAAGCTTTGTAAAAATAATTGATAAGGCTGAAATATCCTCGAGAGAGTCAAACATACACTTCTCTGGAGAGGAGTGTGGTGAATCAACTATAGGTTGTGAAAGAGGAGCCTCAGTATGAACCTCTAGAAGAGGAGAAGTGACAAACTTCAGTGAAGAAGGGATATCTTCAATGATAAGGATAGAAGAAGAAAGAGAAGTAGAAGGAGCATACTTCTTGTGGCAAGATTCATGGATAAGTTCCTACTCAAACTTATGCTTGGAAAGAAGGCTAGAGTGTTGAGATGCAAGAGAATCATTAGACAGAGAGGTGATAAGAGGTAGTTCTATGGAAGGTACAGTGAATAACTACGCCCTTTTTGGGTGAGGATCATCCACCTCTTGAAAGGACCAGAAGCAAGACAAAAATAGGATAAGAAAGGGAAGAATACTGAGGAATCGAAATGAAAGACTTACCCTCAACCTTTTTGTTGGGAATTAAGGTGTGTCAACCTTGACAATTCCTAAGTTGTTTATTTATTATTACTTTAGTTTTTCCCATGGATAAAAATCATTTATGTTATTAAATATTTTTTCTCCATTAAAAGGGGCGTGATATTTTGAGTTGGCACTTTTGCCACATGTCGGTGCCTTGAAAAATAAGTTATTAGTTGTCAAAAGATGCCCACTTAGTGGTATAACATGGAAAGCCTATTTTTAAGGATGTTATGACATATTATATGACAACTGTAAGGGCTAAAAGTGGGGGATATCATTTTGGACGTGAGAATCATCTATGGCATGTGTAAGAGGATATTTGCATAGCTATTGATGGTTTATGATGCATGTAAGAGCATCTCTTATTTTATAGGGATTCTTATGACATCTTGTAAGGTGTAATGTCATGTAAGAGACCATGTTTAACATGTAAGGGTTCGAATGGATTTTTACCATGGTATTTCCAAACCTTATTTTGACCCATGGTAATGTTTTATGGTGGTATTTTGAGCCCCCATGAGTTTATATTGAGGGATTGAGTTGGAGACACTATGAGATGTTTTACAAGCACACAGATGTTGTGGAATTGAAGAGGAGTTAGAGTGGATGTATTATAAACATATTTTCTATTAATGCAAGCTATTCATCTCTTCTTTGGTGGATTTTTTTCTCGAAAGGGTTTCTCCACGTAAACACTATGTTATGTGTTGTACTTTTTGTTCTTTGAAATTTTTGTTTACAATTGTTTAAATCTTCATATGGTTTACATTGCATAATCTGGTTTATAATAATTTGTTAAAGCTTCCATTATAACTATTCCTTTATCATTTTTCTAACATTTGGTATCAAATTCTGGCCAGTTTTGTGTTCTGAGTGGTAGAACGAAGGTTTTTTGAGTTTTTGTGGGAGTTTTGTTTAGTTTCTTTTTGCAGTATTTTGTGTTTAACCATGACTGCAACTTCTAACCATTTGGATATTGGAAATTTTAACAGAGTTGGTTTTGATTTATGGAAGATTAAAATGGAGGATCTCCTTGAAGAATGAGATCAATGGGTAGTTATAAAAAATGAAAAGAAACCCGAGAAATTGAGTGATGAAGATTGGGAGTAGATAGATAAAAAGGCATGTGGTACTATCAAATTATGTCTTTCTAATTTTGTTATCCTAAATGTCTCAAAGGAAAAGATTGCATATGCTTTGTGGAACCGGATAGGTGAGATCTATCAAGTGAAAATTCTAGTAAACAAACTCTACTTGAAGCAGAAAATATTTTATCTTAAGATGAGGGAAGGTGAATCTATAGTTGAGCATTTAAATTCTTTTAATTTGGTTTTGAGTCAATTAGCCTCTATTGATGTAAAATTAGAAGAAGAAGATAAGTGTATTATGCTTCTCTATTCTTTACCTAAAGCTTGGGATAATTTCATACTTACTATCACTGCTAACATGGAAGATCCAAAGATGGATGCTCTTGTAGCAAATTTGTTGTCATAGGAAATGAGGAAAAAGGCAATGGATAGTACAGGTGATGCTCTCAACGTAAGGGGAAGGCCTAAAGAAAGAGGGTCTAAAGGAGATAAGAATGGTCCTAAGGACAAGTCTAAGGGCATATCTAAAACTCCTAGAAAGAAGAATAGATTGAAGTGTTGGAACTATGGGAAAAGAGGACATGTGAAGAAGGAATGCATAAATCCAAAGAAACAAGTTGATTCCTCCATTGATAAATCCTCGAACTCAAGTGATGAAGCTTTGATTTCTTGTCTTCAAATTATGACTAATGAAAATTGGTTAATTGATTCAGGATGCTCGTTTCATGTGACTCCTCACAAGGAGTGGTTTACCACATATGAGAAATATGATGGAGGTGAAATCTATCTCAGTGATAACTCTTCATACCCGATTTTCGGAAGGGGTGAGGTTAAGTTGTGTTTCAATGATGGGAGGATTAAAACCCTTCCTGGTGTTTTGCATGTTCCTAGAGCAGCTAGAAATATAATTTCAATTTTGAAGTTGAATGATCTGGGAATAAGTGTAACTTTTGATAAGCATGGTTGCAGATTGGTAAGAGGGAATTTGGTGATAGTGAGAGGAACAAGGAAAGGAACCTTGTTTAAGCTGGAAGTCACTACTTTTGTAAACTCTACATATGTAACTAAAAAATATAAAAACACTTGTATGTTGTGGCACCACAGATTGGATCACATAAGTGAGACTACTTTAAAGTCTATTTTGAATAAAAAGTTGTTAGACAGTTTATACTATTCTAATGAGAGTTTTGATTTATGTGAACATTGTGTATTTGGTAAACAAAATAGAAAATCATTTCCTTCTAGCAATACAAAATCTAAAGTTAATTTTGAATTAATTCATACAAATTTGTTTGGTCCTATGGATGTTGAATCAATTGGGAAATCTAGATATTTTGTCTCCTTTATCAATGATGTTACAAGGTTTACCTGGTTATATTTTATGCGACATAAATCTGAAGCTTTCACTGAGTTTAAGGAATTTAAAGCCTTAGTCGAAAATTAATTAGATTATAAAATTAAGGTATTAAGGTTTGATAATGGAGGAGAATACTATTCTAAAGAATTTGATGAATTTGTTGTCCCTCGGTATCATTTGGCATTAATGTCAATACACTGAGGTTGAAGTTATAGGTTATGCACATGGTGATCTCCTTCAGTTTTGCATGAGTTTATATATCCATACTGATTCTTTTAGCATTTTCATCTGTGTTTGGTATAATTCCATGGTCATATAGCTAGTTTGGTCTATGATCAGTTTGGTATTGTAAAGTGCATTTTTGTATCTATTGACATCTTTGGTAAAGTGCAGTGATAAAGGCCATATTCTAAAAGGGGGCATTGCTACATTTTTCATAAGGTAATATTGTTCTCCAAATTGTTTTTGAAATTGATGTGGATGGAAAAGTTGCTTTCAACGAGGGGGCATATTGACACATTATATACAAAGCATCATCATCATGGAGAAATTCTTAAAATAAAGAGTGGCAAATTGTTTTATTCAAAGACTTATTTTTGAAAAGATTGAAAAGGGTTGTCGGTGATCATTATTTTTTGTTTGACTTTATTGGGAATTCTTTCCCATCAAAATGCTCGAATTTGAAATGCATTATGTTCGGTTTGAAAAAGTCTTTGAAGACTTCAATGGATATCAATGTTTGCTTCATTATAACCATTAGGGTTTATTACCCTAATCATGGCACCGTTCATAAGGAAAATTTGTTACATTTTTTGGATGTTGGTCTTCGTTGGAACAAGGAATAACAGTAAAGAGCAATAGTGGAGATGTTTTGGTTGTGTCGATATCAGGTGTATTCTTTATTTTTCTTCTTTGTGTCTATAATAACCCTAGTGTTGATCTATCTTGTTCTTAATGTTGTTTAGTTGAATTGGGATCTTTGATTTTATTTGGGCTCGTGTGTTTTCTAGGTTAAGATAGTTGTTAATAGTAACCTGTGCAAATCTTAGTAATGGGTCTGTGTGGTTAACATTTTGTTTCAATAACCCAAGCAAATCTTTATGTCAAGTTAGAAAGAACTCATTCATGATTATCTTCTGTAATTACATGTTTTGTTTTGGTTGTTAAGAAGAGTCAAATACAAATCTTGGTTAGGCCTATTGTTGAGAATTAAGGGTTTGTTTTTTAAATGCAAAAATGTTTCTTTTGTTGAAAACCCCACTTCAGGTCTATCGTTAAGAATAGGGGTTTTTGTCTTGTAAAATATCAAGTTTTTTTCTTTTGATTAGAAAACCCTGTCATTGTTTGTGAGATTATTATGGTTTGTCGGCTCTACAGATTATGTGACAATTATATACTGGTTGCTCTTAACGTTTTCTTGACAAGATTGTTTATTGATGGATTATAGTTGAAGACTTGTATAAAAAGATGTGTTTTTGCAACTAGAAAGGGCAATTTCAGATTCAGTTTCTCATGGAAGTTGTTGATACAGTTTCTTCAAAAGGCCTTTACCTAATTTTGTTTTTGAAAAATAGAGAACATATAACATGCCTTATTGTGCTCATTTTGATGATGATGAGAGGTTTTGATAAACACAGATTATATCTTTCAAAAAAGACAATATATATTGGTTTGTGATCTGGAACATTGTAACTCTAATTCTGAAGTCATGACAAAACAGAGTATGTGATTAGTGAAACAGAGATCAACTTTTTATTTAAATTGCTTCATATTTGTACATTTTCACAAGACTATCAGTGAGATAGTACTATTTTCAGTGAGACAAATCAACCAGTGAGGCTTTGTACAAAGAATATTTTTTTCAGATAAGGCCAGTGAGGCCAAGTTCGAGTGGTTTTATTCCCCGAGAGGGTTTCCACTCAAGACAAACTTTGTGTCAATATTTTAATGTGTTTTTCATTATTTTTTCATTTCATTTTTCAGCATAAGTTCATTCATGATCTAATCATTGTTTAAAAAGTACAAAATTTAATTTGTTCGTTAACACTGATTCACCCCCCCCTCTTAGTGTTAATTGCACTCCAACAATTGGTATTAGAGCCAAACCTTGTTGTTGAGTCAACTAGGGGATCTTGCTTAGGAGTGCTAATGGAAACACAAGAAGGTTTGTCTACAACCAGAGCATGACTCTTTGATGGTACTGGTTATGCTTTCTGGAAGTTTAGGATGAAAAAACATATCAACTCTCTAGGATATGATGTGTGGGCAGCATTCACCCCCTTCTGATGCTAATGAGAAATGAGCATATGATTGCAATGAAAAGGCTGAAAATGTTATTTGTTGTGGACTCACTAATGATTTCTTGACAAAAATAATGGATTGTAAGAATGCAAAAGCCATATGGGATAAATTTTCCACTATCTATGAAGGTGATGAGAAAGTTAAAGAATAAAAACTTCATAACTATAGATTTAAATTTGATAGTCTAAAAATGGGTGACGATGAAAAGATTGTTGATTTTTTCTTAAAGATTCAAGAAAGTGTAAATGCAATCAGAGGGTTTGGAGAAAACCTTCCTAGAAAGCTTGTTGTTCAAAAATTTTTGAGATCTTTACCCACTAAGTTTGATCCAAAGATTGCAGCAGTTGAAGAAAGAGAAATTAATAAGGTAACTCTTGATGATCTCCATGGTTTCTTTACTGCTTATGAGATGAGATTGAATGAACATAACTCTATTAGTAAGGAATCTTCCTTTAAAGTTGAGTCTGATGTTTTAGATGAAACTGAATCCTCTTTTGTAAGTAAACTAAAAAGAGGCTCAGGCAAGTATAAGGGGAAATTACCTTTTAAATGTTTTAATTGTGGAAAGATAGGACACTATGTTGCAAATTGTCCTAAAAAAGATCTTGAAAGTGATGATGAAAGAAATAAAACATTTTCAAAGAAGAAGCAATCTAATTTTAAAAAGAAAAATACTTTCAAAAAGAAGAAAAGTCTTTATGCTGATGTAACTGATAGTGAATTAGTTGAATCTTGTGATGAAACTAAAGAAATCTTATTTATGGCCGAAGTTGTTCCTATAAAGGAAGATGAATCTAATTCTGAATCAAGAATTGACCTTGAGGGAGAATTGAAATCTACTCAAAGAAATTAAGAAATTGAGAAAAGAAGCAGTTATCTTAAAAGATAAAGATCAAGAAAATGTACAAACTATTTCTGATTTGACTCTTAAAGGAGAAGAAACCAAAAAAAATCTTGAGATAACTCAAGAAAAACTAAAACATAAGGAGGATAGGTGTTGCTCTTTGGAGGCAGAAGTTGTTAAGCTGAGAAATCAGCTTGCTTGTTTTGATGAGGGTCAATGTTCAAATCACGATGGTAAAGGAAAAGGTAAGATTTCTTATGATAATTCTCGTTTCAATGGTTATTGTTTCAATTGTAAACAATTTGGTCATAAGGCTAACATTTGCAAGGTTTTTTCTAAGAGAAGTTATAACATTGTTAATGGAAATCTCTATAGATTTCTTGTTAATCGTCAATGTTATAAATGCAAAGAAATAGGTCATATAGCAGCATTTTGTAAATCTAGTTTAAGAGTGCAATCAAACAGAGCTAATAGAACCAAATTTATTTGGAGGCCTAAAGATGTTAAAGCTTTGATAGTTGAAACAGCTTTTCATTCTGTAAAGAGAAATTTTTGGGTTCTCGATAGTGGTTGCTCTCATCATTTGACTGGTGAGAGAAACAGGTTTATAGACTATGAAGACTATTCTAGTGGTTTTTTTAAGTTTGGGAATGATCATTGTATTCCTATAGTGGGCAAAGGTACTATTTTGCTTGAAAATGAAATCCATGTCAATGATGTTTATTATGTGGAAGAGCTAACTCACAATCTCCTGAGTGTAAGACAAATTTTTGACAATGGCTTTGAAATAAAGTTCTTTGAAATAGGGTGTGAAATTCAAAAGAAATATGGTAAAACTGTAGCAGCAGGTTACAGAACAAATGGTAATGTCTATTACCTACAAGAGAGCTCAAATAATAAGCAAGAAAGTAATGTTTGCTTCATGAGTCAAATTAATGAGTCTAAGTTATGGCATAGAAGATTTTTTCATATTAACTATGACAATCTGGTAAAGATAAGTAAAAATAAAAATGTTAGAAACATGCCTATAATATCTAAACTAGATAATCAAATTTGCAAAGAATGTCAGGAATGAAAACAAGCTAGAGAAAGTTTCAAAACTAAAGAATACACATCAACCAGACCTCTGCAGCTTGTTCACACTGATCTATGTGGACCAACAAGGACTAAGTCCTTGAATAATGAGAGGTATTTCATTATTTTTATAGATGACTATACTCGTATGACTTGGGTAACATTTCTGGTACATAAGGGAGAAGCTTTTCATAAATTTAAAGTTTTCATAAAGTTGGTTGAAAATGAATCTGATTTGAAAATCAAATGTCTTAGGTCAGATAGAGGAGGTGAATTTACCTCACAAGATTTTGTTGATTATTGTGAAGATCATGCAATAAAGAGGCAATATTCAGCCTCTAGGACACCACAACAAAATGGTGTTGCAGAATGCAAAAATCGAACAGTGAAGGAAATGGAAAGAGCTATGTTGCTTGATGTAGCTCTGTCAAACACATACTGGAAAGAAGCGTGAATACAATTGTTTAAATTTTGAATATAGTTTAGATAAGAACTACAACATAGCATACACCATATGAATTATGGTATGGTAGGACTGCTAATGTAGGATATTTCAAATTTTTTGGCAGCAAGTGCTTTATTAAGAAAAATATTGATAGCATTGGAAGTTTTGAATCAAGGTGTGATGAGGGTATATTTTTGGGATATTCTACACACAGTAAAGCATATAAATGTTACAATAAAAGATTAAGAAAATTTTTGGAAAGTGTCAATGTTAAGGTTGATGAAACCTTACAAAATTGTGAACAAAATAAACTTGATGATGATCATGATTTTATTGTGCAGACACCTAATACAAATCTGTAAGATCAAAATGAACCTTCAAGTTCAACCGAGCCTAAGCAATCAACTGAACAAAATGTGCCTGATGATATTGTTGAACCTTCCTCACAGTTGTCTTCTAGGCTAATGAAAAAGAAGCATCCTTCTTATCAGATTATTGGTGATGTGTCAAAAGGAGTTCAAACTAGAAGGCAGCTTTCAGGTACAAAAGATAATGGTGAACAAGTTTATTTATCTTTGATTTCAGAAATAGAGCCTAAGACATATTATGAGGCTAGTAGTGATAGTTGTTGGGTTAAGGCTATGCATGAAGAACTTGCACAAATTGAGAAAAATAAAAGTTGGGAACTAGTTCCTAGACCTAAAAACAAAAATGTCATTAGTGCAAAATGGGTCTTTAGGAATAAGTTGGATGAACAAGCGAACATAGTCAGAAACAAAGCTAGATTAGTTTGCAAAGGCTACTCTCAAATTGAAGGTCTGGATTTTGATGAAACTTTTTCTCATGTAGCTAGATTAGAAGCAATTAGAATGTTTCTGGCTTATTCAGTGTATAAAGGTTTTAAAGTGTATCAAATGGATGTTAAAACTAGTTTTCTCAATGGTGACTTATCAGAAGTTTATATGGAACAGCCTGAAGGCTTTGTTGTTGTAGGAAAAGAACATTATGTATACAGGCTTAAAAAGGCCCTCTACGGTCTAAAACAAGCTCCTAGAGTCTGGTATTCAAAATTAAATACTTATTTACATGAACAGGGGTTCTCAAAAGGTGCAGTAGATAGCAATTTATACTTCAAAGTGAAAAATTGTTGGAAAATGTGCCTCAATCTCATAGGTTGTAACCCCTGAGAAAGCATAGTTGCTGTGACATTTATGTTGTCTGGCCGACTGGAAGTTGTAACCTTTTGTTTTTCTCATGTCGCCAAGACAATGCTTCTGTCTTGCCAACTGGTGATATCGCTGTGACTTGTGGCCTTCATTGTAACCTTCTGCCAAGTGGAGAGCTCTGGTCGACAGTTGGTGGCTATCGGATATCAGTGTGACTCTAGGTCACAAGCGGTGTTGGGGAGAGTCTTGGACAGTCAGTATGTCTCATACTGACAAGGGAAGTCTTGCCGATAGATATACACCTGTGATTGTCGGTGTAACTCAAGGGTCTCGGTGAGAAGTCTCAGCGACGATAGGAAGTGTTGCCGATATCGACATGACCTTCGGTCTGTCTGGCCGATGAAGAAATCAGTATGACTTGTCCCTATCGGCATGATCTCTTGGCGACTGGGAGATGTCTCAACGATAGTGTTAGGGGTCATCGATGTAACATAAGGTGATCGGTATGAAGTCTCAGCAAAAGACAAATGTCTTGTCGATTATCAGATGTGTTCGGTGTGACTCTTGGCAAACAGTGAGTTTGGGATAACATGAAAGCCTCAGTAAGATGTCTTGTCGAAGGTTGATTCTCTCGCTGACAGTGGAACACATCGATGTGACTTAAAGGCTTCGGTATGAAGTCTTGGCGAAAGCGGTAAGTATGGCCGACAAGATAGACTCGGGGTGACTTAGAACTTGCGGGGTGATGTCTTGGAAAAAGGTGTTTGTCTTGCCGATGGGAATTCTGTTGTCGGTATGACTCTTTGACTTCAGTATGACCTCTCACCGATTATCGATGGTTTGGCCGATGCTTCTTGGATGTCGGCATGACTCTTGGTGATTGTTCGGAGATCGGTATAACATGAAGCTCATTGTGACATCTTGGCGAAAGACGATAGTCTTGCCGATAGATGGATGTCGATAGGAATACAATGGGTTTCGGCATGACTTGAAGACTTGATGTGATCTCCTAGCGATGGTGATTGTCTCTCCGATGAGAATGTTGATTTCAATATGACTTGTGGATATCGGTAGAACCTCTTGCCGATGGAGACGACTCTTGGCGACAATGTGTAATCAGGACTTGTGGAATCGGGGAGACACTTCTAGTGTCTCACCGACATGTGACACAAGTTAATTGCTGTTGACCAAGTGAAGATTGTCCGATGTGGTGAGATATGGACAAATCAGAGAAAGTAGAATGTGAATCATTTCTGAGCTAGATGATTCGATAGTTGTGATCCGACAGTTGGAAACAAACCATTTCATAGAGCCGAAGCCGAAGAGAAGGAAACAGAGCGAATAGATGTGAAGGCCATGTGGCTGGCTAGAAGGCCGAGGCCATGAGGCCGAAACAGAGGAAGTGAGAGGCAGGGTTATGTTGCCGATTTCTCTCCTGATCAAGGATTGAATGCCATGGTTGATCTCTGGTGTTGATTAGTATTGTATAATGTGTGAGGGTATTGCAACAGTACAAAGATTGTTTGGTTTGAGAGGTTGATCAAGAAATGTACAGAGGGAGAGTTGATTACTAGATAGTATCCAGAATGAACAAGATGTAAACTCTGAAAAGGCTAAGAGCCTAGATTTGTATTGTAACCATTATGTTGTTGAATAATACAATGGCTCAATCTTTGGAGTGTGGGGTTTTTTATCCGAAAGGATTTTCCCCACGTAAATCTTTGTGTTCTGGTTTTTTGTTTCATCTTTCATGTATGTTGGTTCGTGTAGTAGAATCTATTAATACTTGTTGTTGAATTTACATGTGTTTCTCTCAGATGGATCAATGTAGGAAATGAACTGTGTCTGTTCCACATTTGGACATAGTTGTTCGTGTCTTTGAGGCAATTTAATTGAAATGAAAGTTACCGAAGGCACTACTGCATGGAGTTTTCACTAGATGCACTCCTAAATTTCCTTACAAAAATGACAGTATTATAGTTGTTGTTGTTTATGTTCATGATATTATATTTGGCAGTAATAATGATGCTTTGTGCTCTGAATTTCCAACAATCATGAAGTCTAAATTTGAAATGTCAATGATTGGTGAACTTTCTTTCTTTTTGGGTCTTCAAGTTAGTCAACTTGATAAATGGATATTTATCTCACAAACAAAATATGCTAAAGAAATGTTGAAAAAAATTCAGATGATTAACTGTAAACCAGTTGGGACTCCTATGGAAACTAGCTGTAAACTTTCAAAGGACACTGATCAGCCTACTGTGGATCATACTCTGTATAGATCCATGATTGGTAGTCTTTTATATCTAGCTGCCACAAGGCCTAATATTATGCATGTTGTATGCTTGGTTTCATGATTTCAATCTGCACCTAAAATGTCACATTTGAATGTTGTAAAAATAATTTTGAAGTATGTTGCTGGCACAATAGATTTTGGCTCAAGTGGTACCCTAAGCATGGTGATTTCACTTTGGTTGCTTACACTGATGTTGACTAGGCTAGAAATATTGATGACAGAAGAAGCACTTCAGGTGGTGCTTTCTATCTTGGAGGTAGATTAGTAGCTTGGCATAGCAAGAAGCAGGATTCAGTATCCTTGTCCACTGTTGAGGTTGAATATATAGCAGTTGCTACCTATTGTACTTAGGTGCTTTGGATGCTTCAGACCTTGAAGGACATACAGTTTGATGTTGCTAGACCTGTTCACATTTGTGTGATAATACTAATACTATCAATATCTCTAAAAATCTAGTGCAACATTCTAGAACTAAGCATATTGATATAAGGTATCATTTTTTGTGTGAAAAGGTGTTGGAAAATGAAGTTATATTAGATTTTGTGGTATCCAATGATCAGGTCATTGATATATTTACCAAACCTCTTCCTAAAGCTCAGTTTGAAACACTACGAGACACGCTTGGTGTTGTCTCTATCAGTTCTCTTCCATGTTAATTTTTTTGTTCATGGAAACAGGGGGAGCACTTCATGCATCTTTCTTTGTCCCTCAATATCTGTTTGGCATTTTAGAGTTCATTTTATGTTTGACTCAATTTTCTGTCCTTGGCATTGTGTCAAAAAAGGGGGAGAGTTTGGCAGAAGTGATTTGGTTCTTTGGAATGTTGATGGTTTCTTTTTGTTGGCTTGTTCAAATTTCATGCCATGTTCAGATTTCATGATATGTGACAGGATGGATGGGTATGTACTTCATTCATTCATCATGTTCAGAACAGGTATATTATAGCTTTGTTCTTATTTATAACCCTTTGTGTTTGACATCAATGCCAAAGGGGGAGTTTGTTGTCCCTCAATATCGTTTGGCATTAATGTCAATACACTAAGGTTGAAGTTACAGGTTATGCACATGGTGATCTCCTTCAGTTTTGCATGAGTTTATATATCCATACTGATTCTTTTAGAATTTTCATCTACGTTTGGTATAATTCCATGGTGATATAGCTAGTTTGGTCTATGATCGGTTTGGTATTGTAAAGTACATTTATGTATTTGTTGACATCTTTGGTAAAGTGCAGTGATAAAGGCTATATTCTAAAAGGGGGCATTGCTACATTTTTCATAAGGTAATATTGTTCTCCAAATTGTTTTTGAAATTGATGTGGATTGAAAATTTTCTTTCAATGAGGGGGCATATTGACACATTATATACAAAGCATCATTATCATGGAGAAATCCTTAAAATTAAAAGAGTGGCAAATTGTTTTATTCAAAGACTTATTTTTAAAAAGATTGAAAAGGGTTGTCGGTGATCATTATTTTTTGTTTGACTTTATTGGGAATTCTTTCCCATCAAAATGCTTGGATTTGAAAATCATTATGTTCGGTTTGAAAAAGTCTTTGAAGAATTGAATGGATATCAATTTTTGCTTCATTATAACCATTAGGGTTTATTACCCTAATCATGGCACCATTGATAAGGAAAAAAATTTACAGTTTTTGGATGTTGGTCTTCATGGAACAAGGAATAACAGTAAAGAGCAACAATGGAGATGTTTTGGTTGTGTCGATATCACGTGTATTCTTTATTTTTCTTCTTTGTGTCTATAATAACCCGAGTGTTGATCTATCTTGTTCTTAATTTTGTTTAGTTGAATCGGGATCTTTGAGTTTATCTGGGCTTGTGTGTTTTTTGGGTTAAGACAGTTGTTAATAGTAACCCATGCAATTCTTAGTAATGGGTCTGTGTGGTTAACATTATGTTTCAATAACCCAAGCAGGTCTTTATATCAAGTTAGAAAGAACTCATTCATGATTATCTTCCATAATTACATGTTTTGTTTTGGTTGTTAAGAAGAGTCAAATACAAATCTTGGTTAGGCATGTTGTTGATAATTAAGGGTTTGTTTTTTAAATGCAAAAATGTTTCTTTTGTTAAAAACCCCACTTCAGGTATGTCGTTAAGAATAGGGGTTTTTGTCTTGTAAAATATCAATTGTTTTTCTTTTGATTAGAAAACCCTGTCATTGTTTGTGAGATTATTATGGTTTGTCGGCTCTACAGATTATGTGACAGTTATATACTGGTTGCTCTTAACGTTTTCTTGACAAGATTGTTTACTAATGGATTATAGTTGAAGACTTGTATAAAAAGATGTGTTGTTGCAACTGGAAAGGGCAGTTTCAGATTCGGTTTCTCATGGATTGATACAGTTTCTTCAAAAGGCCTTTACCTAATTCTGTTTTTGAAAAACAATGAACATATAACATGCCTTATTGTGCTCATTTTGATGATGATGAGAGGTTTTGATGAACATAGATTATATCTTTCAGACAAGACTATATATATATATATATATATATTGGTTTGTTATCTGGAACATTGTAACTCTGATTCTGAAGTCATGACATAATAGAGTATGTGATTAGTGAAACAGAGATCAACTTTGTATTTAAATTGCTTCATATTTGTACATTTTCACAAGACTATCAGTGAGATAGCACCATTGTCAGTGAGACAAATCAGCCAGTGAGGCTTTGTACAAAGAATATTTTTTCAGATAAGGCCAGTGAGGCCAAGTTTGAGTGGTTTTATTCTCTGAGAAGGTTTCCACTCAAGACAAACTATGTTTCAATCTTTTAATGTGTTTGTTCATTATCTGTTCATTTCATTTTTCAACATAAGTTCATTCATGATCTAATCATTGTTTAAAAAGTAAGAAAATTAATTTGTTCATTAACATTGATTCACCCCCCCCCTCTCAGTGTTAACTGCACTCCAACAGAATTTTGTAAGCATGCAGGAATTGTTAGACAAAAAAATACTCCTTACATTCCTCAACAAAATGGAGTGGAAGAAAGGATGAATCAGACAATTATGGAAAGAGCTAGAAGTATGCTAAGTAGTTCATGGCTTGACAGATGCTTTTGGGTTGAAGTTGTAAGCATTGCTTGTTACTTATTGAATAGATCTCCTTGTAAGGCTCTTGAAACAATAGCTTATGAAATGTGGACAGGTAAGAAACCTTCTATTTCACATTTAAGGGTATTTGGTTGTAAGGCTTATGTTCATGTGCCTAAAGAAAAATGAACTAAGTTGGATCCAAAAGTTGAAAAGTGCATTTTCATTGGATATGGTGATAATGTTAAAGGTTATAAGCTATGGAATCCTCTAACCAAGAAAAGTATCTATTCTAGAGTTGTGATTTTCAGGGAGCTTAGCATTATTTTTGTACTTGAATAGCCAAAGTAAAAGGATAAGGGAAATTAGTGTGTGCATTTTGAAATCAAGCAAGAAGATGCACCTCAAGAAGAACAAAGAGATGGATTCAATGAGGAGGAAGAAGATGAGGAATCAGATGAAGTTATTAATCAACCCAAAGAACATGAGGAAGAAAATTAGGAAGAGGTTGAGCAAGGTCAAGAGCAACAAGAGCCTCATACTCCTATTCTCAGAAGATCCACAAGACAATGGAATATAGTCAATAGGTATAGCCCACCTAACTTCCATTGTATATTTGCTTTATTAAGTGTTGACGATGAACCAAAATCTTACAAGGAGGCTCTCTCTTTAGAGGAAAATGAGTCTTGGTTGTAGGCTATGCAAGATGAGATGATGGAATTGGAAAACTATAACATCTGGGATCTTGTTGATTTTCCCAAAGGAAGAAATGCCATCAGCTGTAAATGGGTATTTAAAAAGAAATTTGGAGTAGATGGTCACTTGGTAAGGTATAAGGCCAAATTAGTGGCTAAGGGCTACTCCTAGAGAGAGGGAGTTGATTTTGGTGAAATTTTCTCTCCTGTCGCTAAATTAACTTCTATTAGATTCTTGTTATCTATTATTGTTGCTTGTGATTTTGAGATAGAGCAAATGGATGTTAAAACTTTTTTTTTGCATGGGGATCTTGAGGAGGATATTTATATGCAACATCCTGATAGTTTTGTTGTGAAGGGAAAAGAAAAATTGGTTTGCAAGTTAAAAAGATCTTTGTATGGTTTAAAATAGTCACCCAGAATGTGGTATCAGAAGTTTGATGCTTTTGCATTGAAGTTAGGATTTCGTAGGAGTGAAGAGGATCATTGTGTATATATTAAGGTTATTGATGATCATATTCTAATTATTATCTTGTATTTTGATGACATGTTATTTATTGGTAATAGCAAGGTAATGATTTGTGAACTCAAGAAACAACTTTCTAGTGCTTTTGATATGAAGGACTTGGGGCCTGTTAAATACATTCTTGGAATGGAAGTCAGAAGAGATCATGGCAACAAAAAGCTTTGGTTGAGTCAGAGTAAGTATGTTGATATCATTTTACAAAGGTTTAATATGCATGATTGTAAGCCAGTTAGTATTCCATTTCCAATTGGTACTAAGTTAAGCTTGGATATGTGTCTTAATTCTAATGATGATATTGAGGATATGTCTAAGCTTCCTTATGTGATTGTCATTGGTAGTTTGATGTATGCAATGGTTTGCACTAGACTAGATATAGCCCAAGCAGTGGGAGTTCTAAGCGGGTTTATGTCTAACCCTGGTAAAGAGCATTGGACTTTTGTTAAAAGGGTGTTTAGATATTTGTGAGGTACTTTTGATTATTGTTTGGTTTATCGTGGTATTGATAATGTGGTCAAGTCATTGGATATATAGGGATTTGTTGATGTAGATTTGGGCAGGTGACTTAGATAGTCGAAGGTCCACTAGTGGGTATGTTTTTACTCTATTTAGAGGAGTAGTGAGTTGGATGAGTAAAAGGTAGGCTATAGTTGCTTTATCCACCATTGAAGCAGAGTATATGGCCAGTACTCATGTCTCTAAGGAGGCAATTTGGTTGCAAACATTGTGTACGGGAATTGATTTTGATTACAATATTGTTTAGGCTAATTGTGATAGTCAAAGTGCAATTCATTTGGCTAAGAATCTGATGTATCATGCTCGAACTAAACATGTTGATATTCAGTATAATTTTGTTCATGAGTTGATTGTTAATGGTCATATTGAGATGAAGAAGATTGACACACAGGAGAATATTGCAAATGTTCTTACCAAACTTGTGAGCACAAAGAAATTTACTTGGTGCATGAAGGCCATGGGCCTTGCTACTTGTACCTAGTTGATTCCATGATGGTGTGATTCCCCTAGCTCTTGCAAGGTATTCGACAAGTGGGAGAATGTTGGGAATTAAGGTGCCTCAACCTTGGCAATTCCCAAGTTGTTTATTTATTATTACTTAAGTTTTTCCCATGGATAAAAATCATTTATGTTATTAAATATTTTTCTCCATCAAAAGAGGCGTGAGATTTTGAGTTGGCACTTTTGCCACATATAGGTGCCTTGAAAAATAAGTTATTATTTGTCAAAAGATGCCCACTTAGTGTTATAACATGGAAAGCCTATTTTTAAGGATGTTATGATAGATTATATGACAACTGTAAGGGCTAAAAGTGGGTGATATCATTTTGGACATGAGAATTATCTGACACGCGTAAGAGAATATTTGCATGGTTTATGATGCATGTAAGAGCATCTCCTATTTTATAGGGATTCTTATGGCATCTTGTAAGAAGGTGTAATGTCATGTAAGAGACTATTTTTAGCATGTAAGGGGTCGAATGGATTTTTATCATGGTATTTCCAAACCTTGTTTTGACACATGGTAATGTTTTATGGTGGTATTTTGAGCCCCCATGAGTCTATATATTGAGGGGTTGAGTTGGAGACACTATGAGATGTTTTACAGGTACACAGATGCTGACAGACTAAAGAGGAGTTAGAGTGGATGTATTTTAAACATATTTTTTGTTAATACAAGCTATTCATCTCTTTTTTGGTGGATTTTTTTCTCGAAAGGGTTTCTACATGTAAACACTGTGTTATGTGTTATACTTTCCGTTCTTTAAATTTTTGTTTACAATTGTTTAAATCTCCATATGGTTTACACTGCATAATTTGGTTTACAGTAATCTATTAAAGCTTCCATTATAACTATTCCTTTACCATTTTTCTAAAACTTTTGAGCGATGTTACGTTCCCTTGCTAGTGCACATCAATGATGCTTATGCTCACGTGCAAGTTGGTTTTAGCAAAGATGGGGACCAGAAACAGGGGCTTGAGAAGACATCAGGGAAACTAGTGAAGTTTTATTTGCAACCATTAATGATGGAAGGAAAGGCTCCACAGGAGGGGCCAGAGAGGTTGAGGGTGTAGGATCCTTAACCTCGATCGCAAACACCCTTCCTCATACTTTTTGGGAAAGGGGAGGAATAGGAGGAACCCTTGGGGATGAGATGTTAGGGCCACACGTAGAGGACCAAAAAAAAATACTTTTCACCCCTAATATATATAGTAGGGAAAGGGATATCAAAAAGAATTGAAAGTTTGAAGACATGAGGTTTCAAATTCATCAATGTGGGGGTCTTTCCTTTTCTTGTGCTAGGCACAGTTGAAGGTTGCAAGGTCTTGGAAGAATTGTGAGGTATACTTAAGGGAGTGAGCTTGTCTTTAGTCCCCGAAGAAGAAGACCTAGAAGATGAAGCCCATTGTTGCACAAAGGTAAGTTGAAATGGGATTGAAGAAGAGTGAGGAGGGACCAAATCAAATGCTAAGCTCTTGGTCTTGTATTTATAATATAATTTATATAACAAGTCACTGCAGGGTAGTATGGGTCCCATCGGAGCAGGTTAGAAATGGTCAAGAGAGAAACCCCCACATGACACTAATGGTTTGCACCCAATATCCTAGATAGTTTGCACTATGCCCTCATGAGGAAATTTTAGACACTTATGGACAACATAAGTGACTTATTCATAGAAACTAGCCAAGGAATGCCTAGTTTCACTCTAAACAAGTCAAACTTTGGTATCACGACAAATTTCATAGAGATGGATTTAGGTCCCACGAGGACTGACAGAGAGATGGATTCCAAAGGGGAGAGATAAATACCATTATGTGTGTGGATGGTAGCCTTACACTCATCATATCTCACCCTATGCAAACTATTGATTAAGAGTGTCTCCTCGGTTATAACGTCTACCCTGCTGGTAGGGTCAACCATAATGCCAATGACAATGTTATCATTGACTTGAGCAGGAATGTAGAGGGGAGAGTATTTTTCATGGTAGGGCAAGTCATTAGGCATTAAATATATGTCAAGTACCTTGGCCTTCTAACTCTGAGGGAGATTAGAGTGATAGACACCATATTCACATACGTGGCATCATTAGATAGCATAGAAGAAGTAGTAATAAAGTTGGAAGAATGAGGTGAGAAGGGATATGTGTAGATTTGTAGCTAGTTGTTGGATTAGGCAACAAACTTGGTGTTCTGATTTTTACTATCAAGGCAGATGTTACCACTATTTATGTGGTATTGACTCACATGTCTCAAGTGCAAATAGCGCTCAGTGTCATGTCTGGGCATTCAATGGTATTGGTAGAATTTAGATGCATTATACCAACTAGGGTATGGCTTGTTGTCAGGAAACAGTCTAATTTCCAAAAGGGTGATCAAGTTATATTTTAATAATTTTTAGAGTATACTTGAGTAAGAATCGAATAACTTTGTAAAGATTCAGTTATATTGTGACCCAAGTGTATTGCTTTTACGTGTTTGAGGACTAATTATTACATTAGCTATCACTTTATTTCTCTTTGACCCTCCAGAAGAAGACACAACCCCAAAACTATCAAGATGTGAGGATTATGCAAAAGCCCCATACTGAACTAACATCTGCTAACAGTCATGCATCACAGTACATAGATGAGCAAAGGAAGGATATTTCATCAGGGAAATTCATTCCCTCAATGTCGTTTGAATACTTTACATCCTCTAGATGTCATGATTAGGCAAGGCATAGGGGATTTGGGAAGAAATGAATTGATAACGAGAAATAAAATCGGTTAGCTTCTCTATTGTTGCTTGTGTCGTATAGTTAGCTCAATTGATCAAATATGAATGAAATTGAAACAATTAACAAGATAAATAACCAAATGAAAGCCATACTCAATGAAATTCAATTTGCAAAGCATTCAAAAGAGTTTAATTTAAAGAAATGAGCATAATTCAAAGCTATTAAACTAATTAAAAGTGCAAATCTCTCAATCCCATTGTGGATTGATGCATAATTATGAGATGGATGTGGATTGCTCAGTTTTATGCATTATCCATGTTGAAAAATATTGATTGATGAGGGTTGAATCACAAAAGATGCTCTAAAATTCTCAAGAAATGAGTATGAAATTCTAGAGAGTAAGGGTGCTCATGAAGATTGTGAATTGTTTGATATGAAAAAGGCTTGGTATTTATATATTTTTGGAATATAAATCCATGGTGAGGATTGACTTGGAGGATCAATGGATGAGAGAAGGTGAGTGTGGATCAAGGATTAATCAAGTGGTTGATAATCCATGAGGTGTGGATCAAAGATTAGATCAATGGTTCATAATCCATGAGATACTCAACAATATCCCTTAATTCATAGAATTAAGTTGGATATATTTCAAGTGGAGGGAAGAATTTGAATTTGAAAAGGGAATATTCTTGTAGACATGAAAAATTAGCATTATGCATTCAATCAGGTTCATTCATCAAGTAAACCAGATTTCACATTCATCCACTCAAAAAATTAATCAAGTTCACCTTCATCCACTCATCAGGTAAACTCATTAACTTCAATCTCCTAAGATCATTAATTTAAAATTAAACAAACTTTAACATCAACCTTTCAATTAAATAAATCAAACATTTATTAAATTGAAATCCAAATGCATATTCCATCCTTTTCTGATTTAAATAAATCAAATATTTAAGTCATACAAGTCAAAATAATCCTAATCATCATTAAGCTAATCTAATCCTAATTATCCTAACCTAACCACCCATCACATCCTCTAGATATCCCCACTTGCACAAATAAATCAATTTATTGATTTATTAAATTCCTTATTTTCTTTCAACATGGCATTTATGGGGAATATTCCCTCAAGTTTGAAAATGAGGACAAGTTGACTTGTCCCCTCCAACATTGTATTAATTTCCCATTTTCATGTCCCCCTCTCAAAATTTATTGCACAAATTTGAATTTGAAACTCCCTCTCTTGGGCACATTTCCCAAATCTTGTGCATCCCTCAACCTATGGCAACTTGGCAAGTGGCCTCCTTTCATTGGTTTACATTTAGTCCCACATTCACCCATTTGGCCAATCTCTCATCAAAAAATCTATAAATAATGACCTCATTCTTCATCAAATCCATCTACAACTTTTATGCAAAGTTACTCTCTTGGTTTGAGAACTAATTTTGCTCTTCATCACCATTGCATCTCATCATTTCAGTTTTTGAGCAAGGATTGGGAAAGGGTCATTTGCATATTTGACACCAGTCCAATATGGAATAGGTGATTTTCTTTCTTTTTTAATGTCTTCTTGATCTTTTCTTTGTTATTTGTGGCATTTCTTGAGCATAGACATGTTATTTCATAAAGGTATTTGTAGATTTGCAGGTTTAAACTAATTCACTAATGGGTGTTTGAGATTGGTTCACTTGCAGATTTATAGTGCTTCATTGTGGTGCTAGAAGGAGGGCACATATTCCATACTTACATTTTGGTTTCTCATGAGCTGCTATCTTGGTTTTTTTTAAATACACATTGACTTGTTAATTCATCTTCGTGTTCAATGCTTTGTTGATGTCTTTACATTTCTTGTGTTATATTTGGCACTCACCAATTCCTGCTTGCATCTGTAGATTTGGTGTTTCTCTACTGTAAGATTTAATAAATTACTCTTGAGCAGTTAAAACACTAATAAAGTTCACAAGCACGTTGATTTCATCAAGAATGCAATTGTATACCACAACACTTTATTTTAAAGTTTCCTTTTGCTCACAATTTGTTTTACTGTGATCAATGTTTTCTTGCATGGATCTCCCTATTTACTGTTTGGGTGAGCTCTACACATCTCCATGATTCAATATGTCCCATTAAATTGCATCTATTTTGGGAATTTGATCCAACAGTCAGTGTGCCTTATATGAAATATTCAATCTAATGCTTGCAGCCTTGTAAGGTGCCTCTTTTAGTGTATGAAAATGCTATCAAAGGTTGAGAAATTTGTCTTTTATACCAAATGAACTACATTTGTTGCAGAATCTTTAAAACCAATTTCCTATGCCTTCTTTATGCCTGTTAATTCTACCTCACAGCCCGCATGCTCTGTCTTTATTCTTGTGTATCTACCAAAGTCTTTCCAACTTATAACGTCTGGAAAAATATCACAAGGCTTTAATGTTGTCAAGCTTTGTCTTTTTTCTTATTATTATGCTTGGAATTCTATCATTGGTCGAGCCAGGTCTGCGCACAAATAGGAGCTTTAGAATGGTGTATACCATGATAGCATATAAGTCTTCTGAGTGTGCAGTAATGAGGCAGCAGTCTTCTGAGCTCTGGCAACTTTGGTTAGTCGTATGTTTCCTTTGAAAGATTTAAGATGAAAATTGAATGAAATATTGAAAAGTATAGCTATAATCCGTGCTTAAAAGTAGTTAGAGAATTCATAATTGGCCTAGCAACTTGCTCAAAAGTGGACATAGTTTAGAGAATGAGGTAATGTGGCGTATTCTAGGAGACTTTGAATATGTTAAAAGTCAAGTTCTTTTTTTTGTCAAAAGACATATGCACACGTCATCCATGTATCACCTTTACTCCTTGTTGTTTTCTTTGTGGAAATCTTCGGCTAGGCATGGTATCATTTTAAGCCAAATATTGAAAAGAGCAAACATCCTTTTGGAGTAATAAGCCCATTTATGACTTTTGAGTTAGTTTCCTTTTGGGGATTTTTTTTTTTCTAATCAAGGCTTGTCTTAAAAAGTTAATAGCAAATGGGATTTTTTATTTCTTAAGTGTAAAATCATTGGTTCTTTTCAAAGAAAAATTGTTCCATTATTTAAAAGGATAATGTTTAAAATCCATCTTGATCAAACAAACTTGACTCTTATATAATTGTGTTTTTTGTCTAATAGGTACAAGGAATAGCAAAAAAAAGGAAAGCGAGGAAAATGAAGGTAAAGCGAAGAAGGAAAATGAAAGGAGGAGAACTGAAGATTGATGTCTTGGGAAGACTAAAGTGTTCTTTAACACTTTAGTGTTTGTTTAAACACTTTTCACGAAATTATTATCTTTTCGTTTTTAGGACACTAATTTTCGTTTGGGTTTAAAAAGAATGCTTCAATTTTTTGTTGCAAAAGGTTAAAATTGAAACTTAGACACCTACTAGATTTCAATTTGGGCTAAAATTGAACAAGCAACTTCACACTTGATATTGGTGTTTTAAAACGAATCAAATCATTACTTTGAAGGATAAAATGAATGTGTTACTTTATTGTTTTGTAATTATTTATACAAAGTAATATCATCAAAAGACGTATGCACTTCTCTCGCACCTCACGATGATCTTGAGAATCAAAAGGATTTTGGTGACATTAATTTGCGTAAATAATTGCCCATACACACTTCGATTTGGGTTTAAAATTGAACATCTTTTGCGAGTGTGAGTAGAGCATCATCGCGTATATTCTCTTTCTTTGAGTCATCAAAGATTGATTGAGTTACGGATTTTTTATTTGCTTGCTTTTGTTTATCCTAGAGGGCCTACCTTGGGGAAAAAGTACTCACCCAAGGGAACGACTCAACTAGTAACACTCTAAAGCCAAGAGTATTTACAACCGGGATATAAATGTGGGTATTGGAAGAAATGCCAGTATCACGCGGTTGATTCTGACAAGATGGATCCGAAAGGGGACTCTTTCCATATGGTTCAATCTCCATGAACGGAAAGTCCTTACTAGAACCCATGTGCTAGAATTTTCCAAAATCCTTTAATCTATTTGCTGGTGCAAGAATGATCATTCTGAAGCCGCCCCACACTTTTACGGTCTTTTAGTAGAAATGGAAAGCATGCCATGGGAGTTTCATGGGTGTTGATGCTTGGCTGCCCCGATTGACATTAATGAGCCATGGAGGGGAGCCAGTGGGGTCAAGCATCTAACCATTCGCTAAAGATAAGCATAGCTGGACTTGTCCAAGTGGGAATCCAACAAATATTTTCTTACACATCCATAGGGTTTGTACTTGTTCTTGGTTTGAAAACATAGTGCTTTATTCGAAAACATTTGCAAACAAACATTTAACATGATCCTCAAAATTTCAAACCCTTTAGGAGGAAAATACCATTGACCAAATTCTTGTGTTATTGCTTTCCCTTGGGATTACATCCTTAGAGGTTTCTAAGCACTTGAATTTACATCTCAATTTTCCCACTAAAGTTAAACAATAGGTAACCATTTCCTTAAATTCATCAAAGTTTCACATAATATACCTTGTGAAATGAGACGAAGTTGAGACATTGGTACATTCAGTTTGAAAGCTAATCAAGAGTGTTTTTGTGGTAAAAAGAATCCATTGAGCAAAGATTAAATACAATTGGACCCCACACATGTATCTCCAATGATTTCACACAAAATAAAGATCAAGAAACCAAAGGTGAAATCCCTTAGTCTGATACCCCGTCAAGAACATCTCTCTATGTTATACGAAGTCAGAAAAAGACTACTTTTCAACTTTTACAAGAAATCTTCAAGGAACAATCCCGATTTGTATTCATTCTATTACTGCCAAAACCCAAATCTTTTCAAAGAGTTTGAACATCTTGTTTAGAGAAAATCTTGTTCTTCAATACCTAGGTCTAGGCAAACAAAGTGTCTTTTTTAGGTTCATCTTAGGATCAAAGCAAATCAAAACCTTTTTCATCCATCCTCCACACATCAAAACAAAAATCATCTCACAATCACCTTTTGGAAAATCTTGAAATCATCCTTAATACTAGGCTTTTTAGCAAAATAAAAAATCATCAAAATCATTGAGACTAAATCCTTGAAAACATTATCAAAATCACCTTTGGATAGGAATGTGTAGATGCATCCTTTTGCATATGCTTAGTCAAAATCATCTTGTTTAGCTTAGTATATGTAGATGAATCCTTCGTCATATGCTTAGTGAAACTATCATCTTGTTTGGATAGGTGTGGGTAGATGCATCCTTCTCCCTACACATATACAAATTATCATCCTTTGGTCAAATCTATCCCTTAGATAATCATCCAAACATCTTAGGGTCTATTTGTTCAAAATCAAAATCAATCAAGAACAAATCCCAAAATCAAAATCTGAAACATATTTGAAAGTCCCAAAAGCCTAGTATTTCCTTCAAGACTTACCAAAAGATCATAACATCCATGTCATCCATCTTTTGCATCATCATCATATCACCTCTCGATCCTCAAGATATCCTAAAACTTTATACTTTGGGACATAAAATAAAGATCAATCCAAAGAATCAAGAGATTCATCTCTCATTCTTAAAAATTGATCCTTGTTTTATGGTTCAAACCAGATCTCAATACAAGAAGAGCATGGAAGCCAACAAAGAAACACCCGCTTCAAGTGATCTTAGTCAAACCACTCCTGAAATAAATCCCATTGGGTCCGAAAATCTCACAATTAACCTTTCGGCATCATCATAAAATCCGCAAGAGGAAAACCAAGGAGAGGGTCTTACCTTTGGAATGTCTCACGAAGAAATAACATAAATGCTCCAAAATCTAGAGAACCACAAAATCATCAACATCATGATGAGACTTAACCCTTCATTATACATGCTTGAGCTAGCAAAACAAGGGGCCAAGTTACCTTCGGATTTCGATGAGAGTACCATAATGGAGACATCATTTCCTCCAATCTCATCCACCATTCCCATTTCATCTACACCCCCATCCCACAATATCACTCAAAACATTCCACAAATTACGACATCTCTTGCTCCAACCCAACCCAATTTTAACAAGGGAAATACATTTCTCAATGCTCTTCAAGCACATCCCCTTGTTAATAATCAAAACTTGGATGCAAACACCACCTTGGAACAAAACATACCCCAAAACCCACTACATAAAAATTTTCCTCTCACATTCCATCATGATCCATCATCATCATTTTTTCATGCAACGCCTCAAACCCCTCTCCTCACAAATCCACAAGAAGAGGGAGATATGTTTGGACCAGGGGGCGTATTCGACACCACAACATTTTCACAAGGACTCGCACCCCTTACATTTCCATCACTTCTGCTTTTTCCATCATCATCCACACCACTCCTTGGTTTAGGGCTTCCCCCTCTTCTAAGCATCGATCAAAACAACATCCCAACCATCAATCAAAGCATTATTCCAAATGCTCAAAACTTATTGTTGACATCACAACAACAAGCAATAAACACACAAGCAATTGCAACAACATCAAACACCCCCATAACACCACAAAGCATGGTCTCTCAAGGGCCAATCACATCAATGGCACCACTCATCACTCAAACCACCACACCAACAATACCATCCACCAATCAAACAATCAACATGACATCACTGCTCACCACAACCACAAACACCATTCTGAATCCACCACCACCCCCACCACCACCAACTTCCACCACATCAAGTCAATATAATGCAGCATTGCAAGCTACTTTTCAAAGAGGATACCAACAAGTGTAGAAACAAAAATCTGTATACCAAGCAGCCCAAGCCACTCAAGCATTACAAGCACACAAGACCGCTCAAGCACAAGCTCTATTGCAACAACAAGCAACACAAGCACAAGCTCAAGTGCAAGCTCAATATCAAGCACAGCAAGTGCAAGCACAAGCACAACTTCTTGCACAAGCAGTGCAATTGCAAGCATATCAGCAAGCAATAAAGCAATATCAAGAATAGCAAGAAGTAGCAGAATTGGCAGCCCAACAACAAGCATTGTTGGAACAACAGCAAGCACAACAACAAGCACAAATCTTAGCGCAGCAACAACAAGATCAACAACAAGCATTATTCATACAAAAGCAGCTAGAAGCCTACCTCACTTGGCAGAACATACAGATACCATCAAACAACACACCGACCAACCAACCCACCCAACCCATGATTCAAACACTTCAAAACACTTTCATCCCACCCCCTGATCCACAAAATAATGTGACAACACAAATCAGGTTGCTTTCGCAACAAGTGCTCGATATGCAATTTGGGCGAACAACGAAAACACCAACCAACTTGTGTCCCTATCCATTTGATAGGAGCCTAGAGATGAAACCATTCCCCAAGGGATTTGAAATCCCCAAATTTGAAAAATATCAAGGGACGAGAAACCTTGAAGATCACATTAGGGAATTCCAGGTTCATTGCATGGAAGTCGCATATGATGATACTTATTTGATGCGGCTATTCCCTAGGAGTTTGGTAGGCCACGCTATGGAATGGTTCTCTCGCTTACCTTCAGGCATTAGAACATTTCAAGAAATTATAGACGCATTCATTAAGAACTACGCATGCAACATTGCAATGGATGTTAGTCTAGAAGAACTCTCGGCTCTGAAACAAGGAAAGTGTGAATGTTTTGCTTCGTTCCTACAATGATGGTGATCCAAGGCCAATCAGAGCAAGTGGAACATGCCAGAAGAACAACAAGTTTACACCATCATAGCCAACCTTGAAGGCCACTTGGCATTTCATCTCAAGGTTCAGGGCATCACCCCATATGATCAATTAATCCCCAAGGCGCTTAGCATCGAACGAGCCCTCATGACTCAACCCACGAAATTAACATCACATCCTAAACAACAAAACAACCGCCCACCATCCAATTACAATGATAAACCTTGCACATGGGCAAGGAACAAAAATGTTACTAATGATGGTGTCATCGATGCCAAGGTGGTCATTAGTGCTCCATGCAAAAATATACCCACACCACAAATCCAAACACAAAACTAAAACCACCATTACACAACACACCAACCCAATAACAATCCAACCATCAATAACCTCACTGATCAAAGGGGACCACCCCAATGCAAAAGTTATCCCAAATGAAAATACACCATTTTGGGGGAACCACTTGACGACATAATGAAAAAGTTGATCAACAAAAAACTCATCAAACCTCCTACATTTGAGAATTACCAAGAACCTGATGTCAAACCTCCTTGGTATAACAAGAATCAACTTTGTGAATTTCATAAAATCAAAGGCCACACCACAAACAATTGCATGAGACTCAAAAACATCATCCAAGATCTCATCGATAAAAAAATCATAAATGTGGAACAACCTACGGGAAATCAGGATCTTAAGATATATACAAATCTGATGCTGAATCATGGTAACAAAGGAAATAAAAATGATAAAGGGAAGGGCAGTGTAAATCATGTGTATGAAATAGTCATTGCCTCCCTAAATGAATACTGCATGGTCATTATCATCAAGGGAATCCATGCCAAAGATTGTGGAGTCACCACAAGAGGCGGAAAAGTAACCATTGCAGGATCATCCCAACCAAATAGAGTCCCTACATCCAGATCCGTTCCTAATGGATATAATGTCCTAGATCAACTCAAGAGAATGCCAGTGCAAATATCCATCATGGCATTGCTAAAAATCTCATCTTCCCATAGAAAGATCCTTGAGGAAGCATTAGCCTCATCCACTATCCCCGCAGATCTTGATGCGGAGCAATTCCAAGCTATGGTCAGAAATATCATTACGCCTAATCTTCTTACATTCTCTGACCAAGATTTCCCCACCCAACCATCTCACAACTGTGCACTTCACTTGGAAGCCATAGTACATAAGAGCAAAATCAAAAGGGTCTTGGTGGATGGAGGTGCAGGCTTGAACATATGTTCCCTAAGCCTCATCAAGCGGTTGAAAATATCAGAAGATTCCATCGACAAAGGAAAGGGCATCACGGTAAGAGCATATGATGACCAAGAAAGAGTGTCTCAAGGCACAATTAAACTCCCTATTCAATTAGGGCCTACCATCATGGAAACTACTTTCCAAGTCTTAGACCTTGACTTACCATATAATATCCTCCTAGGACGTCCATGGATCCATGTGATGAAAGCCGTAGCATCAACTTTTCACCAATGTGTGAAATTCACACATAATGGACAAGAGGTTACCATCCACGGAGATCCCGAACCTTTCTCATACTGCAAGAATCTTGAAGAAAAATATTACAAAATCCCCCAAGTACCAAAAAATGATGAGGGCCCATCCACACAATACATCGATCCCGCCACCCTCGCATCCACTTCTGTGACAAAGACACCCGCCACTCCCGCCATTCCCACCATTTTTGACATTAAGTTCATCATCCAGGATGATGATTATGGAAGCTACAAGCTCCCTAAAAATGCTTTTGTGGTAGGAGAGTTACCACAATCTCCTAGATCACGGGGTCATCCACAAGAAAATCAAGCTTCCACATCACAAACATTTCCTGAAGACTATCCCAAATTCACAAGCTGGGGAGACCTTGGCCAGGCAGTTATTGAGGAAGATCCATCACACATGCTCTATCAAGATTAAATACTAGTACCAGATTTACCAATGGATAATGGAAGCAAGGGCCTGCGAATGATGCTTGCAATGGGCTACGACAGAGACCAAAGACTTGGACAAAACGACAATGGGCTCATAATACCTATCATGCTAGAGACACAACCGATAACAAATCTTGGCCTTGGATGTACCCCTCTGAGTATAACCATACGTGGCTAAAGTCCTCTAGTTAGAATGGTTAATATTTCTCCTCAGCCAATACTAGCAGAAGTACGCTCACCAACATCCATAGGTAGAGACATACATAACTTTATAACTGAGGCCTATATTAGTAGTGATGATGAGGATACCATGACCAATCTACCTAGGTTATTTGAGGATACAGCCCTTTGCATAATTAGTACCTTATCTTTCGAATCCGATCATCAAAATCATGAGATCCGCCTAGTATATCCCCAACTCATTGACTATGACCAATGAGGACCACCGATTCTTGATACATTTGAAAATGATGAGGTGCTCTCAGAATTCATGGGATTGCAGGACAATATTCCAGATGGGGATCACAAAGCAGGGTTTATAATGGAGTTGGAAACACATGCCTATTATGGGGAAACGATTGAATCCTTTAGTCGCAAAAGTGAGAAACTAAGAATCATATCCAAGTCCTTGAGTGAAAACCACAATCGCAGCACCTCGACAAGAAAAAAGTAAAAAGAAAAAGGATGTATCCACGGTGAAAACTTCAGGCATCCGGAGATGAAGGATTCAATCTTCCTTAGAGCTATTCATCGAAAAGTCAGTAGTCTTGGCCGAAAAATGCAATCCAATCAACCTAGGAATAGAGGAGGTCCCGCATATCACATTCTATGCGGAATCACTATTATCAGAAGAGCAAGAACTCCTAGTAGCATTCCTAAAGGGCGACAAATAAACTTCACATGGAGTATGCTAACATGCCGTGGCTTTTGATCCGTAGACTATGTTCATCATTTAGCGGTATCTAGAAGCAAAATCAACAAACAAAGCCGCAACACCGGAATTGCCTTATTGGTCAAAAATGGAGCTCAAAAGTTACGATGATTTCATCCTACCAATCTGTTGAACTTAATGGGTGTCAAATTTGGTACCTATTTCAAAACCTCGATGGAGCCAGCTAGAATCGGCGCTGCACATCGAGATTTGAACAAAGCGGTCCGAAAGATGACTTCCCCAACATTGACATGATAGTAGATATGACAGCAGGACATGAGATGCTATCACTAATGGACAGATTTTCAGGGTACAACCAAATCATGATAGCAAAAGAATATCAACATAAGACAGCTTTCACTTGTCCATGGGGGACCTACTACTGGAACATGATGCCATTCGGCCTAAAGAACGCAAGAGCAACCTATCAAAGGGCCATGACATTGATATTCCACGACATGATTCATAAGACAGTCGAATACTATGTCAACAACATTCTAGCTGAGTCAAGAAAAAGACAAGATCATATAGCAACCCTAAGTGCTATCTTTGATAGACTGGAGGAATACAAAGTCAGACTAAATCCCAAGAAGTGCGTCTTTGGTGTACAATCAGGTAAATTGCTAGGATACATAGTGTCCATGAGGGGTATCGAAGTGGATCCGGAAAAAGTGAAAGCAATCCTCGAGATGGAACCACCAAAAACATTAAAACAACTAAGAGGTCTCCAAGGCAGACTTCAATCCATCCGACGATTCATAGCACAACTAGTAGACAAGAAGAACCCATATTCTCACCTACTCCACAAGGGGGTAGCATACAAATGGGATACAAAGTCCAAAGAGGAATTTAATAAAATCAAGGAATATCTACTGACACCACCAGTCTTAATGCCACCCATTCCAAGAAAGCCATTGATCTTATATGTATCAGCAATAGCAGCAGCCCTTGGAGCTCTCCTAGCTCAGCATGATGAAAACAAAATGGAGAGGGCTATCTACTATATCAACAGAATAATGGTTGGTCATGAGCTAAACTACTCATTCATCGAGAAAGCATGCCTCGCAGTAGTGTTTGCATCACAAAAATTTAGACATTACATGTTGGCACACAAGATAAAGCTCATCGCCAAAATTGACCTCCTCAAGTATCTCTTATCAAAGGCAATGCTCATAGGAAGAATGGAAAAATGGGTAATGATATTATCAGAATATGACATCGAGAATGTGGAGAGAAAATCCATTAAGGGCCAAGTTATTGCAGACCAATTGGCAGAAGCACCTATCTATTCTGAGAATCCTCTTGTCTCAGAGTTTCCAAATGAATCCATTTTTAACCTCATCGTAGCATACCACTGGAAACTATACTTCGACGGCTCATACACACAACACGGATCAGGAGTTGGTGTCTTCTTCATCACCCCACAAGGCGATTGCATACCAAGGTCATACAAACTGGCATTTCCTTGCACCAACAACATCATGGAATACGAGGCTTTGACTATAGGTCTCAGGATAGCAGTGCAATGGAATATCATAGCTCTCAAAGTCTACGAAGACTCTCAGTTGATCATAAATCAAGTCAATAATGAATATCAGACTAAGGATGATAAGCTCACTCCATACAAGAAATTGGTGGAGACTCTCAAAGAATCTTTCATTGAAATAACATTTGAGCATATTCCTAGAACCAACAACAGAGCAGCAAACGCCATGGCAACAAATGGGTCCCTATTAAACATCCCTCACAAGGTTCCAAAATATGAATTTTTGATTGAGCAGCTTCTTGTTCCTGCATTCGAGGTACTAGAATCAGAATTCGTGTGTGAAATCGTTGGTCCCGGTGATCCTTGGTACCATGACATCTACACATCTTCGAATAGGAGTCATACCCACTAACCTACCATCAAACCTAAAATGAACCTTTGTTAAAAAGGCATTCATATTTGTCATCCTAGGTGATACCTTATACCGTAGAAGCATAGAAGGTACCTTACTACGCTGCTTAAACACTGAGGAGGAATTAACCGCTCTAATTGAGGTACACAATGGTATATGTGGTTCACACGCAAGTGGAATGACCATAGCCAAGAAACTGCTAAGGATGGGGTATTATTGGCCCATAATGGAAAGAGAAGCACATGATCATGCTAAATGGTGTTTACAATGTCAGCAGCATGGGGACCTCATCCATGCTCCAGCTCAAGAGCTTCATCCTATTATCACACCATGGCCCTTTTCACAATGGGGACTCGATCTCATTGGAAAAATCACACCCACCTCATCCAATGGCCACAAATTCATCATAACCACAACTAAGTATTTCACAAAGTGGGTGGAGGCCATACCCATGACGTATATAATTGGGAAGCAGATTTATAAGTTCATCTTGAACTATCTCATATGCCGCTATGGTGTTCCATAAGCCATTATCTCAAATAATGGGACACCATTAAAGCAAATTAGTATGTCTAAGGATTTGTGCGTAGAAATTCAAATCCAACATCGCTTCTCCACCCCATACTATCCCCAAGGCAATGGCCAAGCAAAAGCTACAAACAAACCATCCTCAAAATCCTCAAGAGTAAATAATGACGCAGTCGACTGGCATCTATAACTTAATCCCCGCCCCTTCGGGCCTAGAGTCGAATCCCAAAGATTCAAGACACATCTTTACTCAGTGCCACCCCTTCTCCTTGTTCTACGGATCAAAAGTCATACTCCCCATTGAGATCGAGCTCCCATCCCTCAGGTTATCACTGCAAAACCTCATCACTGATGAAGAATACTGGGTATCAAGACTAAATGAGCTGGAGTTATTGGATGAGAGACATATCGATGCTTTAAATCATTTGCAAGTCTATCATAATAGACTCAAATGGAGCCAATAATAAAATTAGAAGCAACACTTTCCAAGTAGGAGAACTCGGCCTTAAAAGAAAATCAGAAGAATGTCCTGTCCCAAGCAAAAGAAAGGCAAAAGTTCAACCTAATTGTTAGGAGCTGGCCATCACAAAGAAGTTATAAGTCGTGCTGCTATTATCAATTATCAACACCGGAACTCCCAGAGCCTAATACTCCCATCTCAAAAGTTTTTATGCCTAAATCTTTCAAGGTATAGAACTAAAAATCAAAAAAAATCAAAAATGTCCTAAAAAAATGGTTACTTCCGGGCAAAACCTAGCAAACAAAGGCCTTGCGGACAACAAAAAATAAAAAAGGAAAAAAATCCAAAAAAATTTAGAAAAATTATTGAAAATATAAAGAAAAAAAATTCCTCTAGTGAAACCACTTCGTGGCACTTTTGGGCAAGGCACTGCTGAAAACTTGAAAAATAGGGCTCTATGTGAATAAACACTTTCCATCCATCAGGATCTTTATGGTTTGTTCTGCATCATCCATCTATTTTGCTTCCATCATCCATCACATTCAGATCTCCATCCATCACTCATCCACTCGTATCCACACCATAGCTCGGTCCTCGGTTGTGACATCATCCTCTTAGTACTACTCGCCCAACTCAAGGGCCGGGCTTATCCCGCTTTATCATCGGGTAGTCTATGGCATCAAGTTGGGGGAATTGTCTTATCGATTGATTCGTAGAAGATCTTAAAGTACTAAATCGAAAAATCCAAAACATCGAAAATAAAAATCCAAACATTAGAAAATCCAAAATCCAAAAACATTCAAAACATATCAAAATCCAAAAACAGGTCAAAAGTCATTCAAAAATCCAAAAACAAGGTCATCTTGTCGAACTAGGTCATCTCTGAGCTTGAATGTAGGCAAGGTTGATCTTTGATCATCCCCCAAGACACTTAGGTCAGTCCTTTAGGAGTCCATCATAATAAACTGACATCTCATCATGTATATCATCATCTATAAATCGGTCAAGTCGTCTTGTCAAACTATGTGGTCTCTACGTATATAACGTAGGCAAGGCTCATCTGTTGATCAGCCCTTGAGACCCCTAAGATAGGTCTTTAGGTTAGTCTTTTGGTCAAAATCTCAGAAAATCCCAAAAAAACATTGGAAAAATCAAAAATCAAAACATTTGTAAAACCTCAAAAAATACCAAAAACAGACTCAAAACATTGCAAAACATCAAAAACATCCAAATATTTAAAAAAAATCCATCCGTCCCATTTTGCTTGCACCCGCAATAAACACCACTCACAATAAATTGATCGTCATTCACAACCTTTGGTGAAACAATTAGAAACAAGCCTAGCAGGTTAAAAGTGAAAACTCAAAAATGTCAAGTCTCAGGTCTAAGTCAGTACGTAAGCAAGTTGGTCAATTCTTTGTGTCGATAGCCCATCATCCAATCAGTCCCATATCAATCATCTGATAACATCATGTCTTAGGATGAATCCTTCCTACAAGGGGCATTTTTTATCAGAAAGAGCACTTTGGATAAACGAAATGACATGCTGCCATCCACTAACATGTCCTAGGATGTATCCTTCTTACAATGGGCATAATCTTTTGGCAATAGTTTCGGCTCCTATCCTTCAAAACACATTCCCTTTTGGTTAGCGGTATTGAAGAACATCAACTTGTTTGTGTGCTTTATCTGTATCTTTTGACTTATCTTATTGCGCTTAGTCCAAGGACCTCTCGATGATATCCAAACAAAGGGATTTAGAGAGATAGGAATGGGGCAACAATCATTATTCTTTTGTCTGCTATGCTTGTTGGACGTTCTTGCAAAATAACTTGGTGAATACTTGCTTTGTTAGATATGTATAGAGGATGTTTTGGACAGCTTGTTGACTATTGTATTGATTGGTTATACCTTTCGGTGCTTTGGTCTGAGATGTTTTGAAACTTCTAAAGTGCATCCTAGCAAGGTTTTTGTATGTCAGGTGTGAACAGGAATACTCCTATCTATTTGTCGAGTCAAAATCCATCACACTAAGTACCACGCCATCCTGGTCCTTTATACCTTGATGCATCGTACTTATGTGTGTTATCAAACATAAGGTAAGTGACCCTTTTAAAATCCCAATCCTTGATAAGCAAATCATCCATTTCTCATCATCATTTCATCATCATCATCTCTCATAAAGTTGGCTTGTTGGATCCTCTTGTCATCATCTAATGTCTTCTTTTCCGCACTAACATCACAACATGAATAGTTAATCATCATCACCAATGCATTCATCTTGCATCCACAAACCATCACATTTGCATATCATACATTTGCATAATCACAACATATCATCATCATAATATTGATCTGTTAGTCTAAGCATCTCATAAATCATCCATTGCATAATCATGGCATATCAAATCCTCCATCTCATCCATCATCACATCATATCATCATTTAAGTTGTTTAAGATAATATAGATTTGTTATTCTAAGCATCTTAAAATCATCTCATTTGCATCATCATCCATAACCATCCAGTTTGAACCTCTTTATCGCGAGATCGACCCTCAAATAGAATCTTTTCGCTCAATCTCTCGAGGGGGCAATGTACCAATGTACTTCTTTCCGCTGGGGCAACTGAAAAAATTAGAAAAATTTTGAATTTTGATCGCAGCAAATTATTCTTTGAACCAACGCAACAAGTATATTGCTTCAAAGAGGGGCAAAATGTAGACATGCAAAATTAGCATTATGCATTCAATCAGGTTCATTCATCAAGTAAACCAGGTTTCGCATTCATCCACTCAGCAAATTAATCAAGTTCACCTTCATCCACTCATCAGGTAAACTCATTAACTTCAATCTCCTAAGATCATTAATTTAAAATTAAACAAACTTTAACATCAACCTTTCAATTAAATAAATCAAACCTTTATTAAATTGAAATCCAAATGCATATTCCATCCTTTTCTGATTTAAATAAATCAAATATTTAAGTCATACAAGTCAAAATCATCCTAATCATCATTAAGCTAATCTAATCCTAATTATCCTAACCTAAACACCCATCACATCCTCTAGATATCCCCACTTGCACAAATAAATCAATTTATTAATTTATTAAATTCCTTATTTTCTTTCAACATGGCATTTATGGGGAATATTCCCTCAAGTTTGAAAATGAGGACAAGTTGACTTTTCCCCTCCAACATTGTATTAATTTCCCATTTTCATGTCCCCCTCTCAAAATTTATTGCACAAATTTGAATTTGAAACTACCTCTCTTGGGCACATTTCCCAAATCTTGCACATCCCTCAACCTATGGCAACTTGGCAAGTGGCATCCTTTCATTGGTTTACATTTAGTCCCACATTCACCCATTTGGCCAATCTCTCATCAAAAAAATCTATAAATAAGGACCTCATTCTTCATCAAATCCATCTACAACTTTTATGCAAAGTTACTCTCTTGGTTTGAGAACTAATTTTGCTCTTCATCACCATTGCATCTCATCATTTCAGTTTTTGAGCCAGGATTGGGAAAGGGTCATTTGCATATTTGACACCAATCCAATATGGAATAGGTGATTGTCTTGCTTTTGTAATGTCTTCTTGATCTTTTATTTGTTATTTGTGGCATTTCTTGAGCATAGACATGTTATTTCATAGAGGTATTTGTAGATTTGCAAGTTTAAACTAATTCACTAATGGGTGTTTGAGATTGGTTCACTTGCAGATTTATAGTGCTTCAATTCTTTATACAAGTTGGACAATTGGAGGAAAATTAATTAATTAAATAATTTAGGAAAATCATTTAATTGTGCAAGTTGGAAGAATTAAGAGCTTTAATTAAATAATTGGGAATTATTTAATCAAGTGAGATTATTAGCATTTCAATTAAGTAATTTAGAATTATTTAATCAAAAGGGGAGAAAATGATGAATTAATCAAATAACCTTAATTATTCAATTCATAGGGGAATAAAGTGAATTTAACTAAATAATTGGACATTATTTAATTAAATAGATGAAATAGGTGAATAATGAGAGAAAATGGTGTTAGTAAGTGAAATCAAGATGTGTGATATACTCAGGACATTTTTAGGTGTCTACATTTTTCCCCTCTTTGAAGCGAGGTACTTGTTGTGTTGCTTCAAAGAACTGATACTACTTAGATAAAAAAATTAAATTAAATTATTTTTACTTGATGCCCTATTGTGCCCCAGCGAATGAAGGAATGATGGTGTGATGCCCCCTCGGGAGATCGAGTGAAAAATTTGATTTTTAGGTTGGGCTCACGACATGAAGATGGGAGTAGTTTTGGTGAGAAGAGGACAAAAAACAAGTACTAGGAAGCTCAGATGTTCGATGTAGAAAAATTTTATGATGTATACACACTCATTGGCAATGGATAGCCTCATGTATATTTTGATTTATATCACACAAATTTTATACTTGGATATAAATGTTACTATGATAGAGATAGAAGAATGAGATAGAATAGGATGATGATGTTGATTAGAATACCAATAAATCTATGATTATTCCAAGATTTTATTAGATATGTGATGAGATGGGATAGATAATTTTTCTTTTGCATTTAGATAATGATTTTCATCATAGCAATCCTTATTTGATGTAGCAAATAGACATGATATACCAAGGTATGAAGAACTAGGGTGGCTTTGTATCTAATGTGTGGATTTCAACTCTGCAAATAGACACCTGAGTATCCTTGTTCATACCTAACATATGAAAACCTTGTTTGATCATGTGAAAGGATGAAGCCATTGAAGTACTGAGACTAATACACAAAAGGTGTGAAGAACCTGATATGTCTTTGACATTTGTTTTACTTGAGACTATCCCTATACATAAAAGGCATGTATTCACCAAGGTCGTGTTATAAGAACATCCAACAAGCATAACATACAAAAGAAATTAAAATGTCCCATTTCTTTATCTCTAAATTATTTGTAGATATCATCGAGAGATCATCGAAATGGAACAATAAGATAAATCAAAATAAAAAGATCAAAATGACAAAAATGTCAATGTCATCATAGGACCTAGCATGATAAACTGAAATTAGCCCTTTGGGCTGATAGGATAACATCTAAGAGAGCAATAGGTAATTCACCCTATGTTCTAACATATGGTAAAGAGGCTAAAATTCCTATCTCAGTTGAGTTGCCTACCTTAAACATGATCAAAGAACTGGATTTGCTTGAAGAGGAACCTATGGAGATTAGGCTTGTACAACTAATGGAGCTGGAAGAAATAAGGAAAGAGGCATTAATAAATTTGGAGATTCATCAAGCTCAAATGAAAAGAACATTTGACAAAAAAGCAGTCCCAAGGACATTCAAAGAAGGAGATATAGTGTTTAAATTGGATGAACTCAAGAGCAGACTTGGTAAACACACAAAATTCGATGTCATGTAGGATGGCCCATACATTATCACAGAGTGCAAACAAAATAATGCATTCTAACTCTCAAGTTGGATGGAGAGGTGTTGCCAATCCCTGTCAATGGGATTCACCTCAAACAATGCTATTGAGGATCAAAAGTTTGCAGATGTACATAGTAGAGTAGCGGTTTTCAACTAATAAGTGCCATGGCACATTTCATTTCAGTTCTGTTTTATTTTTCAATAAAGTGCAGATGCACTGTTTGTTGGCCCTGTCTTAAACAGAGCCATGTTAGTTTTTTTTAGTTTTTTTCTACTACTGTATGGTTCCAAACAGCTGGGTTATAATGGTTTCAAGAGTCTGAGGAGGGCAGAATTTGACTCCATGCCCAATGAATTATTAAGGAAACTGGTATGGCATGCTTAGCAGGCAAGAATTCAGCATAAATCACCAAAAATGTTATCAAAAATTTCACCTACAACTCATTTTGGTCGAATGAAAAATGACTACTTCAAGGGTGAAAGGTACTTCAATAAAATTATGCTAATCATTATCATTTGCATATGTAGTTTTCAAATTAAGTTCAGTTCTTATTATGTAATGTTTTACAATAGAAAGAGATTAAAAAAGTTGCATGATGTTTCTATATTTCATTCATTTTGAAATGTAAATGTATACAATGTTGTCTTTTTCATTAAAGATCAAAAAAGTGCTCAAAAGTTCCACACAAGTCATGGGAATGACTAAATTGGATTGACACATTATAGAGTGCAAGATATATATCTAAAGATTAAATAAGGGGAAAAACACATAAGGAGAGTTCATATCCTTCACTGCCTTGTAATGTTGGTGTTGATCCTCCTATTTTCAGCTTGGTCTTCTTATCTTTAGCTCCTCTCGTACCCAGTCTTCAGAAACACCTGTAATTGATTGAAAAGTTTTGTTAGAGCTCGGGATACAAAAACTCATCATATGTTTTTATCAATAGGCATAGAACCTATGACTGTGATGCATCAATTCAATTGAGCCATTATCAGATATGTGCAAAAGGCCTAGTCATATTATCAAATTGGAGGATTTAATTATCAGGAGGAACATTGATCTTCACTATTTTTATTTAACTTGTTTGTTGAGTGTGTAGGTACAGGTTCATCTTTCATTTCATGGTTCATCTCGTTCTAACATTTTAGCATGTGGAGAAAAATGTGGCTCCCACAAGGATTGAGCCCAACATGTTGAAAGTAACAAAAATTTTGATGTTTGAATATCATATGCAAACACAATTTATCTTTCAGAGAACAATGTTCATACACAAATGATACAAGGATAGCAATTTCCAATTGCGGAATAGTCATCAAACTCATAATAAAGCCAAACAAACAATATAATCATTTAGGACTGTTATAGTCATCTTTTGAAGGAACATTCAAGTATTTCAACATGATTCTCTATTCATATTTGAAAGCATCAAGATACAATACATTGGTGAGAAGTTACATTCTAGTTTTCAACATTTATGAGTTTACATGCCAATAACAAGTGGTAAAAGTGTAATCACATTATAGTGCATAGTCAATATATCAAGGAAAGAAATCAACAATGATACATTGAAGTGACATGACTAGCATGAAGGGAAAGTGTGAACAAGGCCAATGGACAATTAACAGTCACCTCATGGATGCAAGAAAGGCAATACATCCAAAGAGAAAGCATAATAGTTCATAGCTTTGTCTAAAAGACAGGTTGTAGAGATGCATATCAGAATGAAATTTGCAAAGACAAGGCACATTATATGTCATAGCACATCTTAAGAATGCAATAACCAGTGAGAGAGAACAAGAATCTCCTGTCAATTCAAATGCATAGAGAATGTTGCTACAAAGTTGATAAAAGAGAAATGGGACAACATTATATTCCATAAATAAGATGCAAACATAGCAAAGGTTTCATCATGATTTCATTAGAGCAAGGAGTTCTTTATTGTTTCTTTCAAAGAGATGACAAATATATTGGAGAGAAAATGAATCCCATGGCCATGTTTTGAAGACGTTGATTTGCATATTGGAGATAGGTGAGCTTCAGAAAGTTATATTCAGAAAATTAAGTAAATAATGTCTTGGAATATAGTTGTTTCTATATAATAGCTTTGAGATCAAAGTAGAGCCTTAACAAGTAAATAAAAACCCTCATTGTCTATAAAGAGAATGCAACAAATTTTCTAAGATTTGAATTTGCACCAAGAAGGAGAACATACAACCGCAGGTTCATTCAAAAATGAAACCCAGTTTTCATGTGAAGTATCAAAGGTTTCTATAGAAAATGGAAGAGCACCCAAAGTTTACAATGATCTCAAAATCATATTATCTCATATTTAGAGCAGAAAATATAGGAAATAATGAAATCCATTGAGCTTATACAAGTTTTGAGAACTACCTAAATGCAAACAATACCCAGAATTCCATATGGTTGCGGCCATGAGGGTTTAGAAGGCTCCATAAAATGAGGGAATTAATAGACTAGATGCAAGACTCCGTTATTCTACAATTTTCCATTATGGTTTGTTTTGGTTTAAGCTCAAATAGAGTGTTTTCATCAACAAAATAAGGAGGAAAGCAAAGAGAGGCCGCAGCTTACATACAATAGCATTTTTTTCATGTCTCTTCAAAAAATGAGCAACATTTCCTCTTTTTGAGTCACATTTAGAAAAATATCAAAGCCCTAAATTTTGTTCAAATATTTCAAATACCTAGAATACTTCTTGATACATACAGCCACGGCCTATAATGGTGAAGTTTCAAAGGCCAAAACAAAAAGGGAAAAAAGACAATCATTTGTTGTTTGTGAAGATAATAAAAAAGTGGAGAAAGATTCAAACGAATAGAAGAGCTTACCTCATTTTCTCACAAAAAATACATTCAAACCCTGTGGATAAAAGCTTCAAAATTTCTCCAATGGTGGCCTTAGAATGTAAAGAAACATCAACAAAGAATGAAACAAATGGAATACATTAGGGAAAATAATGGACCACGGCATAAAAGCCTGAAAATGCTTTCAAAATGGAGAGTAATGTCTAGATTGGTGGCAGAAGGAGGACTTACCATGCATTTCTTGTAGGAATATTCAAGAAAATCATCAAAAGCAACATAAGATTCATAGTTTTGAGCTCAAACCCTATCCATCATGGTGGCGTAGCAGTGTAGGTGCAAGAAAGATGCAAGTAAAGAATGACAAAGATTAGGGTTCGAGGCTTTTTACTCGATGCCCTAATCTTTTTTATGAGAATTTTTTGACTATGTTTTAACATAAAATCATTTCACATTATTGCACCCATGGTCTATGAATTTTAAGTCAAAAAACCTAATTATGTAATCAAGGAGCCCGTGAGTTTGAGATGGGTTTGGGAGTCAAGTTTCAAGATTATCATTTGTTTTTGAAATGGAGTGTTCACTATTGTTTCTTGCATAATGTTCTAACAAAATTAACTATGTAATTAATTATTAAAGGTGATATTTTATTAATTACCTTAATATTTACCATGTAATGCAAAAAAAGGAAGACTATCACATGTTAAATATTAAAATAATCACAATTGATTATCTTTAATATTTAATCAATCAATTACCTATTCCCAAAAATCATACAAGAAACACAAGTGAAGTAGAACAAATCATGCAAAGTCATAATGGAGCGAATTGTGGAGTTTTCAGTTCTATTTTTAGTTGGAGGAGTGAAATGGGGGTCAATTTTAGTCAAACATGTGGTGACAGTCAGTTTGAGCCTATTTTTGCTCAAATTGCTTTAGTTCTGACTCCCCTTTTTATGGGTTTTTATCTTTGTTCACAAGAAATATTTTGGAGATATTTTTCACTTCTAGCTATCTACTTCTGCCACATCCTAACTCTTGGAGTTATTTTTGTATATATTGAGAAAAGACTTAGTGTTTTTCTTAGTTCTTGCTTCCATTACTCGTTTACACAACAAAGAGCTTGGAAATACTTGTAACTCAGCTTTCATTATTTTACAATTTATATAGCAGTACTTTATTTTCAGCAGATTGTTTAGAGTTTTGCAGAGTTTTCCTTCAAGATATTCAATAGAAATAGAGTTTACCTTCGCAATTTCTAGTGTTTTGTCTCTTTTAAATGATTTGATGCAATTTGAATGTGTTTTAAATCAGAAACCTTTAAATTTTTGTATCATTTACTGATGCATGTACACAATAGCAATTTATCATAGGTCATTGGTTGTGCTCTTAAGTTTATCTCTTCTCTTATTTGTGAAAACCATGTTTTCCTTAGTAAGGAAAGCTTAAACAAATCCTTTTAGTGAAATATTTTTGTGATCAAGGTGCCCAAGTTGATTTTTGTTAACATATATATTAGTTGTGAATAAGTCTGCATAGTAGTTCTCTTAAGTGCATCACCTCCTAGAAGTAGTTTACCATTCAGGCTTCCTTTAGTTTAATAAATTAATCTTTCTCCCTTTTTCCCACACAAGTCATTAGATTCTAGGAGATCAAAAGGGAACCAACCAACAATATGGAGATTCATCTTCGCTATGAGCATACCCATAGGCTCGAAGGTGTTTCCATGTTTCACAGGATTGTTGAGCTTCAAGCTTAGCATCTAGGGTGTAATCCTCGTGACAACAGGTCCAAAATGATGTCTATTGTAAGAAAGATCTATCTGTAAGACATGCATTGGATGAGGATTGGTTGTAGATGTTTGATAGGTTATTGATATGATGTTTAATTGACATGTTTTATAATGATCAATGTTTTTTATTTTGCTTTTAAAGTTTATGTTTCGGATAATTGTTATACTTGTTTTTGTTTGTTTTCCAAAGGTAAGAGTGGCAATCAGTTTATTATGTATGAAATTTTATTGTGAGTAAAAGTGAGATGGGACGGGTGATTTTGTTTCTTTTGGGATTTTTCAATGTTTTTTACTTTTTGAAATGTTTTGAGGTTGTTTTTGGATTTTGATGTTTTATGAGTTTGTTTTTAGTATTTTGAGGATATTTATTTGATTTTGACGAGTAGATATGGATTTGTAATGATATTAGTGATCTTTTGGGATCTTATTGATAACCAAGCTAGGATTAATTGATTTGATTGATAGATTGTCGATAGTGATAACATTGTTGAGGATACACAACAATGCAAGGGTAGTGTTGTCAAGATAAGAACAAAATGAGGATTAGGAAGGATATACCTTGAGATGATGATGGATTTATCATATAAGATGGATCAAGATTTGTAGCTAGTGTTAGAACTAAATTTGTTTGAATGATTTGATATGATGTTGAAACGCAAGTTAGATGCAACTGATATAAATTGTTTTGAATCGATGTTTGATAAAAAGATATAGCTCATAAGGAATATCTTATTCATAAAAACATGTCATGTTCTTGTGATTTTGGATATCTACTTACGAATGTTCTGACTGCTTTGATTTCACACTTGCAAGTGTTTAGATCACAACATGAGCTAGAGGACATAGATCAAGATTTATTCCCAAAGCAAGATGCAAGTATTTGCCTCTAGTGTCTAGCAATGTATGAAATGCTATGAGTGAATGCAACGAATCAAGATGGAAGATGGATGGAGAGGTACTCAAAGGACGCCAAGGATTATCTTTTGATAGGATACAACATGATTAGCGAGATAGTGCTAGATAGATTGGATGATGCTAGATTGCCCAAGATATGGTATTACGTAGGATAGGATAGAATCAATGATAGTGACCCATGTCAGGATTTTTCCAAAATTAAGTGTGAAGTATACCTCTAGTTTTTTTCCAAAATCAAGATAGTTTAGAGATTTGGAAGAAAATGGATTGGATGGATGGTTTGTGGATTTATTATGGATAGACGAAATATTGGATTTATTATGGAGGGGATGAGATGCTTCCACCTAGAATGGCACATGTAGATGCTCAATTCTACACATGATGCCTATTTGCTAGGTTTTCATCATGGTACTTGTCTAAAGTGCCACCGAAGTGGTTTTCATTGGAGGACAATTTTTCTCTTTACTATTTTCTTAATTTTTGAAATTTTTTATTTGTTTATAATTTATGATTTTTTTAGGATTTTTGAAGGTTTATGCTAGACCACCTGGTGGTTTTGATGTAGATACTACTATCAAGATATGCCAATGGTATCCTTCCTGGAGGATTTACTTTGTCAAGATGTGGGTGCTTGTATGTAACCCCTGAATGTTCTTGTCTTGTTTATTGATACCAAAGTTAACCTCATCTAGATGTGCACGTCATGATAGAGTTCCCTTAAAGTCCTTATGATAAAGAGTTCCTACCAAGGGATGGTCAATGTGAGAGTTGGATATCCTTGATGTCAATGTGGATGGTGAAATGTGATGAGGAATATGAGATGTAGATGGATTGGTAGATAGTTTGGAATCTTTGATTCTCCAAAATTGGGATGATGAGCAATGAAGGGTGGCTATTGATTTCTGAGTGGAATTAGGACCAACTTCTTGATATACTTTGTATGTCGCTCTTAAATCTTTCTTTTGCATCGGTGGACATCTTTGATGGATGAAAGTCCCTTTTTTATTTTGCCTCATAGTTTCTTTGACTAATGGAGTTTTATAGGGATGATTTTTTTTATTTTTCTTTGGCATCCATTTGAATTTTATTTATCCATTTTGATTTGTTTATTCTTTTGCTTCAATGACTTGCTCTTTTATTTTGTAAAAATTCTTCTCTTGTTGTTGGTCCCAATCAGTGGGTGGAAAGATGCAAGGATGAGAATTCATGATATGGATGGTTGAAGTGCTGGGAGCAGTTTCATCATAAGGACTCTTCATGCTCCCCATGTTGATGTTTGCATTAGGTAAATTTTCCCCCAATATTATGGAGGTATCGATGATATGTTTGGATTCTTTGATCATTGAATAACCGATACCTTGATGCTTAGGATTGTCAATAATCTACACTAGTTCTAGGATACCTTGTTCATGTAGGCCTAATTCATTGCCCTGATAATGTATATGCTAATAAAAAAAATTGCAATTGAATATGATTTTCTGTGGAAATAAGGTGCTAATCCTTCTCTGCTCTGCTATGGATCTTCAAAGGTGATAGGATTTTCATTGGTAATATAGCTTTCTCTAACAAATGTAAGTGATCCAAGTTTATAAATCTTAGGTTTTTCAATATGTTGGATATCTTCATGCTCAATGTCTTCAGTCTAAGTTTGGGATGTGTCAGATTTTGATTGTTCTTCAAGAGATGTTGATGATTCATAGTCAATGCAAAAAACTTTCTTCATGATTAGTTTCTAAGATGTCACAATGAAGTGTCGTGGATTTTGTTATGCCTTGATCATTTATAAGGATGTTGAGAGTATAAGACTATTGTTTTAGAAGATCATCTACATGTCCCATAGAAGCATGTGTGTCATGTGTAGATGTAGGAGTGCTTGGTGTATGGATATGGTCTTCTTTTGGAAAACTTTGTATGGCTTGGAAGATACTCATTAAGTTATTGTAGTATTTTGATGATATGGATTCTTGGTCTTGACTTATTTCTGAGTTATCTCATTATTATTTGGATTATGTTCTTGACATGGGTCAATTTCAAATAATGGATTGCTTGCAAAGGGTTCTTAGATGTCTTCAAAATGTGGACATGTGAGTGATATCTCTTGCTTTAGATTTTCTTCATTGGGTGTTAGATTACGAGTCTCTTGATTATCAATTAGACTTGAATCAAGTGTAGGAATAAGGATATCTTCAATATGTGCAACCATGAGGTAAATGATGTTAATATGTATTAAAATGGATCATTGTTAAACATTGATGGATTATCTTGATCATGATTTGGAAAATATTCTTGATATATGTTGACATTCTCATTGTAAGAGGTAGATACATCATCAATGTGATTATTTTTGGATGAATCTTGAAGGTTATCCTCAATAGTTATTGCTCCTTGATAAATGAGGTCTTGTGTGAGGTTCTTTATTTTTATGCAATTTGATGTTTCATGACCTTTTATTTTAATATATTCATGATAAACATTGTCATCATACCATGAGGGTTTAATTTGAGGTTCATAATCACCTAGTGACTTTGGAAGATTGATAAGATTGGAATGGACGAACATGTTTAACACTAACTAGATTGGCTCCCCTAAAGGAGTGTATTCATGCTTGGTGGTGTTGTTGGATTGTAAGGCTTGTTATTGTCGAGGTGATTGTTGATATTGTGTTTGAAGTTGTTGGAGTTGTTGAAGTTGATATGCAACGTTTTGATGTTGTGGGAATGGAATTTGTTGTGAATCAATGTATTGATGATGTTGAAGATGTTGTGATGTGTATTGTAGAATGGTATTTTGTTGGGGTAGACTCATGTTTTGGTTGTTTGGTTGATAGACTTGTAAGTTTTGACATTGATTAAAATCTATCATGTGATAAGGTGTTCCAAAGTTTTGACTAGGGATACCCATTGTTGTTATGTCATTGAAGCTAGTAGGATATGATAACAACATGTATGGATTATATGAAAGTGACTTTGGATAATGGATTGGAATTATCAGGTTTTTTTTATTTCAAGATTGCATTTGCAAAGACCTCTATGTGATCTTGGATCAATGTTTGGATAATGATTTGTTTGGATGAATGGAGGATGTGAAACGTTCAATTTTGATAAAGTTTAGAGTAGATCTTTAGGTATGTTTGAGGATGATGATGAACTCACAAACCTTGGAAGTAGACTCATGACTTCAAAGTAGGTTTTCTCATAATGGTTTTGCTAACTCGAGCAAATACTTGAAAATAGATTGTTTTGAAGAATGGAGCCAAACTAGGTGATAGGATGAAGATCTAATTCCAAATGATTTATGTCAAAATGTTAAGTTATTGTTTGGAATGAAATGTTTCGATGGTGAAGTTGATGGTTTGTTTTTTTTGGTGGGTGAAGTTGAGTTGATCCAATGATAACCAAGAAAGTATTTTAACAAGCCTAAAGTGATAATGAACATAAGTTTGTTTGCTATTATTCTAACTAATAAAGGTGAACAAAAGTCTATTTTGCATTAATTTTAAGTGATTTAGTGCTTGTTGATCAAAATATAGATTCTAGAAATGCTTTAAAAGTTCTTTTTTTCAATTTCATCCAAACGTGTCATGTTGTTTTTCAAAAGCATTGTGTTGTTTATTACAAAATCATCACAATATCTATAGAAGCGTCAATGTTCAATAGAAGCATTGAATTATTAGAACAAAAGCGTCACTTTGTAGATGTTTTTTTCTCTAACAAATACATCGAGATGTGCAAAGGCATCAATATGGAAAAAAAATGTCATTTTAACAAAAAAAGAAGCGTTGATTTGCAAAAAGGCATTGCACTATCTAGACAAAAGTGTCGGTTTGTCGGAGGATCTTTGATGTGCAAATTGACATAGGTGTTTGAAAATTTTGATATTGTAGCAAACAGTAAATAACATATAAACTAACTCAATTGGTGTTGGATAATTTTTGTGTGTTCTTCTTCCACAAGATCACACTAATTGGTATCACAAGTTTCCACAAAAAGACACGCTATAAAACATAATCCTAATTATAGTGGTAAATCATGTTTATCTTCTTAAAGTGGCTCCGTTGATAAAATATTGTTCAATGAATGGATGACTAGAGTATGCCAAGGTCATGCACCACTTTGACATCTCTTAGGTACTTGGAAGGAAAAGTTCCTTGAAAGGGGTTTTTTCGCCTCAACAAATATTGGTGGATAGCAAGTAACTTCATGTGACAATGCCATCATGTTGCAACACTTTAAGAATATGATCTACAAATGGCTCGTAGGCTTCTAATTTGCACAAGTTTGTAGTGGGGGTACTCTATAAACACCAATGCATGTATAAACATGAGATTGAAATATCATCTCCATGTGTCTAAAATCACCCGAAACCATAGAGGAACACTTGATATGTCATGATTGGATTAAGCTACAACTTTTGCTCCCACCCCTTTATATAGCCCACCAAAACAAACATGCTTGAGGTCAAACCTTGGGGTGATGAGGTCCCCAAGCAAGCCTCCTATTGAAATAAATGGAACTAGTGTGCATACGCAACACTAGACCTTGGGTGAACAACAATTATGTAAATGAATAATATTTTTGATTCCCAAGATCACACTAGGCATAAGGAAAGAGAATACGCACATATTCACCTACCAAGAACATCAAACACTTCATTTTAATTGTACCAAGGATTGAAATGTGTGGTTTAATTTTAAAGAACTAATTGAAATATGCAAGTTGTTATAAATTTTTAAGCCCAAATTGAAATGTGCAAGTTGTCTTGTTCAATTTTAATGCACCAAGGGAAAATGAAGATTTGTAGGGTTTATTTTAAACACCAAATTGAAGTGTGAAAAATTACAAGATTTATTTTAAAGCACTAAATGAAATGTGAAGAGCTCATTGTAAAGCATTAAAAACAAATGTGAATCCTAGATTAATTTAAAAATCTACAAAACCAACATTAGTAATTTGAATTTAATTTGCTCCCATCGATTGTTGTTTTTTGCAAACAGTTAGTCTCCAAAAACAGAAAACAAAGAACAATAGATTGTTAGGGTTAGCTAAAAATAGAACTGAAAATAAGATTAAACCCTGAGAATTTAGCTCACTATTATACCTAAAAAAAGCATCAAAATTTAGACAAACGAGTCACTCTGTCAATCTGCAAAGGTGCCAACCTTTTGCAAAAGTGTCAAATTTTCAACAAAGGTGTTACACTATCTTTGCAAGACAAAATAACTATTCACGACAAAAGTGTGGCTTTACGACAAAGGCATTGCAAAATAGAAGCACAACTTTATGAAAAAGGTGTGGCTTTACAATCAAATCGTGACTTTATGACAAAGGCTCTACAAAATAGAAGCACAACTTTATGACAAAGGTGCAACTTTATGAAAAAGGCATGAAATTCAATTTGCAAAGCATTCAAAAGAGTCTAATCTAAAGAACTGAACATAATTCAAAGCTATTAAACTAATTGAAAGTGCAAACCTCTCAATCCCATTGTGGATTGATGCATAATTATGAGATGGATGTGGATTGCTCAATTGTATTCATTTTCCATGTTGCAAAAGCTTGATTGATGAGGGTTGATTCACAAAAGATGCTCTAGAATGCTCAAGAAATGAGTATGAAATTCTAGAGGGTAAGGGTGCTCATGAAGATTGTGAATTCTTTGATATGAAAAAGGCTTGGTATTAATAGATTTTTAGAATTTGATCAATGGTGAGGATTGACTTGGAGGATCAATGGATGAGAGAAGATTAAGGAGATGAGTGTGGATTGAGGATTAATCAAGTGGTTGATAATCCATGAGGTTTGGATCAAGGATTAGATCAATGGTCCATAATCCATGAGATACTCAACAATATCCCTTAATTCATGGAATTAAGTTGGAGATATTTCAAGTGAAGGGAAGAATTTGAATTTGAAAAGGGAATATTCTTTATGAAAGTTGGAGGATTAGAGGAAAATTAGTTAATTAAACAATTTAGAAAAATCATTTAATTGTGCAAGATGGAAGAATTAAGAGCTTTAATTAAATAATTGGGAATTATTTAATCAAGTGGGATTATTAGCATTTTAATTAAATAATTTGGAATTATTTAATCAAAAGGGGAGAAAATGATGAATTATGATGAATTAATCAAATAACCTTAATTTTTAATTAATAGGGGAATAAAGTGAATTTAACTGAATAATTGGACATTATATAATTAAATAGATGAAATAGGTGAATAATGAGAGAAAATGGTGTTATTAAGCGAAATCAGGATGTGTGATATTCTCAAGACATTTTCAGGTGTACAACTTGCAATGGACAAGGTCATCGACAGTGACCTTAGAGTCAATGTTCACTTGGAACCATTGTAAGAACGGATTTATAAGTTGATAAAAAAAAGATGGAATTGTCAAGTAATGAGAAAAACCACTCCAATGTGGTCTCCTTAAGGAATCGTGGGAATAATGTTGCTAACAAATTATCCTAATGTAAAAATTCACTACATATAGCAGTAAAGGAATTGACATGTACTTGTGGGTCTCCCTTACCATTGTACTTATCAAATTAGAGTACCTCGATCCCTTGGGACATGTGAGCATTGAAGATGTTTAAAGTGAGAGGACTACAATGATAGCACGATGTAAGAGTAGATTGTGTGGAAAAGTTAGTTAGGTTGGAAATTTGTGATTTCATCTTACCCATGTTTTGTAATAGGGTGTTCAAGATGGGATTGAATGGCGAGGGAGGTGAAGACTTGAGGTGAAAATTCAATTAAAGGAGATATGTTATACCCCAAAGGATTGTGAGACACATTCACTCTAAGATTAGTGGGATGCATAGACACAATGTTTGTGTTATCAATAGAAGACATGGGAGGTATAGTGGGATTAGTATCCACCATATGCACAGAAACCTCAAGCATTGAAAGATTCAACCGAGTACCAGTGATATCCAATTGGGAATCTTGAGACCTACTCAATACTATTGTGTATGAAGGTAAATGAGTCTCAACTATATTGGTTAGCGTAGGAAGAAACTCAAGGTCCTTACGATCTAAGATGAGTAAGTTTCTTAGATTACTAATAACAAGAGCAAATTGAGCATATAGGCTATCATGGTTTAGGAAATCTTTGAAGTCTTTAAGGTTTTCCTCCAAAGATTGAACTTCTCAAAGGAGACCCTAAGAGTAGTATCATAATCTTCAAAGGATGGAGACTCTAAAAGAGAATTCAAAGGAGAAGAACCTCAAATATTGGTTGAGATCTAGAAGGATCAAGATTCCTAGAAAACATTGGACCAGGTGTTGAACACCTAGAATACTAAGAGGGGGGGTGAATCAATATTCCCTTAAATTCATTAACTTAAAATTGAATTATAGAGCATCTCAATAAACTTGTAGAACTAGAAAGAAACAATTAAATCATGCACCACAACAAACAATACAAGAACACCATATTTATGTGGAAAACCCTTGAAAGGGAAAAACCATAGTGAGGATTAGCTCATAATATATCATAAATAGTTACAATAGATTACAGGAGGCTCATTGCCCAGAGGATTCACTGTCTAGAAAATAGGAGGGCTCATTGCCCAAGGAAGATCACTTCTTCCAGAATTACAAAAGATATACAAAAGGATGGCTCACTACTAGAGATTGAACTGCTTATAATGCATCTGCTATATGTTGAAGATACAGTTCCACACTTCATTCCTCATTGTCACAAGATTACCACTATCACATTTTGCACTACTCTTACATTTTCCTCATACACACACTGAATTTTCCTTCTATATATACATTTATATTGCACAAAAAATTATACCATCAATTAGGTCGGATTAATTAGATGAAATGTGTGACACCATAACTTGTTGGCTCAAAAATCTATCATACAAACCTTGTATAAGTAACCAAAGCATTTTCTTCATCGAGATAGGTAGGAATGACCTATAGATACTCCTACAAATATTCTCCAAACTTAATTTAGTCCTACACAACCCCAAAACCCTTAGGTCGATACCACACAACAAAACTAGTGAAGCAACAACTGAATGGATCAACTATTCATCTAAAACTTGAAATGCAGACCACTAAACCACTTGAAACTTAGAATACACACACATCTAACATCTTCAAGAACTTCTTGAAATATGTATAACACAATGATCATCCATAGTGGAATGCAGAGCATTCCAACATGAACTATGCAACAATAAGTTTGTCTCTACTTAGTTTGATACTCTGTCATTAATATCTTTTGTTGTAGAAGACATAAAACCTTGAAACTTTGGATATTGACTCCTTAAATATGTACCATTATCACCTCAAAATCACATGATAAAATATTGCAATACAGAACAATGTGGACCACAAAATTGTTCCTCTATTATATGGAAAATGCACTATCTCAGTATGGGACAACCAATTTCCCAAAAACACTTGGTCTTCTTCCAACTATATTCATATTGGTATACCATCAATACTACAATAGGTTGACATCAATGACAACACCATACACCAACATTCTCTTGTTGCCAACAATCTCCCCCTTTGTCATTGATGGCAACACACTTCTCTACTTCACTCCCCCTTTGACTTCAAGGGAAAAGGGTACTAAATTCACATTACATCCCCTTACAGATCTATCTACATGAGAATAGCTCCCTCTATCTATGTTACCCATCATCGAAAAGATAAAATAGGTAATCCAACACCATCTACTAACTTCGTATATGTATAATGAGATAAAAAAAATATTTATACAATTCAAAAATAAGTATACACCTTAACTAGATGAGGTTAATATACCCTGATATGATGCCTTTAATTTTACAAGGTATGCCTCCCAACCCTTCTTGGTGAAAGAAAGCATGTAGTTCTAGTTTTCAAACTATATATAGAGGTCTTCTCCTTCTTTTGAAGAACTAGGCACTGTTTTCTTTCGCACAACCTTTTTTGCATTGGCCAAAACTTCAGTTAAAGATGTAAGCCTTACACTTACCATATCTCAAAGTTGATTGTGTTGTATTATGATTTTCTCTTTTTGTTCCTGTAGTAAAAATAACTCACCATGTATATTTTCAATGACCACTCTAGTTGCTCCATCCTTGTCATTCACTGAAACATACACACTTGAGGCCTGAGCAGTTTGAGAGTCAATTGAGTCCATATGATCCTTTATACTTTTTGTAGACACTAGCCATTTCAAATAGAATTGAAACAATATTTTGGCTTCCTCCAAACACTTTGGAACATCCTTCAAGTTTCCTTGCAACTTGGTATGAGTAGTAGCACACTTATCTAAGGCATCAACTAGCCTCTTATCATTCAAATTATTTGTTACTTCCCTCACAATCTTCTCTTCTAGACCAGCAGAGTACTCCTTAAAATAATCTAACAATAACTTCAATTGTTCATACCTAGTAAAGAAGTATCAATAGATACTCCTGGAAGGCCTTCTTTCCTTCTTGCAACACCTTGACAACTTCATCAACTAACTTTGTGCTCTTCTGGTGAGTTTGAAGTATCTCCTTTCTTGCAGAGGCATCAAAGACATCACCAAGTTGCAACTTATGGAGAGGGGAAATCTTTCCCAAGTTCACTTGACCTTGTTGCATAGGAATTTGTAGCAATTGTACAGACACCACTGGTTGGAACTATAATTGCATATCCAAAAATTTGAATGAATCTCTAGTGGGTCTGGAGGATTCACAAACTATTTTTTTTCTTTTTTCTACATGTGTATCATTCTTCTCCTTCTCTCCACTACCAAAACACTCTTCTACAATCTTCTCAACTTCCAGAGGAGACAATTTATTCCTTTTGAGCTTCAGTCTTCTCTGGGACTCCATGCTCATCTTCTTTGCTCTGCTTAGTAGTTGTCTCCACATCCAAAGGGGTGTTATCTATTAGTATTTCTTCTTTCTCATGCTCATGTTTCTCATTGATTGGCTCATTTCTTTTTGGGAGGGATGTGTCATGTTGCATTTGATCTTCATCACCCGGAGAGGCTCCCAATTCTTTAAGAAGATTTTCAATTGTTTGTAATGTTTCTTTCCTTAGCTTTTATATATCATCCTTGTCTTTACCCATAAGAGTATTTACTCTTTGATTTTTCCTATATTTTTAGGAATATAACTAAGAGAACTAAGCTCTTTCCTCATGAGTTAATGAGGAATCGATCTTCTCCAAGGTAAAATTTTTCATCTTTACATCTTCTTCAATAGCCTTGTGTATTCTTGCACCCAATACTCCTTTTAAATCATCTAAAAATTGTTCCTCAATCCTAGGCCAACATTAAATGTCACCATGTATTTGAGAATGGCCTCTTCAATTATTATTTTATCTACATCATTGGCATTTGGATGTATTTCAGTTGTATCCTTCAAGATTCTAAACTCTACTATAGCACTAAATAGTGCATCAAGCTTCATAGGACTATGCTCACAAATAGCAAGGGTCTTTTATTTCTCCTTTCCCTTTTCTATACCGGTCTCTTCCTGAGAGAATTTTAATTTCCTTTTGCAAACCAATTGATGTTCTTCCTCTTCCTCTTCTTCTTCTAAACTAATATACCTAAATCTTGTTGCTTTTTCTTTCTTTCTTCTCTCTGGAGTCTTATGTTGCACATGGGTGTTAGATGTGTCTATATTTTTAGAGCCACCTATTGGTTTTTTTTCAAAGGGCTTTGAAACAGTGGGAGTGGAGGATGGGGTCCTGTATGACCTTCTTGATCTTTGTGTAGTCTATAGAGAGGCATATGTGCCTCTAGACTTAACTACAGATCCTGTAGGGGTGCCAAACTCCCTTTCTAACTCAGCTTTCATCTTTTCAACCTTTTCTTCAATATCCTTATTTTTCTTTTCCAGGTTCTCTTTACTTGATTTCTCTTCATAAGTACCAAACATTTCAACTGTTTTATCTTTAGGCTTGCTCAATACAATCTCTGCATGTCCAATGATTTTAGATTTAGCTACCTCATAAGGAAACTCTGAAACCCAAACAGTTTTGGGTTCAATTGCTTCCATGTAGTAGTAATCTCTACTAACCATAAATGTTAATTCATTCTTATGCTTATTCACAACTTTATCTAGAATTCTTTCTCTCTCTTGCATCTGTTCTTGAATAGGTTTGAAAAATCCCCACAACATTGAACCACAAGACTCTTTACTTATAAATCTCCTCAAATGATCTCTAATTTGAATGGCTATAGGAATATTGTTTTTCCATACTACATTCTTCACATTGGGAAATTCATTGAGAAAGTAAAACATTAAGAAAATGATAAGAATACCATACCAAAAAGGGTACTTTTTCTCCTTTGTCCTCTACAAATTTTTCAACAACTACAATCATAGGAGCTCACATAGATCAAAGTCTTTACCTTCTTTCACCATTTGATATGTCATGTGAATCATGGTGGAAGTTACAGAACCCTCTCTATTTGTGTAGAATATCTTGTAATAAATCATCATTGTAGCATATTTGACCACCGAATTTTCAATGTCATCCACTATTAGGGCACATTTTTCAAACTTGACTTCAGTAAGATTCATCACCACTTCATTCTTTACCGCCTTCAATGTCAAGATAGGTCATGTGGAGATAAAACTAGTAACAACCCTAATTTCCTCTTTGGTTATCATATGTGACATGTCCAACCACATGATTTTTTCATGTATTTTTCTCAAAACATACTTCACCCACTCACCTACATATTTAAAAATAAGAAATGTTATCTAGACATCCAAATTTTTCTCCATCAGGTTGGTTTCAACTCGAAATCGTCTACAATTAGTACATTTTCCCTAAACTCTACCAGTTTTAAATGATCATATTCATCCATCTTCTAATGAATATAAATTCACACATCTTCTATGTGCAACAGATTTGAAGGAACCCTAGAAAACATCCATTCTTTATCTATTTCCATTGATTTGTATGGATGCTTCTTAAATTTAAGCCTTGGCCTCTAGAGCACATCAATAACTTGAGGAATAGACATTATGAACTTCTTTGAACTAGGGTTTGTAAGAGATTTGTAAATACCATAATTTTGTCAATAGGGTTTCATTCAACACTTTCAAAATTGTATTCACTCTACACTCCACTTTTAATTGCTCAAACACAAATACCTTTAGAATATGCATAATGAAATATAAATTATTTTCTATGACCTAAAGTGTGCATTAAATGCAACAACAAAAAGTTAGGTCAAATACTATAAAGCCTTCACTATATCATCACATGCACTTGTAAACACTTCACAAATCTTTGCATCAAGATATTTCTCATCGTAGATTTCATCAATGGATTAAGAAAATAAACCTATACATGTATCAGTATGTTGAAGATGTCAACATCTCATATTTGGTAGGGGTCTTAAAATATTTCTATTAAAACGAGCCCCCTAAGCTAATATTTTCTATCTAGTTTCCGGAGGAAACATCTGCACCAGAATTTGGCACAAATTCATTCTTCACATCATCGTCTTCCTTTTTCTTCTAGATCTTGTTCATCTCCTTCTTTACTTCAATCAGGCCAATCTTAGTTTTTGAACCAGAGGGTTTCACATTCTTTCCTCTGCAAAACTTAGCTATGTGTCCTGGTTTATTGCACTTATTGCATATGACACCTTGTTGCAAAGAAAACTTCTTGCCATTTTAGATTTGTATTCAAAAGCCTTATGGACTAACACATTGCATGTGTAACAATAACCATGGAATTATTAAGACATCATACCATTATTTTAACCATTTTTCATTTGTCTTCTACATTCACTATCCTTATGACAAAATCTATTGCATGCATAGCATTGACTAGAAAATGATTGAAAATTTTGATTCATCTTGCTTTTACATTCTACAACTCTATGTCCAAATTTAAATAAAAAATAGTAGTAACCTTTAAAATATGGATACCTTTGTGTAGTTGGTTGTCTGATAAGAGATCTCTTGAAATCTTTATTCTATTTTTGGACATGTTTGATATTGCTCTTCTTATATCCAGTCTTTGTCCATTATTCTCCTTTTCAACATTGTTTGGAGTCTAATTTTCCTTTGAGATTTCTCTTTTTTCAAACCCTAAACCTTCTTTATCCTTAGAAGCTTTTTGACTAGCAAGCATATCATCAAGCAAGGTGGAGCTCTTCTTGAATTTGTATTCTTGACTCTTTACTTTCTCTAGATCTTTCCTTAGAGACAACTTCTTCTTCAAGCTTTGAGAATTCTGCAAACTTGTCTTTCAATTTTCCATTCAAGTAGTCTCCAACTCTTTTTCCTTCCTCAACCTACACTAAAGATTAGTTATTATCTCATTTGATTGCTTAAGTTGCTCATTTATTTCCTTGAGTTGCTCTTTAACTTTCTTGACTTGATTCCTCAACTTCTTGATACACTCGTTTGCTTCCTTAAGAGTTTCTTTAAGATCTCTATTCTCACATTCTACTTTATCCAGGTCATCAAGAGCATATTTGAGTTCTCCTTTCATATTACTTCACAATCTTCTTCAATAAACCCAATTCCACTATAATTTCTTTCAGAGGGATAGGATACTTCCTATTTGTCATGTGTTCAACCTCCAATATCTACCTTAGTTGTTAAGAAAATTGAAGGAACCTTGCTCTGATACCAATGTTGAACACCTAAAATACTGAGAGGGGGGTTGATTTAGTATTCCCTAAAATTCATTAACTTAAAAGTGCATTACAAAGCATCTCATTAAACTTGTAAAACTAGAAAGAAACAATTAAAGCATGCACTACAACAAACAATACAAGAACACCATATTTATATGGAAAACCCTTGAAAGGGAAAAACTGTAGTGACGAACCTCATAATATATCATAACCAATTACAATAGATTATAGGAGGCTCACTACTTGAAGGGATCACTACCCAAAGGACTCACTATCCAAAAAATAGGAGGGCTCATCACCCGAGGAAGATCACTTCTTCCAGAATTACAAAAGATATACAAAAGGATGGCTCGGTGCTAGAGATTGAACTGCTTATAATGTATCTGCTATATGTTGAAGATATAGTTCCACACTTCATTCCTCACTATCACAAGATTACCACTATCACATTTTTCACTACTCTTACATCTCCCTCATACACACACTAAATTTTCCTTTTATATATACATATATTCTGCAAACAATCATACCATCAATTAGGTCAACCTAATTAGATGAAACGTGTGACACCATAACCTTTCAGCTCAAAAATCCATCATACATACCTTGCAAAAGTAACCAAAGTGTGTTCTTCACCAAGATAGGTCAACATGACCTATAGATACTTCTATGAATCTGCTCCAAACTCAATTTAGTCCTGCACGACCCCAAAACCTTTAGGTTAGTACTGCACAACAAAATTGGTGAAGCAAAAACTGAATGAACCAACTATTCATCCAAAACTTGACAGACGGACCACCAAACCACTTGAAACATGGAATGCACACGCATTTGACATCTTCAAGCACTTCTTGAAATATGCACAACACAATGATCATCCGTGATGGAATGCAAAGCATTCCAACATGAACTTTGCAACAGTAACTCCATCTCTACTTAGTCTAATACTCTGTCATTAATCTCTTATGTTGCAGAAGATATAAAAACCCTCAAACTTTAGATATTGACTCCTTCAATACATAGTATTATCACCTCAGATCTTCGTGACAAAATATTGCAATGTGTAACAATGCAGACCAAAAAATTGTTCCTCTATTATATGAAAAATACACTATCTCAATATGGGATAGCCAATTTCTCAAAACCACTTGGTCTTCTTTGGACTATATTAATACTAGTAGACCATCAATACTACAATGGGTTGACATCACTAACAACACCACACACCAACGTACTCATGTTTCCAACACCAGGCCTAGTAGGACTATATTGGTCTAGGGGTATGGGAGCTCTCAAGATTCTTCTAACTATGTACCCAGAAGTTGTAGGCTAGGTCGTGAAGCTCATAAAAGAGTATTCACGATGCACAATCTTACAAGATCTAGGAAATGAGAGAAGAGAATGTAAGAGGGGATATAAATATTTTAAATGATGCTTGAAAGGAATGTATAAGAAAATTAGTTCATGTCGGGTTCACCAAAATGTAGAGAGAATTTTCTACCCTCAAGATGACAAGTTATCAAGGAGAAAACTATCTCTCCACTACCTCCACTACCTCAGTTGACATGGCTAAAGTGAACTAGAAATAAAGGAGTGTGATTTTTAACAAAGTTCATAAATTATTTAGACCTTTGAGACATCAAAGACCAAAAGTGTAGCGTACAAAGGTCTTTTGGATAACTCGGCAAGCTCTTTGTCTAGGATGATCATGCATCTTGGTTGTGTTCCGTATGGACAAAAAATAGGTTTTTTCACCAAAAACCACAAAGTACCATGCACAAGTTTCTAAACATAAAAGGCATGTAGAATATGAATGTACAAAATTAAAGGTGCAAAAATAAAGATGTTGAATGAAAAGAAGAGGTTTTAGATATCATCAAAAGCATTTGATGAAGTTCAAGCTTGCTTCAAAAAATTCTTCCACCTACACCTACACACACAAGACCAAAGAGAAATGTTTGGGTGGCTATATAGGATTTTTCCTCAGTCAAACCCCCATTTTGGTGTTTCCACCTCCATGAACAACCTTATATAAGGTAATAAGAAAAATAGATGTGAAATGATAAAGATAACCATATGTAATCAAAGACAAAGATAGTATGATTAATAAAGATTCTTGAAGAGTTACCTCATTCAAGCACAAAAGTGAGGCTTGTTGGTGCAATAAAGGAGCAACAAAACCTCCAAGATGACAATAGATTCCTTGCAAGATGAGATTGTGTTGCAACAATGGAGTTTACTTTGAAAACCATACAAGAGTTGTTTGCAAGATGTGTGCGTAGAGAAATGGAGAAAAAAAGAAAAGAAGAGAGTTGTTTGTTTCCTTCAAGAGAGCAAGAATAAATCACTTCAAGAATGAATGAAGAGTGTGTATAATCCAAATTGGAGAATCGTGAAATTTCTTTAAAAATGTAAAAGAGAGGGAATTTTTGGTCTAGGCACCCTTCCCAAGTGATTCTCGACGAGGTTGTAGGTTGGTAGAGGCATTATGCTCCCATAACGCAATGGGTGTAACATCTCAATGACCACCTTAGTCTTGGATTTTTGCAAGACACTAACTCGACTCACAAATGTATTTTTGATGTTTATTGGTCTATGAAAAAAATAGACAGGATGGTCAAGGAATTGGGCATCCCAAATGGCAAGAAATGGTTTTAATTTGAGGGAGAGCATAATTATCTTAGTTTATCTAAAGAGGAAGGTGTGTGTAGTGTGAAATTACATAGGATACAATTTATGACATTATAGTTCCCTACATAATAATTTAAAGAATAATAATAAAAATAAAAATATCAGGGGGGTCCATAGAACCCCTCATACTTGTTGATTACAAGCATACGCCATTAGGGTACTGACATGTATTCCTACCAACATTGTTGACAACCATTCACCATCATCAATAGTTGCTAGGCTGGTGGGACTTTAGGCCCCTGATCCTAGCCCCTAGTTGGGTGGGGCTCCAAAGTAAACACCCCCCCTCATGGGGATTAAAAAAGTAAATTTTATTTTATTTTAAAATTCACCACTCCTCTACCACCAACTAGCCACCCTGCAACCACCTGTAGCATCATAAATTGTCACCCTTGACAATTTCACACTATGTTTTGTCCCCCCTAAATTATTGAGCCTAATTAAGTCCCTAATTTCCTAAATTATGCATTCTATATCCTATTTTTATTGTTTTCTAAGAAATTCCAAGCATTGAACAAATGCATTTATTTAATGTTTTGCCCATGAAACCCTAAGACTTGAAAAATAGGGCCAGGACTGGGATGCCCTTGGGTGTCCCAGTCACTCTATGTTGTCAGGATCCAAATTTGAATATGTCAATGTCAATATTTTAACATTTGAAATTCAAGTTGCAAATATCGGGTATTGGGATTTCTTTTTTGAGAAATTAAAGAAATACATATAAATACCTAGTCATTGCATCATTTGAATATTAACAAGATATATCTAGAAATTATTAGCAAATTTGGTGATCAAGAGCAGTATCAAGCAAGTCAGGAGCAACATTTTAGAGCTTTATTGCACCAATTCAAAATCCTAACATCATGTCAAATCTTATGTGAGTTCATGTGTTATCATTGTTTGTGAAGGCTAACCCTTGTTGTAGGTCTCTAAGCAATTCAAGCAATCAAGCAAACAAGATCCAAGACCTTGAAGTCATGTGCATGACTTCAATCCTTCAAGGAATCCATTGAAGGGTGGTGAATTGCAACACTTTGTTGGTTCACCATTCCTTCCTATCAATTATCCATTGTTATCATTGACATTGCCATTGTGGAAGTGGAAACACTAACATGGGGTTTGACTAAGGCAAGCCCCTAAATGGAACAACATTTCTTCTCTTTATGAATTTTCATATTTTAAGCTTAGAGAGGATTGAAGGAAGTTTGAGGATCATTTATTTATTGTTGCATTTGAAGCCCTACATCATTTCAACTCACAAAAACTCACCTATAGAATTATGCAACAATGATCTAACAACTTTGCAATCTCAGATCTGTCATCAAAGGACTGCAAAAGCAGAGTAGGACACCCCTACAAGGACTAGGATGCCCTTGGGTGAGTCTGTCCTCCTACAGTGACTAACACCTAACTTTCAAGATAAGTACACATCACTCTACCCTTCCTAAATCTACCTACAAATATTTGTTTCTATCTGTCAATTGTTGAAAGCTTACATTTTGTATATTAGGTCATATAGTCTAATTAGGTTAGTAAAGTAAAATCAATTCCAATTCATTCCAAGACTCAATGAGATGGAAATCCAGGTTTGATTGGCTCACCTTCATGGTTGAAAGTCAATATACACACCTTGGTGATCTCCATCTTGTTGAAATAATAGAAAAGACACCCACCTCCATTAAAAAAAAAAAAAATGAATCCTAGGTTTACCCATTAGACCTAGGGTTTTATTTTTATTTGTTTCATTTTGGTGAACTTGACATTTTGACATCATAAACCTTTTGAAATCTGAAGTAATTCAACCCTAGATCTAGGTTTTGCATTGCATTGCATTGCTTTGCATTATTCATTTAGGGTTTCATTTTTACATCATAAAAGACATAAAAATTTCAAAAACATTGCATATTACATCATAGGTTGCATTAGGATTTATTTTAGTCATTTATGATCGATCTACATTCAAAATTGCATTCATAATTGTCATTTATTGTTACACATTTGCTTTTGAGTTACATTGTCTTAAATTGAGAAAAAATTGGAGAAATGTTGACTTTCAAACCTGTTTGCAAATAGACACAAAACCTCTAAGTAGTATAATAAATATTCATTTATTTAGTTTCTAGAAACCCTATCAAGGGCATAAATTCCCTTAGGTGCCTCTATCCTGCTCCTGGTAGCTCAATTTTTTTACCGAAATCTTTGTTTTTGAGTGCTCGGTCTATTTATGTCTACTGATCTCTAATTTGAAATTCTAAAAAGGTGTTATTGCATGTGAAAGAAAGGTATCATTTTGTTTAATTGGTTTCAAATTTGGGAAAAATATTACATTTCAATGTTGGAAATTATCAGACTTGTAGGACAATTGTTTACATCATGTTTTGATTGTAAAAATATTTTTTTCTCATAATGTGTGTTTTATTATCATGTCTTGTTAAGAATTTTAAGGAATTTTTGATACAAGTATGTGAAAATGGGTACATATTTCTCCTCTTTTTTTATTCTTCATTAATACCTCTACCACTATCTCTCCTAATTGTGAGAGTATCCTAGCATAAGAAAATGAAATCATTGACACATTTCTCAATATAACTTTGCCTAATCTTTATTCATCTCCCAAGATCTCCCCTACTTGTGAGAATGTTTTGGTGAAAGATGATACAATCATGGACAATCATGAAAATCATAATTGTTATTCTCTCGATACCTCACTTACTTGTGAAGAAGATATCTTGGTGTTATAGGATCCAATCATTGAGCGTCATGAGGATCATGTTTGTTTCTCTCCCAATACCTCTTCTACTTGGGAATATATATTGTTGCACAAGGATGAAATCATTGATATATTTATGAATTGCATAGATGAATATCCAAGGTAACATTAGATTCCCCCTCGATAGAATATCATTAACAAGAATTCAAATTCATTGAGGTTATGAATACACAATTGGCTATTAGATCTCCTTTGATTATTGGACCTCTTAAAACACCTTTTGGACCTCCTCAAATTCCTCTAATTATTGGACCTTCTAAGTCATCTCTCATTATAAGATCTCCTAAACCTCATGGCCATATCCTCAACTTTGTAAAACAACTTAATAATAATCATGTGTCACAACAACAAAATTATCATATTGTATCTCACACATATAACACTAAAAATAATAATAAACCAAAACAAGCACCAACATTCATTCCATTGCCTCAATCATACCTCCCACTTGTACCTAATATCCAATAGCGTAGTGGTAGAGAATATGATCTTGTTGAACAACTTTGTAACACTCCTGCTAAGATCTCCTTGTGGGATTTAATTCAAACATCACTTATTTATCATGGCATGCTTCAAAATGCTTTACAAAAATTTGTTGTCCCTCATAGTGTGCAACCAAATGATGTGGTAGCTTTGATTGAGTATGAATTCACCTAGTATGGGTATTATCTTTCATCAAAATGAATTACCCCCATTTAGAAACACAAAAATAAAATGGTGCCTTGATGATAATGGCTAGTATTAACAAGGTCAGGATTAAGCGTACCCTTATTGATAATGGTTTAGGGATTAATGTTCGTAGTATAAATCTTTTGGATAGAATTCGAGTGGAAAAAACTTTAATTCAACTTGTTGATTTGTCAATCAAATGTTTTGATAATATAGAAAGACAACCACTTGGTGTGATAATATTACCTATTAAAGTTGGTAAGGTTGCATGTTGCAAACTCCCATCCATGTCATGCCCCATGACCTTTCATACAATCTTCTCTTTGGTAGACCATGGATTCATGAAATGAAAGGAGTGACTTCAATGCTTCATTGTCTAATGAAATACACTTACAAAAATAAGATTTACATGATAAAAGTTGATCTAAAATCTGAAAATTGTTTACAAACTAAAACAGAAATGAAGAATCCTCTTAAAACATTGACACAAACTACAAAAGTGGAACCATTACAAATTAATATGAGTGTCTTTCATTGGTGAAAAAATCATTGGATGATGTTTGGGGTTCATTATATTTTACACCTAAATTCATTTGGGAATACAAGATTACATAATCAAAATTGGGAAAAGAAAAAGAAGCCACAATGGTATCAACACAACCTATCACTGAATCATCCAATTGCACAACTTCTAGCAAAGAGGAAAACACAAATTACACATCCACATATGATGATAATGATTATGAAAAAACACCCTCCTCGAAAGAAATGGAGGCCATTTATGGAAGAGGTTATGAACTCTTAAAATAGCTTGTCTATAATGGAAAAAGATGTGTTAAAGAACAAGGCATTTTTGTTCCCATAGATCCTAACACACAAGAAATAAAAAGAGGTCTTGGCTATTGTCCATAAAAAATAATAAAAAGATCAAAAATATCTTCACTTAATTAATACCATTAGTTGTTTCTCCTTGCCATGTGGTAGTTGTAGTATCACACAATACTCACTACCATACATGGGGGTATAAACTAGGTTTTATGCAATCATGTTTCATTTTGAAAGGAGCAGGATATCATCATCCATCTTGCCTCATATTTATCCCTACACTTGGGGGGAAGGGGGTTAGATAGCTTTGTGTTAGGTTTATTCCTTCTAGAAAGGGATTTGTTTGTATCTCCTTGAAACACTAGTGTAGCAAGTACACTAACACTTTAAGGGGGGGAATATAGTCCCCCGCTCATTGTTTGCATAGGAAATGGTCCCTTCTTAGTGATGATAACATACATCTCCTAGGAAGTGTGACCTTAGCAATCAAAGTGTAGCCTTCTTGCTTTATGTGAAATGTATCCTTTGTGGTGATATTGGGCTTGATGTCCTCTAAGTGTGTGACCTTTCTTGGCAATTGGTGTTCCCCTTGGTGGTAATTCTATGGCTAGTATTCCCTAAGGTGTGAGTCTTATATTCCATGACTTGTTATGGTGATGTCATGTGTGATATTCCCTAAGGTGTGACCTTTCATGTATTGAGCAAAAGCCCCTTGGTTATTTTTGTAAATCACCTTTTACAATGGTGTTTTTATAACACCCTTTAAGTTTTTGGCATTATCTTATTGACGTTTATGCGCCTCCTTAGGCTAGTTTTTGCACCTCCTTAGGTGAGTTTAGTATTTATGCTTCACTTTGTTCATAGGTGTTGAACTTATTATGGCATTGGCATAGCATAGCATCTTGATCATTTTGTAGCACCTTATCAAGGTTATTAGGAATTATAGCTCTTGGTATGGTTATGGGTACACACCTAGTGAATATCAAACTTCACTAGCCTATGTTTTCTTCCTATTTGTGATTCACCTAGAAAATATTAAACTTTTCTACTATGTGAATCATGCATGCCTTTGGTGTGGATCCTAGCATAACACAACTTGCTAACCCATGATCATCCATACCCTCCTTTTTGCATTTCATTGTAACATCATGTATGTTTGTGTATGTTATCTTGTTGTATTTCATACATGTGTGTGTTCCTTTGTGCTTATGTTGGTTTGATATGGGATGTTGGATCTTGGAGGCTTGTGCACTCCCCCTAGATCCTTAGACATCCTATCTCTTCAACATTTGGACAATTAGACCCTCTTAACATAGATTTTCTACTTTAGTGTGAGTCTGTGTAAGTTCATACTCTCACTAAAGTGGGGGATAAATGTAGTGTTGTAAATTATCACCCTTGACAATTTCACACTATGTTTTGTCCCTCCTAAATTATTGAGCCTATTTGAGTCCCTAATTTCCTAAATTATGCATTTTATAGCCCATTTTATCATTTTTTGAGAAATTGAAAGCATTGAACAAATGCATTTATTTAATGTTTTCCCCCAACATCCTAAGTCCTAGAAAATAGGGCCAGGACTGGGACACCTTTGGGTGTCCCAGTCCCCCTATTTTATTAGGATCCAAATTTGAATATGTTGGTGTCAGTATTTTAACATTTGAAATTCAAGTTATAAATGTTGGCTATTGGGATTTATTTTTTTGGAAATTAGAGAAATGCCTATAAATACCTAGTTATTGCATCATTTGAACACTAATAAGATATATCTAGAAATTATTAACAAATTTTGTGATCAAGAGCACTATCAAGCAAGTCAAGAGCAAGATTTTAGGGCTTTATTAGAGCAATTCAAGATCCTAACATCATGTCAAATCTTATGTGAGTTTATGTGTTATCATTGTTTGTGAAGGCTAACCCTTGTTGTAGGTCTCCAAGCAATTCAAGCAATCAAGCAAACAAGATCCAAGACCTTGAAGTGATTTGCATGACTTCAATCCTTCAAGGAAGCCATTGAAGGGTGGTAAGTTGCAATGCTTTGTTGATTCATCATTTCTTCCTATCAATTATCCATTTTTATCATTGACATTGCCATAGTAGAAGTGAAAACACTAACATAAGGTTTGACTAAGGAAAGCCCCTAAATAACACAACATTTCTTCTCTTTGTGAATGTGAATATTTCAGGTTTAGAGAGGATTGAAGAAATTTTGAGGATCATTTATTCATTGTTGCATTTGAATCCCTACATCTTGTCAACTCATGGAAACTCACCCACAAAATTATCCAATAGTGATTCGACAACTTTGCAAGCAAAAACAAAGATCTCATATTTGTCATCAAAGGAATGCAAAAGTAGAGCAAGACAACTCTACAAGGACTGGGATGCCCTTGGGTGACTCTTTCCTCCTATAGTGATTGAAACCTAAATTTAAGGATAGGTACACATCACTCTATCCTTCCCATCTATCTACTTGCAAATCTTTGTTTCTATTTGTCAATTGTCAAAAGCTTGCATTTTTCATATTAGGTTATATAGTTTAATTAGTTTAGTAAAGTCAAATCAATTCTAATTCATTCCAAGCCTCAATAAGATGTAGATCTAGGTCTGATTGGCTCACCTTCATGATTGAAAGTCAATATATACACTTTGTCAATCTTCGTCTTAATGAAACAATAGAAAAAGACACCCACATCCATCAAACAAAAACACAAAATTTGAATCCTAGGTTTACACATTAGACCTAGGGTTTTGTTTTTCTTTGTTTCACCACCTATAGACCAAATTAGACATTTTTTCCAAGAGGCTTAGATTTTGTCTCAAGTGTTAGATTTTCAACTTTTGATATTCATTGGAAAAGTATTTCCAAGCACTGCACTATGGTTATAGTGGTTTTTCATTATTATTTTTTATAGAGAAACGGTACCTAGAAGTTGAGCTTTCTTTTTAAGCTTGTAGAGGTCATAAATTATGCATACATAGTCAAATTTTGAACTTCTTAAAGTTGAAAAAAGGCTTGTTTAGAGAAATTCACAATGGATGAAGTTTGGAGATGTTTTTATGCGATTTGTTTTACTATTATTTCAATTAGAGTTGTTTATGGGTTCTTGTGATTATGGTACTTTGTGAGTTTATGGAAAATTAAATTTGAGGTGATTTGGTGTTTGGATAATTGGAAAATTACATGTATATCTTTGATTATATTTATTTAGCATGGTTACTAGTATATCATTGAATTTGTATGTGATATTATGAAATCTAGGAGTTGTGTAGTGTTGTAGGTTGTCTATAGCTATATGTTACGTATTTGACTTGGATGTGGGATGTTTGTACCCACAAATATTTTAGTGTCCATGTAGATTATGATTTTTGGCATAGTTTTGTCGCATGTTTCATTGGTTTTATTGTCATTATGAGGTGGAGAGATGGTATTACTTGATATAGTTGTTTTGTGACCATACCTATATATGTTGACTATGTGATGCAGTCATGTACGACTCAGTGGGAGTTTGATGCTAATTCATTTGGTGGTGATGGTGTTATGGATGTTTGCTATGCCTTTAGGACTTTGGAATGGCATGATTATTTAAATGAAAGTGCATTTTAAAGGTGTTGAATAGATTATCGATTGTGTATGATGGTGTATTATCTTGTTTGAGGATCATGGTTTTACTTTTCCCATTGGGAGTTGTTGTCACGTGAAATTGCACCTTGTTGAATATGGGCTTCAACATTCAAATGAAACAATGAAATTGATCTCAAGGTGTGAGATCTTGCATACGAGGTCAAATCTCCAAAGAAAGGTCAGCTTCCTCCCAAAACTAGATGCAATAATACTGGTCCAACCTAGCATTGGATAACTCTACGCTAATCCTAACTTATCAAATAATAGGAGGAAAAGGGAGAAGAGAATGTTGAAATTTGGAAATATGGTGATACACCAAGATTTAATATGTTCTTCTTACCTATGGTTGTACAAAGTATCAACAAAACCACTGAAGAAGCTTACACAGTTCTCTATTTCACTAGAGTTATAAGAGAGCAAGAATGCTAGGATCTAAAATTTCCTAAAAAGGGTGCAGATTACCTACAATTAACACTTACACTAAATTAGCACAATCATATAGCTTATGAAAATGATGAAGGTTCATGCATGCATAGAGGTATAAAATGTTACATAAGATAGAAGCATTGAGAAGGGGTAAAAGTTGTGATTTTATTAACACAAAGGAATGAAAGCTAATTTTACAGTTGTAGAATGCAAAGTAGCATAAGTTTTCTAGACAAAATCTAGGGATGAAGCCTACAATGAGCACAAAAGTGTCTTATATCATTTGTAAGTCGTAGGAGAGAGATAGAGCATGTGACTAGATAGGAAACCCTAGCCAAAACCCTACAAATTAGGTGTAGACATGTGTCCATGCAAATCCCAAGCTGAAAGTACTCCAAAATAGCCTTGACATCATATACATGCTTCCACAATGACAAATCCATGAATGAAGATTTGAAAACCTATAAAATTCGTAGCAAAATCATAACTAGGGATGGTACTTTGATAGAAAAGTGGTCTACAAACCATAAATAAAGTATGGACACCATTTTTTCCACTTGGGGTTGATAGAAAATCCATTTAAAATCATTCTTGTAGCTCTAAGAATCATATGTCATCGTTGGGGAAGTCACTACAACATCAATGATGATTTTTGGGTCAAAATGTGAAAACCTGTCGAGTGGTGAGAGTGGGGAATGTGGAATGGATTTGGACATTTGTTCAAATGTTCAGAGGGAACCCGAAATCTCAAAAGGATCAAAATGTCCTTGGGGAACTAAAAACCATGACAAGATATTTTTGAAGAAAAGGGGGAAAGGGGAACCGAGAATGAATTTGGACATTTGAAATTTGTCTCGAGGGAACCCAAAATCTCAAAAGGACCAAAATATCCTTAGGGAACTAAAAACCTTGATAGGACATTTTTGAAGAAAAGGGGAAAGTTAGTCGCCCTTTAGATTTTCAACTAGGTATTTAAATAAAGATTGGGAAAGGGATATTGCTACTACCAAGTGAAATATCTTGGAATTCCATTTTCCATTAACCCATGTCTGAAGGACATGTGGTTGTGGATAAAGGGGAGGATTTAAAATAAGCTAGATAAATGGAATAAACATTATCTATCCTTGGCTAGAAGGGTGCAAGTTTTCCAAAATATTTTATCCTAGATTATAGTTTATATTACTCTTTTGTATGGATTTTTAGCTGCTATTGAGTGAATGAAATCCAAAAAAGGATTAGAAACCTCTTTTGGTCAGATGGTAAAGGTAAGAAAAACCAACACTCTTTGGGTGAAGACAGAGGGGGTCTGGGATTGAAATATCTTAAAATGCATGGTATGACCCTTGTCAAATGGATCCTTAAAGCCTTGGAAGGAAATGAATCATAGAAAGTTCTAATAAAGAATAATATCCAACTTCTTGTCCCTTAGAAGGACAAATCCTGGAAGATGCTTCCATTTAGTGATTTGGTAGCTTGCACCCTTCTAGTAGTTTTTGCAGGGTCTACTATTTTTAAAAGCATATGGAAAGCTTGGGAATGTGTTAATGAGAATTTTATTAACAATGGTGTCATAGATGGTAAAAATAAAATCCTTGAAAGTAGATCCATGCAATGGAACCTTAGGCACAACAATAAACCACTAGTCTTAATACAAGGCTCCTTTGTTGAAAGCTGGGATGCCAAAGGCATTAAGTGCTTCAAAGATATATTGAGTGGAGGCCAAATTAAAACATGGAACTCCTTAAGTAACAAATTTAATCTTCCTCCTTTAAACTGGAGAACCTATTCTATGTTTAGAGAAGCTTGTACAACTCTTCAGCTACCCAAAAAGTGCAAGCAGGAAAGTGATTGTTTTAAACAATTCAAATGGAATGATGGTACTAATATTCAAAAAGTGTGCTCAAAATTTATATAAAAACTTAAGTAGTAGAACTTTAGTATTTGATTATCTTAACCAGATTTGAAACCTTTCCCTAACGGATAAACAATCACAAAATATTTTTATAAAAAACTAGTCTAATATTATTGAGCCAAAAAACCTTGATTTAAGTGGTTATAAATTCTTCAAAAATTACCTTATAAATTTAACCTTTTTGATATTGATCCATGCAACACTTGTAGGAAGCTTGAAATTGTAAACATATCTTTTTTTATTGTTTTTATGCAAAATAAGTATGAAATTTATTTTGCTTTGATCTTAAGGATGGAAAGGTAACATTATTTGGATTGAAATTTTATTTGGAAATATAAATAGACTAAATAAAGAATGTAACTTATTGTGGTTAGTGCTCACTAATGAAATTTTATGGAAAATTTGGATTAAGAGGAATGAAGAAATGCTTCAGGGTATCAATATATTGCTTACTGGGTTTTATAAAAAAACATATTGTACAATGTTGTTATGCAGGTTACTATCACAATGGAAATATCAAAATTCAAATTCTTGAAATTGTTAGAAGATGGTATAGTTCAAGTGAACACGGTTGAGATGAGGTATAGTTGTACTTGGGCATTCGAAAAAAATGAGAGCATGCCACTCTTAAAATGAATGGAAGAACTACCGAAGAATTACAACAAAAAGAATAGATAATGCTAAAAAGAAAAAAGATAGCACTCGATTCCATATCAATGAAGGATCTAATTTTGTCATAGAGGTAGTTTGATCCAATGAGAACTTTTCTGAAAATGAGCCTCTAATTGAGTGGAGGGATTGGGATGTTTATAGTGAGAGTATAAATTATTGAATATGCCCTTTTATGTAAAATAAACCTTGATATTTAGTAGTAGTTAGTAATCTAGTATAATTAATAGTTAGTAGCTTCTTAAGAGATACATAAATATATACTGTCATATATTTTGTTGTAATCAATAGATGTAGATACTTACATGATACATACTGCATCAAGGGGAAATGTATAATGATTTTTGAACTATCTTTAATATAAAAAATGAGTTGTATGTTATTGTGTTTATATTAGTATAGTTTAGGGTTTATAAGACATCGGCTTTAATTATTTAAGACCATAATTTAAATAACCAAATATATTTACATAAATACTTGTCTAAGACATTACACACACAATATTATAAAGGTGATCCAAGTACCTATAGGAAGGGATAAAGAACTTTTAAGAAATATTTACAGATATAACCTAACAATCCTTCTATCCTATGACAACAAATCTCAAGATGTAACAAGCCCATTGTTCTACATAGTAACTTTCCTAAGTTTGACCTCAAGTAAATAGTTTAAGCATCAACCAATATGAGCTATAAAAAATTTATTTTCCAAAACTATAAAGATAGCATGCACATTTGAAATAAATATCTTTCCAAACTTTTCCATTGCATTATATCAAAGTATTACAACCTTGTTACAAAGTATGATTACAAAATTCATGTTAACATGATACATTTCTCTTTTACAATCTTTCCATTTGAAATGGATACTAAATACACATACAAGAATCCACAGAGTTACTAGCAATAGATGTACGAATGGTCCAGGTGTCCTCCATCAAATCCTAGCCGCCTACTGATGAGAAGAAGCATCACTCAAGTGCTTTTTTTGCCAACCTTGGACTAACTGTAGTCCCCCACACATCTATCAATTTGATAGATGGCCCTACCCTTCAATGAAGAGTTTGGTTTGATATCCTCATAATAAAAATTGATCTTTCTCGAGCATGGTGTTGTGTCCTACATAACTAGATTTGTCACATAGTGGCTACAACCTAAACATATGACATTCATCAACCTACTATGTAAACCTGGATCACAGTGAATGATAATGTAGACAGTGGCAACTTACACTACTTTTTCCAAAGTATTCATCACCCAAGATTTAGAGTGGACGTCATAAAACTTCACCCACCTTCCTAGCAAGATTTGTATTAACCATTCATACCTATGCATAGGTTATACCCTTACGCCATGGAGTAACATTAACCCCAAGAATAACTTATCACCTCTACGTTAAATTATGACTCTTCTATAAGCAAATCAATTTGACTCTAGGTCTTAACTTGTATAACCATTGGCTACGTAAGCTATTCCCCAATATAGTATGTATTCCCTCTATAACCACCTATTCCTTAATATGGAATATGTACAAATACTTCAAACAAAATAGTTCCTTACTCTAAGTATACCAAGCAATCCTTCACTTGCACATAAGACTAAAATAACTTTTCCCTAAAAGCAATTGATCTAATTTTCCAAAAAAACAAGCAAAGTCACACAATTCTTTCCAACATAAAAAAAATAAGAGAATAGAAATCAACATGCCTATTTATGCAATTCTCCAATTAATCCAACTAGATTTGTTGCTCAACTTCCCTTAAATTAGTATGCAATTCCCCAAATAAACCTTCTCCCTCTTCAGAAATTCTCACTCTCAAATTAATCTCACAACTCTCAACTCCCTCCACTTAGAAATCAGATAAAAACTCAGAAATAACATAGAAAGAATGTAGATATATGTCCCCAAACAAGGTAGATAGCTCCTCTATTTATACACAAAAAATAGCAACTAAAGGCTAAAAACAAGGCATGAGGAATGACACTTCTTAGCTTAAATGGTTCGACTCAACAGGGTAAAGAAAAGGTGGCAGCTAAAAATAATGCTTAGCAAACACATACATAGCATGGTGAGTGAGTCGTATTTATTAAATGAACAACAAATAGGATAATCAGAAAAGAAAGGTATTTGTCTTCTACAAGTCGACAAGCATAGACAACTACTCACAAGACTATTTCCACATATTTCAAATGCTTCTCATTTTGGAAATTCATAGTGAAAATAGACTTTTAATTGATTCATTTTATCCTCAAGTTGGCGCCACATTGTGCCATTCACGCCATTAAACATGGTCTTTGTTTTGCTACTAAGACTTGGTTGACTTCATTCTATGCAATATCATTTACTGTGGTTTGCCTTTGACAAAGTCTTGGCAATTATTTTTACACATTACGCATTGGATATATAGCACTTATAATATGGCGCTATCCATATTCTCTTTTTAGCATTTTAAATGTTTTAAACTTCACTTAATACAAATGTATGCGTTATTTACTAAGCACCGCTTTCATTGATATTACAATGCACGCATTACATAACATAAGCTATGTTTCATGTGTTATGCACTAGTTTAAATAATTCAACGCTAAGGAAAACATTATCATTAATATACAATGTTTATATATTTACATATATATATATATATATATATTATATATATATATATATTATCATTAATATACATGTTATATATATTTACATATATATATATATATATATATATAATATGTATATATATATATATATCTCAATTATCAAGTTTGTATAATATATTATTCGATATACGAATAAACATTCACATATTGTTGTATGAGTGTGTGTGTACATATATATATGTATATGTTTAACTATATATATATATATATGTATATGTATATATATATATATATATCTCAATTATGAAGTTTGTATAATATATTATTCGATATACGAATAAACATTCACATATTGTTGTATGCGTGTGTGTGTACATATATATATATATATATGTATGTATGTATGTATATGTTTAACTATCTATCTATCTATCTATCTATATATATATATATATATATATATATATATATATATATATATATATATATATATATATATATATATATACATATATATTTATTTATATACATGTATGGACGTATCATTTTCATCAATACACTGAATGTATATATATATATATATGCCACCTTGTCCGATCGATATTCCCGTGCATATGGGTAATCCCATCATGAGCATGCATAGATACATCTTTCTACATATACTCATGCTCGCATTTACTCATGTGTATGAGTTTATCGTTGACACATACATATATACATATATATACATTTTATGTATATATCTCATCACTTAAATAGAAACACATAAGGAAGAACTCAAACATTATGAAGGTACTCAAAACTTAAACTCCTAGACAGAGACATCAAACAAACCATAAGCAAGACTAAAGGTAACTTACTATTCCCAAAGCTATCATCCTGACTTGACCAAACTAAATGTGTGTGTGTGAAAGCTCGATTAGGTCTTTATCAAAGGTTACCAACAATCAAGATCATTTCATATCGTCAATTGAATCAACATTTATTCTTTATTTTCCAAATGACATAAAGCATAAATACACTCATATTAAGCATTTTCACCCAACTAGGTAAAAGTAAATAAGTAGTAACACAACAAGGTGTAACATATCCCCCCTTATGAATCATCATCCCCGATGATTATAAGTAGCAAACATAAATATAAACTATAAGCATAACATAACATAATTTTGTTTTTCAAGAACTCTCAAAACATGTAAGACATAAGGAAACTTTTGCTTAATTATAGCATAGTCTTCCCAAGTGGCTAAATCTTTTGCTTACTTTCCCCATTGGACTTTGCATTGTAGAACCTCTCTATTGCGTAAGCAAAGCTTACGTGTTCCAAGCACCTTGAGAGGCCTGATTGTTTCCACTCCTAGTCCTTGTACCTATAAAGCATTCCAATCAATAACATGGTTATTGTAGACACTTAAAAATGTCTTGAAAGGTATTACACACTTAAATTCGATATATTAATATCATTTCATCCTAAAATCCATCTTCTTTTTGCCTATTTGATTAAATTAGCCTAGCTATTTAATTAAATGCCTCATTTTTCACCTATTAATCTAATTGACCTAATTGGGTTAATTCACCCCTTATCACACTAACATTTAATCTTGTTTAGTTAAATAATGCAAATTATTTAATTTAAACACTAGGTCCTCTTATTTAATTAAATAACCCTAAACTATTTAATTAAATATCATTTTACATTCCTCTTTTCATTAAATAAATCAGTAATTTAATGAATATCCTATTATTCTCCAACTTGCACATTTAAATTTAGTTTTAATTAACTAAATTTCTAATTATCCTCACCTTCTCACTTGCAAGGGAATATTCCTCCTTTGCACATTCTTCCAAAAGAGAATATTCATATGGAATATCCTCTTTTGTGCACTCATTCCTCCAAAATATCTCTTAACCTCTTCCTAATTATTAGGAAGTGTGTTTGTTGAAAGTTAATTTGGACCATTGATTAAATTAGTCGATCCTTGTCAACTTTCAACCTTGACCATGGATTAGAATCCTCAATCCATGTTTCATCATCCTTTCATTGTTGACCATTGATTGATCTTTTCAATCTAAGCCCTTGATTTCTCATTTGCTCTCCTTTAAGTAGATCACTATTTGGAGACAAATGGATCCATCTTTTAATAGCAAAGTCATGCTGTTGAAACTCACACTTAGCTTACATCCAAATTGAGCACTTTTATTTAGCATATTAGATTAATTTCATCCATTTAGCTTAAGCATCCATTCATGCCTTCCATGGTAACTTAGCTTGCATACATTATAGCATTTTTTGGAATCTATGGCTTACATCTTTGAATTTTGTTTACATTTAGCATAGGTTTTTTAGAACACAATGATCTACTAAGAGGGGGGTGAATCAGTAGATATAAAAAAATTAGACTTGAAAACCTATTTGCAGATTCAACCTTACAACTCAGATGTGCAAATAAAAATATAAACTAATATAACAATCACATGCACATGAAACAACAACTCATAACACCAGATATACATGGAAAACCCAAGATGGGAAAAAAATATGGTGACAAAAGTTGCTTGAGTCTACTACTCAAATCCGGCGTCACAAATGAAATCTATGTTACAAAGTTTAGGGTTGCAACCCAAGGAAGCTTCAACTACCTAATTTAGAAGCTACAACTTCAGGGATGCTACTACACCTTGTTTTAGGAGCTACAACTCCAAGGAGACTACAATCACCTAAACCAAGCTACAACTCAATTCAATGAGGCTACAACCTCAACAAGATTACAAGTTCATATGTGCATACATTAAGTTCTACTCAACCTGAAAATGCACCAACACATACAATGAATTGTTGCACACACTGAAACTTACACTACTACTGCTAAAGATGCACTCTCAGCAACACACCCCTGCTCTACACCCTCTTCTACTCTATACTCTCTTTTCTAATACATTCTTAGTTGTATATCTCTCTATTCGACACTTTGTGCACTCGCAGACTACAAACACTTGCAGACTCAACCACACTGTTGTGGACTCAATCCACCAAAAAATACCTAATTTTCTTCCTTCTTTACCAACCTACAATCATTTCCTTGAGATTCGCTACATCGTCTAGATCAATTATAGCATCATATTAGGGTTTCCCTTATTCGTTAGCTTCACCAGCAAGCTACTAGTTCATCAAGCCACACACCATCATTAAGATATATGATAAGGTTTATTAGATATCACCATACCTATGCATCGAGCCATATAACAATTACTTCAATTATAGAGAATTTCCCTTCATTCTCTTTGCCAAACCCTAAAATTTGATTGTGCATTCAATGCGTTCTTCTGCTTATTCGATCTAATCTTTATTTTGTCTCAATGATCACCTTTGCAATCTATGTCATCGTTGTGTGCATCAAATCTCATCTACATTGGGTGATGGGTGCAGTTGGACTAATTAATTCTTTGTATGTATCAATTACCATTTGAAAACCTCATTCACACTGAGTTAGTCATTTGTGATTACTGCATTTAAATCTATGTTGTCGATCTTCTAACTTCACACCATGATCCTACGCTTTCCATACACTGACATGACTTTAAAACACAACCATCTAATAAACAGTTGTTTAAATCTCCATCGTCGATCTTCACTAACTTTTGTACACCATTGGATCAATCACCAAATGATCTTCATCGTATATCTCTTTATACATCGCTTTCCATACACAGGGTCCACCAAGACATGCGTCCAAAATTCCCACATCTCGCAAGCTCAAAAAATAGGCCCACACAAACCTTGTGAAATTTGCAATCTGTTGTCATTTTTCATCCACGTAATTGCCACCTAATTCACAACAACGATGTGAATTAGCATATCAAGCAATCATTCTTTGCCACTTGTTCATCTCCATCACAATTTGTTAGTGTATCAAGTCCCACCAGATTCACTATGAGCATTGTCAGATCTTCTACATTTAATTGTTGTTGTTCATCATTGTGCATATATCATCTTCTACTATTTGGTCCCACCAGACTCTTCAGCAAGCACCATTTGATCAACAAGGGATAATCTACACCATTCCTCATAGACCTCACAGGTCTTGATCGGCCCCCACCAAAAATCTTATGAGGTGTGCGACCACCATATGATCTCGACCATCGTGGATTAATCTCCACCATTCCTCGCAGACCTCATGGGTCTTGATCGAGCCCCACTAGAAATCTTGTGGGGTGTGTGACCACCGTTTGATCTCCAAGGCTTGATCTCAACCATCGATCTCATTTCACCTTCAAGATACCACCAACCTAGGCGACGGGGCTAATCACCACCATGGAACTAATGACTTAAGTTGTCACTTAAGTGACCTGCAACCTACTATTGACAGTCAACATCAAAATAGAAGATTTGTTGATGACACCATGACTACAAACATATTAGGGTTTATTTATAAACACTAATATCACCCGAGAGCAAAAATAATGCATTTCTGGGCACATCCTTCACTCTCTCAACCTACAGAGTACATCATTGGAATACTCTCGAAAAACCAATATCAAATTTGGTACCTAATTTGACATTAGATCCACTATTCTTCACACTCATCTTCATCATCACTATCACACACGTCATCATGACTGGATCCCACTCGAGTACTTCCATCACATCACCATGTTGGAGAGACATTGAAAAAGGTCTCACCGACACCATATAGTCTCATCAATAATACTTCCACACTCCTTATTGCTCCATCGCAAAGTCGCCAAAAATCTAAACTTTATAACCTCGTGTTGGGGGTTATGACATTGTGAAAACTTGTGACTTGTCAATAACAAGGAGAACCTTCTTCCTTCCTTCACTCCATTAGCTAAGTTTCCAAGTCGAGAGGTTTCAAAACTTGAGAACCATGTGACATAGGTTGGGAAAAATTGGAACTCTGTGACTCCTTACAACTTTGGCCCTAGACCGAGAGCATGAACCAATGAATGTAGACATTTCCATTGACATCATGACCTGCAAAATACCTTTTTGGAAAGCTCTCACGAAACCCATCACAAAAATGCCACCAAATTTGCCATCAGATCCACTATTCTCTATCCATCCTCTATTATCATACCAACAAACTCCTTTGCCTGATTTTCCCTTTTGACATCAATGACAAAATTTTGTGCTTCTGCACGAGATCAACACACTTCTCCTCTAATCCCCTTTTGACATCAATGACAACATATTATAACAATCTATCCCTTTGTCATTGATGGAAAAACTCTAATTGCTCATCCAGATAGCACTAAAGCTCTACACCAATTTGATTATTCACACTGTAACAAAGCAACTCCCCCTATGACATACATCTCTTCTCTTCTCAGCTAGCTTCTATTTTGCCTCACATTTCTCCCCCTTTGACATCAATGGTAAAAGGGTACACTCCCCCTGAGGAAATGGTCCAATTTTGAAAAAAATTGCAACCATCAAGTCATGAGAAATTGTGAAAACAAGATTTTACATGACTTTATTACACTATGCTTAACTAGGGTTAAATAATTGATCAATGAAGCTCCCCCTAGATATATGCCTTAATACTTAATGTTTAGGGATATGTGGTGGGAGAAACTACTCCCAGATTTTGCCTCAAGTATTCAAACTGTATTGTAGGAAGAGGCTTTGTAAATATATCAACCACTTGTTCCTTGGTAGGAACATACTCCATGTTGACTTCCTTATTTGCAACCTTTTCTCTAATGAAGTGATACTTGATTGATATATGCTTTATTTTGGAGTGCATCACTGGATTCCTTGAGATATTAATGGCACTTAAGTTGTCACAAAGAATCAAGATAGGATCATTGTACTCTACCTTAATGTCCTTTAATGTATGCTTCATCCATAGGACTTGAGTGCAACATTGAACTACTGCAACATATTCTGCTTCTGCTATAGAAAGAGTGATAGCCTCTTGCTTTATACTCATCCAAGAAACTAATTTGTTTCCCAAAAAGAAGGCTCCTCCACTAGTACTCTTTCTGTCATCCACACTTCCTGCCCAATCAACATCTGTGTATGTTTTTAAGGTGAAACCTTTGCCTTTGGGATATAATAAACCATAGTTAACAGTACTTTTGATGTATCTAAAGATTCTCTTTACTACATTGACATGTGATTCTTTTGGTGCCACCTAAAATATAGCTACCATACAAATCGCTTGCATTATATCAGGCCTAGATGTAGTTAAATATAGCAAACTTCCAATCATTGATCTATACAAAGTCTGATTTGCATCAAGTGACTCATCCAATTTAATCATCTTGCAACCTATAATCATGGGTGTACTAACTGGCCTACTATCCTCCATGCAAAACTTTTTAAGCATTTCTTTTGCATACTTGGTTTGTGATATAAATATACCTTTATTGATTTGTGTAATTTGCAAACTAAGAAAAAATATGAGTTCTCCTAGCATGGACATTTCAAACTCATCTTGCATGTTTGTAGTGAATACTTTGCACATTACATCACTACTGCCACCAAATATAATATCATCTACATATACTAAAACAATGATCATTTGTTTACCTTTAGATTTGAGATACAGATTGCTATCAACACAACCTTTCTTGAATCCTTGTTGTTGTAGATATTGATCCAGTCTTGAATACCAATCCCTTGGTGTTTGCTTCAAACCATACAATGATTTTCTAAATTTGCAGACATAATTATCATTCTTTGATAGCTGAAAACCTTCTGGATGCTCAATGTATACTTCCTCTTCAAGGTTTCCATTTAGAAATGCAGATTTGACATCCATTTGATATACTTTAAAACATTTATATATAGAAAATGCAATAAACATTCTAATAGCTTCTAATCATGCAACTGGAGCAAATGTTTCTTCAAAATCAATCCCTTCTACTTGTGCATATCCTTTGCACACTAATCTTTCTTTGTTTCTGACCACAGCTCCATATTCATTCAGCTTATTTCTAAACACCCATTTAGTGCCAATTACATTCTTGCTTGATGGTCTAGGAACCAATTCCCATGTTTTGCTCTTTTCAATCTAATTGAGTTCCTTTTCCATTGCTTTTATCCAACTTTCTTCTTCACTAGCTTCATCAAAGCTTTTTGGTTCAATCTGTGATAAGAGGGAAAAGTTTTTTTATTTCCTTGTTCTTTGCAAGCCTTCTTCTAGTCTACACACCTTCATTATTATCACCAATTATTTTATCTACAGGATGATCCTTTTACACATATTTTGTAGGTGCTCGTTCAACCTATTTCTCATTCTTTTCTTCACATTCTTCTTCTTCTGCTACACCTATATCCTTATCACCTGATTCTCTTTCAAGATTGTTTCTGCTAGACTTGTCTTGACTTTCATCAACCCTGACATGTACACTCTCTACAATTTTATGCAATATATTGTTGTAACATTTATATGCTTTGCTTTGATTGGAATACCCTAAAAATATCCCTTCATCACATCTTGACTCAAAGCTTCCCAGATCTTTAGCTTCTCTTTTGATATAGCATTTTCTGCCAAATACTATGAAATGCTTGACTGATGCAGGCCTACTAAACCACAATTCATATGGTGTTCTACCACTGTTAAATCGAATAAGAGATTTGTTTTGAATGTATACAACAATTTGTATTGCTTCTTTCCAAAATGTATCTATCAAGTTTTCCTTGTTCAACATGGCTTTAGCCATCTCCTTCACAATCTTGTTTCTTCTCTCTACCACACCATTTTGTTGTGGTGTTCTTGGGGCTGAATACTAGTGTTTGATTCCATGATCTTCACAATATTCCATGAATTCACTTGACATAAATTCTCCACCTCTGTCTGATCTGAGACATTTGATTCTTCTCCCAGTCTCATTTTCTTTAAGCTTCTTATAGATTTTAAACTTTTCAAATACTCCAGTCTTCTCCTTCAAAAACGTGACCCATGCCATTCTGGTATAATCATCAATCAACAACATGAAGTATCTTTCCCCTTGAAATGCCCTTGTTCTCATTGGACCACATAGATCAGTATGAATTATCTCCAATGGTTTTGTTGTTGAGTAATCCTTTGTAGGAAACTTAAACTTTGTTTGCTTTCCTTGCTGACATCCTTGAAAGATGATATTATTAGGATTTGCAATCTTAGGCATATTTCTAACTAATCCTTTTGAACTTATCTTTACCGAATTGTCAAAGTTTACATGTCTTGGTCTTTTATGCCACAACCAACTCTCATCTTCTTGGCTAATTAGACATGTTTGGCCTTCCACCTCACATAGATTATAGAGATTACTATCAGTCCTTATCCCTTGAGCAATTTTTTTACTATTCATTCTTATCTTGTAGCCTTCAGAATCAATTACAACTTTGTATCCATTATCACACATCTGCTAACACTAAGAAGATTATGTTTTCGACCTTCAACATAAAGCACATCTTTAGTTTTGTTCTTCCCATCTATGCTCATAATTCCTTTACCATGAATTTTAACAGCAGTATTATCACCTAGGCTTACTGAACCTCCTTTTCTCATTTCAAGTTTGATGAATTTCTTTTTATCTCCAGTCATGTGCTTGGAGCAGCCACTATCAATTATCCATAGATCTTGTTCCTTTGCATGCAATGCTATTTGGGCAATCATAGACTAAGTAGAATTCTTCTTTTTCTCCTTCCATACCTTCTTAGGTTTATTTTCAACTTTTTCTTCCTTTTTCTTAAGGACCTTAGTTTTCTTTTCATCTTTGGGAGGTGTATTTTTTTTCTTCTTAGAATGAGCATTTGGTCTTACAACTTTTTCTCTACAATTTCTAGCTATATGACTGAAATTATTGCAATTAAAACAAACTACATTCATATCAGCTAAAGAAGGAAATGGATTTTTTCTTATGAAATTTGTGTTTCTCCTTGAAATGGATTTACAATCTCTAGCCCTATGACCAAAATTGTTACAAGTATAACACTACCCAGTAAAGTATGATGAGTACCTAGTCATGGAGTTTCCTTCTGCTGGAAAAGGAGATCTTCTTTGTCGAGGTCTCCTTGGATAGTGTACTCTTATGAAACTGTCATTGTCTGTTCTCTTAGTATTTTGCTTCTTTTGCTTATCAGGAATTGACCAGTTAACTTTCTTGTCTTCAATTGATTCCTTCTCTTTAATAGATTTCTCAACTGTAGTTAACTTCTTTTCATCTTCAAAGGCTTCTCCTTTGTTAGATTTTTCACCATTAGGGACTGATTTTTCTTTTGCTCTATATCTTTCATAGAGCTTTACAGAAGCATCAATAAATGAACTTTTTCCTTTTTCAAGTCCCGAGCCTGATTTCTCTTTATTAGCTAGCTTTTCGGTACTTAGCAGCTCATCTAGAATATTAGTACCACCTTTTAACTTCAGACCTTTATTGATATGCTCATTAGCTTTCTCCAATTCTTTTCTTAAGGAAACTATTTTTGCCTCAAGTTTCGAGAATCTATCCATCTCTAATTGCAATTTAGATTTCATAAAATCTTCAACTCTTTTGAGTTCTTCTACATGAACTTTCAGACCAACTATCACCTTATTAGATTCCTCAAGTTCTTGAGTTACTCTGTCAGTCTCTTTTTGAGCATTCTTTTTCAATTTCCTGTTTTCCTTCTTAAGATCATCATACTTATCTCTTAACTCATCAAGGTCTTCAAGAGCATTAATTAATTCTCCTTCAAGATCAACAACTGTCTCCTCTTCATCTTCAAGTGAATCTTCAATTTGTGCATCTTCCTAATCCTTAGTTTATTTAGCCATAAATAGAAAACCTCTTCTATCTTCTCTCATTGCAAGAGCATGACCTTGATCCTATTTTGAACTATCACTAGCATCAAATCCTTCACATTATTCATTGATGTATAGACTCTTCTTCTTCTTTCCAAAGTTTTTTTCTTTTAGGATAAACCATTTTCTTCTTTTGTTATCCTCTTCTTGCTTGGAACTGTCTTCTTTACCATATGGACACTTTGAAGCAAAATGACCTATTATGCCACAATTAAAACACTTGAAAGGAAGCTTGCCTTTATACTTGTCGAATCCTCTCCTTAATCTTCTTATGAAGTTTGCTTCTTCCTCGTCGGTTTCTTCAAGATCAAATGCAATAACAAAAACTTTGTTTCTCTTATCAGCTTTATCTTTTTATATCTTGACAACCTTAAATGCAAATTCTCTCCTAGATGATTCAACACCTAGCATTCTCATCTCATATGCAGTAATTATGTCATGCACCTCATCCAGAGTAAGTTTATCAATTTCTCTTCCTTCTTCGATAGCAAAAATCTTGACATCATATTTAGTTGTCATGGACCTGAGAACTTTCAGCACAACAATTTCTTCTTTCAGATCTATGCCATATCCCTTAATAGCATTCACTATATCATCAACTCTCAAAAGATAATCTGTAATTTTTTATTCTTCAGTCATCTACAAGCTTTCAAATTTAGCTCTCAGTATTTGTAGCTTTGCCAGCTTCACCTTGGATTCTCCTTCATAGACCTTATTCAGTCTTTCCCAGACATCATAAGTAGTTTCACAATGCATAGCCTTGCTATGCACAAAATCAGACAAGTTGTTCATAATGGCGAACCCAACTTTCTCATTATTCTCATAGTCCTTCTTCACTACAACATCAGTAGGAGGAGCAGTAGGAGGAACATATTTTTTCTTAACTGACATCCAAACATAAAGCCTAAGAGAACCTAAGTATCCTTTCATCAGAGAGCTCCACTTAGCATAGTTTGTTCCATCAAATCTAGATGACTTGCTTGAACCTTCCTGACATGCCATTGTTTTCGCTTATCCAAATTCTACCCAAGTTGATTAAGATTCTCCTAGGGAACCTAGGGCTTTGATACCAATTGTTAGAACACAATGATCTACTGAGACGGGTGAATCAGTAGATATAAAAAATTTAGACTTGGAAACCTATTTGCAGATTCAACCTTACAACTTAGATGTGCAAATAAAAATATAAACCAATATAACAATCACATGCACATGAAACAACAACTCATAACACCAGATGTATGTGGAAAACCCAAGATGGGAAAAAACCACGGTGACAAAAGTTGCTTGAGTCTATTGCTCAAATCCAATGTCACAAATGAAATCTTTGTTACAAAGTTTAGGGTTGCAACCCAAGGAAGCTTCAACTCTTTAATTTAGAAGCTACAACTTTAGGGATGCTACTACACCCTATTTTAGGAGCTATAACTCCAAGGAGACTACAATCACCTAATCTGAGCTACAACTCAATTCAATGAGGCTACAACCTCAACAAGATTACAAGTTCATATGTGCATACAATTAAGTTCTACTCAACCTGAAAATGCACCATTACATACAATGAATTATTGCACACCTTGCAACTTACACTGCTACTACTGAAGATGCACTCTCAACAACACACCCATACTCTACACCTTCTTCTGCTCTACACTCTCTTGTCTAATACATTCTCAGCTATACATCTCTCTATTCAGCATTTTTTGCACTCGCAGACTACAAACACTTGCAGACTCAATCACACTGTTGTGGACTCAATCCACCAGAAAATACTTGATTTTCTTCCTTCTTTACCAATCTGCAATAATTGCCTCAAGATCCACTACAACATCCAGATCAGCTTGAGCATCATATTAGAGTTTCCCTTATTCATTAGCTTCACCAACAAGTTGCCAGTTCATCGAGCCACACACCATCATTAAGATATTTGATAAGGTTTATCAGATATCAACATACCTATGCATCGAGCTATACAATAATTAATTCAGTTACAGAGAATTTCCCTTCATTCTCTTTACCAAACCCTAAAATCTGATTGTGCATTCAATGCGTTCTTCTGATTATTCTATCTGATCTTAATTTTGTCTTAGCAATCACCTCTGTAATTTGTGTTGTCGTTGTGTGCATCAAATATCATTTACATTAGTCATTGGGTGTAGTTGGACCAATTAATTCTTCATTTGTGTCGGTTACTAGTCAAAGACCTCATTCACACTGATTTAGCCGTTTGTGATTACTGGATTTCAATTTGGGTTGTCAATCTTCTGACTTCACACCATGATCTTGTGCTTTCCATACACTAATGCAACTTTAAAACACAACCATCCAATAAACGATTGTTTAAATCTCCATCGTTGATCTTCACTAACTGTCATACACCATTGGATTAGTCGCCAAACAATTTGCATAGTAGATCTCTTTATAGATCGCTTGCCATACGTAGGGTCCACCAGGACACGGGTCCAAAATTTGCACATCTCGCAAGCTCAAACAATAGGCCCACACAAACCTTGCAAGGTTTGCGATCTATTGCCATTTGTCATCCATGTCATTGCCACCTAGTTTGCAACAATGATGTGAATTACCATATCAAGCAATCATTCTTCGCCACTTGTTCATCTCCTTCATAATCTGTCAACATATTGATTCCCACCAGATTCACTATGAGCACTGTCAGATCTTCTACATTCAATTGACGTCATTCATCATTGTGCATACATCATCTTCCACTATCTGGTCTCACTAGACTCTTCAGCGAGCACCTTTTGATCAATAAGGGATAATCTACACCGTTCCTCGCAAACCTCGCATGTCTTGATCGAGCCCCACCAGAAATCTTACAAGGTGTGCGACCAGTGTCCGATCTCGATGATCGTGGATTAATCTCCACCGTTCCTCATAGACCCTGCAGGTCTTGATTGGTCCCCACCATAAATCTTGTGGGTTGTGCGACCACCCTTTGATCTCCAAGGCTTGATCTCAATCGTCGATCTCATTTCACCTTCAGGACACTACCAACCTAGGTGACAGGGTAGGTCACCACCATGGAACGAATGAATTAAGTTGTCACTTAAGTGACCTGCAACTTGTTGTTGATAGTCAACATCAAAATAGAAGATATGTTGATGACACCATGACTGCAAACACATTAGGGTTTATCTGTAAACCCTAATATCACCTGAGAGTAGAAATAATGCATTCTAAGCACATCCTTTAGTCTCTTGACCTGCAGAGCACATCACCAGAATGCTCTCAAAAAACCAATATCAAATCTGGTACCTAATTTGCCATCAGATCCACTATTCTTCACACTCATCTTCATCATCATTGTCACCAACGTCATCATGACTGGATCCCACTCGAGTACTGCCATCACATCTCCATATCAAAGAGACATTGACAAAGGTCTCACCGGTGCCATACAGTCTCATCAATAATGCTTCCACACTCCTTATCGCTCCATCGCAAAGTCACCAAAAATCTTAACTTTAGAACCTCATGTCGGGGGTTATGATATTGTGAAAACTTGCGACTTGTTGATAACAAGGAGAACCTTCTTCCTTCCTTCACTCAATTAGCTAAGTCGTCAAGTTGGGAGGTTTCAAAACTTGAGAACCTTGCGACATAGGTTAGGAAAACTTGGAACTCCGCGACTCCTTATGACTTTGGCCCTAGACCGAGAGTAGGAACCAATGAATGCAGACATTTCCATTAACATCACAACCTACAAAATACATTTATAGAAATATCTCAAGAAACCCATCATGAAACTGCCACCAAATTTTCCATTAGATCCACTGCTTTATATCCATCCTCTGTTATCATGCCAACAAACTCCTTTGCTTGATTTTCCCTTTTGACATCAATGACAACATTTTGTGCTTTTGCACGGGATCAACACACTTCTCCTCTAATCCCCTTTTGACATCAATGACAAAATATTCCAACAAGGTTGCATCCTATTTATCAATTACCCAAGCTTATGCTTCACACATTTAGCATTTTAAATCTAGTTTTGCATCATGATTCACACACATCTTATCAATTTCATCAGTTTTATTCAATAAAACTGATTGGAACAAAGCTCATATCATCCAAGCTTATTTCAACAAAATGGGATTGGGAAAGAACTGAATTATGCACTCGAAGTAGCAGCAATCCTCCAAAGGGATGAGTTTTTTTAAGTTTAATTAGGATTCTTTGTGCAATTTGAGATTTATTTCAAGTTTTAATGGCTTCCTAGTTTAACTTTGCAAGAATTTCATTGGGAATGTAACTTGATTTAGCTAATTACATTGTTTTAAATTGCTTATTACAATCATGTTTAACTTAGTTAAGATTTACATCCACAGTTATCCCTTGGTATATACTTTTTAAGGTATGAGACGTGAAAGACATTGTGCATCCTAGCAAGAGTTGGAGGCAACGCAAGTCAATAAACAACTAGATTTATTTCCTTAGGAACCTTGAAAGGACCTACATAGTGCGGAGCTAGTTTGGATGACTTTCCAAACTTGATAGAACTCTTTTGAGGTTTAACCCTTAACAACACCTTTCCCCTACTACAAAATTTTTGGGTACCCGCTAGAATCTGCATACCTTTTCTACCTATTATTGGCTTCAGCTAGCCTTTGCTTAATAATTCCTACTTGCTCCTCCATTTCTGATAACATCTCTAGCCCAAGACTTATCCTATCCTCAAGCTTATCCCAACTTATAGGAGTTCAAAATTTTTTGCCATACAATGCTTCAAATGGAGTCATCTTCATTGCAAAATGATAAGAATTGTTGTATGCAAATTCAACCAATGACAGGTAATCTTCCCACTTGTATTGCTAATCCATGCAATACATTCTTAGTATCTCTTCAAACACTTGGTTTACTCTTTTTTTTGTCCATCTATCTCCAAATGATAAGCTAAACTTATATTTAGCTTAGTTCCAAGTGAAGAAAACAAGGTTTGCCAAAATCTAGATGTCACACGAGCATCCCTAGTCAAAATGATCTTCTTAGGAATCCCATGCAATCTAAACACCTCTTGTATAAATTTTTGAGCTATGATAGGAGCTCCATCAATATATTTCTCAGAATAAAATGTTCCACCTTAGTTAACTTATCCACCACCACTAGAATGGCATTGTGTTTATTCCTGGACATAGGTAGACCTTGCACAAAGTCCATACTAATGACTTTCCACTTACTTTTAGGTATATCATGCAGATACAAAAGACCTACAAGGTGATGATGTTATGCTTTTACTCTTTGGAACTCTAATAATATTGCTGCAAATCTTGCAACATCCCCCTTTCATACCCTTCTAAAAAATATAGCAGCTTCATATCCACCAACATCTTCATCACACCAAGATTTCCAGAGTATGGTGCTTCATGTACTTCTTTCCACACCAGGTTCCTTAACTCCTCTGATTTAGGAACATATACTCTTCCTTTAAACCTTAGTAATCCATTTGGTTCAAAGTGAAAACTTTGTACCTTGCATCTTGTGGGTTATTCATGAGTGCTTGCTTAACTTGTTGGTATAATTCATCACCCAAGGATTCTTGTAACACTTGTCCCTTAAAGTCAGTTTCAATTGTTACTATTGAGGCGATATTTCTTTTACAACTCAGGGCATCGGCTACTCGATTCTCCTTCCCCTTGATGTAGTTGATATTGAAGTCATAGTCTGATATCAACTCCAACCACCTCCTTTGTTGTTCATTCAAATTAGGTTGAGTAAATAAGTACTTCAATATGTGATGATAAGTCTTCAACTCAAAAGGCTTTCCCATCAAATAGTGTCTCCACATCTACAATGCATGAACCACTGTTGCTAACTCCAAATCATGTGATACATAATTTTGTTCATAGGGCTTCATCTTTCTAGATTCATAAGCAATGACTTGTCCTTCTTGCTTCAATACTCATCCTAATCCTTCTCCCGATGCATCCATTATGACAATAAAGTTACCTTTTGGATTAGGTACCTTCAATATTGGTGTGGTAGTCAATTTCTCCTTAAGTAGATCAAAAATTGCTCGACACTTTTCTAACCACTCAAATTTCTCACCCTTCCTTTGTAATGAAGTAATAAGAAAGGCTATCTTGGAAAAGTTGGCAACAAACTTCCTACAGTAACCAGCTAATCCCATAAAACTTCTAACCTCTGGTACGCTTTTGGGCACTGGTCACTCAAGCACTGCCTTTATCTTAGTTGGATCCACCACATTCCCTTTCTTTGAAATTACGTGACCCAAGTACTGCACTTCCTTCTAAAAGAATGTACATTTAGAAAGTTTCCCATATAGCTTGTGCTCTCTTAACCGTTGGAGAACTATCTCTAAATGTTTACAATGCTCCTCTTCATTCTTGGAATAGATTAAGATATCATCAAAGAATACTAATACAAATCTTTCCAAGCAATCTCTAAATACATTGTTCATCAGATTCATGAATATTGCAGGTGCATTCGTAAGTCCAAAGGGTAGGACCGTGAACTCATAATGACCGTATCTAGTCCTAAAAGTAGTTTTGAAACTATCTTCATCCTTGATCCTTAGTTGGTGATAACTAGATCATAGATTAATCTTTGAAAACACTAATTCACCTCACATCTTATCGAAAAGATCATCAATATGTGGCAATGGGTACTTATTCTTTATCGTAGATTTTTTAAGCATCTAATAGTCTATACACAAGCGTATGGTTCCATCCTTCTTCTTTACGAAGACCACTGGTGCTCACCAGGGTGAAATATTGGGTCTTATTAATCCCTTGGATAACAACTCTTCCAATTGTGCCTTAAGCTCCATTAATTTTGTAAATGTTCAAATTATCCCGATTGATATCGTGCACTCGATCCTAATTTACTAACACCAGTTCTTCTTTAAATCACTTCTTTACTAACCAATTAATTGGAAAATCCTTATTTAATTAATTCATCATAATTCCTCTTTTAATTAAATAAATCAACTTTATTTAATTAAATCAGAATTCCTCTTTGGTTAAATAAATCAGTTTTATCTAATCAAATCCTAGCATTCCTCTTTTTAAATGAATCATTTTATTTAATAAAGTCGTCTCCTTTAAATTGAATAAATTAACCTTTATTTGATTTAAATCTAATGTTCTTCACTTAATTGAATAAATCAAACTCTATTTAATTAAGATACTAATTGTTCATTATTCCTCTCATTTGATGTAAATAAATCTAAAAATCTAAATCAAATGTCATATCAACTAATTCTATCTAAATTTAATTAAATCATAATTAACTCTAACTCTAATCCTCAAATCCTGTAGAGATTTTGCAACTTGCACAAGTAAATCAATTTATTTGATTTATAAATTCTTCTATTTCCATTCAAATGGGGCATCTCTTTGGAATATTCCCTCAATTTGAAATCTCCCTCCCAAAAGGACTTGTCCTCCAACATGGAATTTAAGTCTCTTACATGTCTTTTTTCTTGAGCCAAGTGGCATTAACTCATCTTTCAACTCTTCTTACACAAGCCATCTTTTGAATTTCAAAATTCCACCTAATTGCATTTATCATGCACATTGATCAAAATGTGCTCCACCTCTCTTCAATAGCATGTTGACAAGTGGCACATTGTTATTGGTTCATCTTTAGTCTTGCATCCTTCATGTTTCTCACTTCTCCATCCTTCTTTCCTATAAATGGAGGACTCCTCTATTGATTTTGGATCCACAACTTTATGCAAGATTGCTATCTACAGATTTGAAACAAAGTCCATCCGTTTTGATCAAAGTTTTCATAGTTTTCATCAATCTTAGCTAGGTTATTAACAAATTTTCATCAAGGATCACATTGTTCAACATCAAAGCTTGCAAGGAACTAGGAAAGGGCTACTTTCCACATCAAAGTAGCACCAATTCCCCCATGGGATGTTGGTTTGTATGTTTTGAATAAGATTTCAATAAGATTTCATTTGATATTCTATATGTGTTTTCTTTTTCATTGCATTTTAAATGAATTGCATGGGGAATGGTTGTTTCAGGCTTGTTTATTGACTAACATTGGGTTGTTTGATGTTGTTTGAACAGGACTAGATCAACCATTCACAAATTCCATTAGTCATTCTATAAGGTACTTTAGATACATGTTCTGATCCTAGTGCTAGATCAATGGAGAAATCAAATACTCTTTTGGGAGGCAGTCCAAGTAGTTCTTCTGGAAAGACATCCACAAATTTATGTAAGATGGGATACTTCTCCATATCTATTTCTCTAGATCCTACTACTCCTTCAATCTCTTGAGAATATTGTGTATCACCATACTTACCATTATCTGGAGGAGTCACTTCCTTAAATTCTCCTAGTTTATCCATTTTTACAAGGAAAATACTTGGCAACCTTTCTTTTTCAACCTATGCATTTGCACTACTGATATCTGTCACAATTTCACTTCTCTAGGTGTTCCTTGAAAAGACACTAGATTACCTAGATCGTCAAGACATTCTACAGTTTTAGCATGAAAATCCATTTAACTCTATGCTTCCATAGCCATTTCATACCTAAGATAACATTGTACGATCCTAAGGGTGCTATGTACAAGTTTACTTTCGTCGAGAAACTTGGAAGTTCAACCCTTGCTTCAAATAAACATTGGTTCACCATTTCTCTTGCCTAGTTTGCATATTCTACAACCCAAGATTTTTCCATAAAACCAGCCTTCCTAGAAATATGATTAGCTAGTCTAGGTGAAACAATTTTTTTGTGGCCCCAGTATCAATAAGTATCGAAACAAGTAAACCAAACAAAGTACCTAGAGTTTCCACTAGGGTTTTTTTGGTATTCAGCTTGTCGATTGTTCATTATTGCATGGATCCTTTGCTAAAACATAGTCTATTAAGGAGGAAGTGAATTACTTTGTGGTTGCAAACTTGATGGTTTTGTATAGGAGCAAATTTTCACCCTTTATGCAAATTCCCCTTTTAAACTTCCTCACCTTAGAAAACCAAATTCAAAGGCAAAAATCCACATCAGCCTGTTGCCTTCATCCCACTTGGCTTTTGTTTTGTGCATTGGCAAAAGAATAACTGTCGGGAATGCTCACACAGTGCGCAAACGTTCGCACGACGCGCTTACATCCTTGATGGATTCCTGCATCTAAAGCTTGCAGAGGCATTACAACTCCCATTAGGATCAGTTTGTAACACCCTTCTTTGACCAACTGACCCAAATATGGCCATTTTTCTCATCCCACCTTCAAAAACACTCTTCCTTCATGCATTTCACCTTCTTCACAATCTTCTAAGGATTCAACTGATCTTCTATACACTCTTCTAGCACTCTCAAGCAACACTTTGGCACTCCATAGCAGCAGCAATAACACTCCATCAACTTCGTAGAGCAAGTGTGGAACAACACCATTGCAACAGGGGCTTGAGTCCTCTCATTTTCTCCTCCATTAGCTAGTGAGCTCTTGGTGGAGGTGGTAAGCATTTTCACTCCTCTCCTCTACAATTTGGTTGAGTAGCATAATACTGTTTTGAAGTGATATTGTGTTCTTTACTTTCATTCTTCCTTTATCATACTTTTCTCTACAGTTGCTATCTTAGCTGTCTATGGAGGTGGAAACACCAAAATGGGGGTTTGATTGAGGCAGACCCCTATACAGCCCCCCAACAATTTCCCTCTTTCTTGTGTGTAGGTGGGCATGCTTTATGGAGCTAGCTGGCGAATAGGCTCTTTTGTGAGATCATTTTTGCACCCTAGATTTGATCTATTTTCTTTATCATATTTGATTATATATCTCCTATTTCATAGTTTTGGTTTGCTCTCCTAAAAACCATTAGCTAGGTTGCCAGCTCCTTTTCTAGCAGTTCTCATTGTACTTTTGGCCCTCTGGTTGTACGAACACCAACACACTTGAGAGATGATAGCGTGTCGCACTTTCATCGAAGGATTGCGCTTTCATCCTCGGGTAGAGAGCTTCCTGAGGTATAATGTTGGACCTGAAAACTAGCTTGCCTAGCCCCAAAACTGATTTCAGGTTTGCAGAGTGATCAAAGGACCTGGTAGTCCTCATCATTCTCGTCCCTCATTTCAAAACACCCCTTTTAGTTGAGGTAAGTTAGGGTAGCCTTCCGCTCTTGGCTCTCCATGACTTGGGGCCTTGAACATGGTTGGTCCCCCTCACATTTTTGGTGAACCTGACATGAACCAACATCTGCCCATTCATCAGTGTTGAGGCTTTCCCCTTATACTTTGTGATCGTTGTGCCCCTGAGTGTTGTGAAGGTTTATGAGCATCACAACCTAGTCCACAACATTTAGGTATATTGTTAGGAGAAGTGTATGACACCTTTTGATGGAGAGGACAAAGGTCACCATTGGTTTTTCTACAGGCCATTTTTTCTGGATCCATCATTGGTCTTGCCACACAAGAGCAGTTTTCAAGAGGCAAGGTAGGATTCTCTAATGAGATCGACCACATCCCCACTCTTCTTGCATCTCTGACACCATTGCTGGTCAACGAGCATGAGGTTGTTCACATTCTTGTAGAATATGTCTCCGCCCTTAGTAAAGGGTTGGGTGACTTGGAACATCACTTGGAAAGAGACCTGAAGTTGGCTAGGGCCACCCAGGTTATTAGTGAACTAGAGTATATGGTGGGAAAAGACTGAATAGGCATAGAAATCTTGGCTAGTCTCTCTAGTCTGACCAATGCATGTGCTCCTCTAAACAATCCTAACATTGTATGAGGAGTCACTTTTGAAGACCATGAGAGGTAGCTAGGACTGTCGATGCCTCCTACGTCTATATACACGGTTGATACCATACCCTCGATCAACATCCCCTCTACCTCTAAGGGATCCAAAACTATCGAAGTGAACAAGATCCCCTTGGGTTTTAGCTTCACCCCTCCTGTCATCTCTAATGGTGGAGGATTTGGTGGGATGAGCGGTTAGGGCTTTGGTAATGGCGGTGGCTTCGATAGTGGGGGTGGTGCTGGTGGAAGTGGTTCCAGTGGAGTTCATGGTGGTGGATTTGGAAGCGGAGGTGGTTCCGGCGGAGGCCGTACTGGTGGTGGTTGCTCTAGTAGTGGTTCCGGTAGTGGCCACACTGGTGGTTCTGTTGGTCACTCCAGTGGTGGTTCTAGAGGAGGTTCCTCTTTCCCTATATCTTCTAATGACCCTATTCTAAACACTCTTCTTCAAAATATGGGTAAGATGCAGAGCCAATTGGCGAGTCTCTCCCAAGCCTCTATCCAGCCTATCTTCCAACCCTTCTTTCGGCATAGCCTATTGTTGGTCACAATCTTGAACACTCCCTTCCCTTAAGGAATGGAGATTCCTAAATTTTAGAAATACGGCGACCAAGGGGACCCACAAATGCATGTGTCCACCTTTAATGCCCTGTGTACAAATTTATTCTATCACGATGCGTTGATGGAAAGACTATTCCCTCGACCTCTCAAGGATACAACACTTGAATGGTACTATTCCTTACCCAATAATTCCATTTTCTCATTTGACCAACTTATAAACCAATTTCTACAATAATTCCAAGCTAACATCAAGCCGAATATGACCTTTTCGGAGCTTGTTCGATGCAAACAAGGTGATAATGAAAAGATCACTGATTTCATAGCGTGGTACCAGGCACCCTTCTCACAAATTTTGTATCCACTACTTGATTCTAACATGCAAAAGGTATTCATAGGGAACTTGCAAAGGCCTTGGTAGGAGAAGTTTTCCCTTATGAAATACCCTTCTTTCATGCATTTGTGTGCAGCCCTACAGGAGTATCAACAGATGGTAGTTCAATTCGGGGGATCCTCATTCTCCCATTCTGAAGGAAAGTCCATCGTATCGATCTCTGGGAAGGGAAAAGTTGTTGCAAATGTAGTAGTCGTTGTAGATAATAACAACCTCAAACTCAATTGAAAGTTCACAAAGATAGCAGAATCTTACTCTTCCATCTTGCAAAAGTTAGTGAAGGATAAGATCGTAACCTTGTCGAACCCTAAACCTCTTAAGGAACCTTACCCTAGTTGGTATGATGCAAGTACTTATTGTTAGTACCATCAAGTTAACGGACATGATAATGAACGATGTATGCGCCTACGTCATGAGATACATGACCGCATCAAGGACAGTACTATTCATCTTGATGGAAGCTGTGTGTAAGAAAATATGCGTGAATTATATCAAATTAACAACACACTTAGATGGAAAGTATTACAAGAAGGAAATCTAACTTAATCAAATACAATTCAATAACAAAATTCCTTAAAAAATTCTCATCTTCCTCTAATCTCAAATGTCTTAGTAATTTATGCTCTTAGATATTATTTATGCACAAATCACTGAGATGTCATCTAAGAAATGAGTAGCCTATTTATCTATAATGAAAAACCTAAGTCTACATCTACAGGATTGAATGGATTCAACTGGATGAAATGATAAAATGACATGATGAATGGACTGTTGTATACAAAATGATATGTAAATGATGCAAAACAGAATTAAACTAGTGGAAATGATTCTAAATGCTAAATTGAAACAAGCTAAGAAACATCTAAAGGAGCCATGATTCTAATCTAAATTGATAATCTATTCTAAATGTTGAATTGGAAATGCAAAACTAAGCTTTCAAAATGCTGATTAAATTCCTGTAGAGTAATATTATGAAAATGCTCCTTATAAAAAAGCTATAAATGGGCCTCAATTTATAGATTTTTCCAAGGCATTAGGTGAGTTGGCAGCCATGAATGATTGAGATTTGATATGGAGAAATCGACGATGAAGAATGAGAAGGATGGAGAAAACAAGGCAATTGTTCCCTTTAGTAAAACCATCTTGCCAAGTGTAAGAAGGAATCATTTGAATGAAGAAGCCATGTGTCTTGAAGGTGGTTAAATTGTTGAGAATAAATATCCAATTTAGGAAATAACAAAAAATATTTTCATGTGACACATGGTGAGTTGGAGAGTGAGGTGGAAGGTAGTTAGAGAAATATGTAGAAATGTGATGAAATTCAATTTAAAAATTGGAATTAAATGAGAGAGAATCAATTAAAATAAAATAAATTATTTAGATTTGTTTATTCCAATTAAATCATGAAGAGGGTGAATTAGAATGGAGGAATTAAGAGAATAGGAACTATGTAAATAAATTTGCAATTTATTTATATAGTAGAAGAATAAAATTTTCATTAATTAAATAATCGATGTTTAATTAATATTTTCCAGACCAATTTTGAGTGTATACATTTTGCCCCTCTTTGAAGTGATGTGTTTACGCATTACTTCAAAGAAGAATTTATCAGTGCTGCTAAAAATTTTAATGATGCCCCGGATAGTGATTTTTAGGAAATTACAATTGTATGCCCCCTCAAGAGATAAATCGAGAAATTTAATAAAAGATTTTTTGATGATTTTTTGAAAATTTCAATTGATTTATGATGATGATGATGATAAAATCCTGATTTGATAATATTTCAGTGATTTATCTCCCGATATGAAAGATTGTAAGCTGCCCCAATTAATTGCCCTTCAAAAAAAATTAAAACAATGCCACCAAAATTACCCCTTTAATTACCTTTATTAAGAGGTAAAAAGTGAAAAGGAATTCATTTGTGCAAATTGTAATTTGAAAATTGTTTGGAGTGAGAGCATTTTGGAGCTTCTGAGCAAGATGGTGATCCCTCTATAGACACATCGATTTGAGCGGGTACGACAGCATAATCAACCAATGGGATAAGGACCTCCGATAAGAATTTTGAAACCTTCATTTGTAATTTTGAAATGAATTTTTCACATTTTTTAATTCAGATTTTAACTGTCAAAATGTTTCGGTGCTTCCGAAGTTTTTCGCAGCGCTTTGGTTAAATTTTTCAGTGCTTTTGCCAAAAAAATAAGCTTCAGAGAAATTGTCGGCGCTTCCAAGGTCTATTTTAGCGCTTCCGCTTTTGGCACCTAGGAGGTCCAAAATGGTGCCTCCAAGCTGTCCATAGGTCAAAATTTAAGAAATGGCACTTTTTCCCAAAATTTCAGTGCATCAGAGAGATTCTCCAATGCTTCAAATGAAATGGCACTCCTGCCAAATTCCTTGGCTCTTTGGGGGATTTCTCCAGCGCATCCACGAAATGGTGCTTCGACCTAGTTCTTCGGCGCATTGGGGAAATGTTTTAGTGCTTTGGCTTGAAATGGCGCTTACACGTCATAGAATGGCGCTTATTCCCCTTTTAGCATTTTCAAGGTCTGTTTTGGCACTTTTAGGGAAAATTGAAGATTTTGTGATTTTTCTCCTTAAATTTTGTGATGTTTGATCGCGTCAACCAATGATTGGGTATTGATGATAGAATAGATGATTTAGTGACCTCATGATAGGCAAGATACACTAATGATGATTTCATTTCAACCTCATGATAGGCAAGAGTCAAAACAAATTGTTGGCGAGATTGGTTGAAAATCTCATTAGGATTGATAGGTTAATTGATTTTTGATGATTTATTGATTTGTTGATTTGGTTTTTGATTGATATGTTGATTTGCGATGTTTGAAAATGATAGGAGACAGATTTAGATAATCTTCAGTCTCAAGAGCAATTCTCGCTGACGTGGGAGATGATTCCACAACTATCTCATGCTGATAGAGATATTGTTGAGAGATGCGGTTTGTCTTCATTGATTGATATGCCCCGGGTTAGGATTAACTGGGGATTGTTGATGACATTGGCGAAGAGGTGGCATAGTGACCACAACACTTTCCATTTGCCTATCAGAGAGATTATCATTACACCAGAGGATGTGTACAGGATTTTGTGGATTCCTGTTGTTGGTGACATCGTGACCTATGATTCTACCGAGTAGGGAGGTACAGATGCATTATGTTAGATTTTCCAGGATGATCAGATTATGGATGTTGGATACCGTGGCTGGAGATATTTTCCAGTTATGCCCATTTTCCTTTCATTCTTGTAGGATTTATCGATGGCTTCTTGTGTCCCGAGAAGAGGGCAAAGGGATTTTCTGTCGGTTGAGGTCGTACTTTGGAGAAAATGATCCAGTTTGGGACTCGGTTTGCTTGGGGATCATGTTTGCTTGCACACCTATATCATTATTTGCACTAGGTTGTATATATAAGAGGAGCCAGCTTGTTTGTCGAGGTTACATTGCCCTAGGTCTGGGCCTAGGAGCAAATTGCAGTGACACAGCCAGAGACAAATAGATTTTGGCCATTTGGGAGGCCTTATATCTATGGTTATGCAGGTGCAGTTGTCCAACATAAGCTGGGCAAACTGGAGTATTGGAGACAGGTACTTGATGACCTGGATGTAGTTACCTGGCAGCTATATGTGGACTATGAGCAGTGGGTGGAGGATCACTTAGAGGTTCCTTACTTTATGACTACCAGATACCTTATTGGATGGACTCGGTATATCATCGAGAGATTCCTATTATTGAGAGTGTTGAGGCAGTATGGCATAGTTAAGGGGATGTTGCAGGGATCGTCCCTATATGCCCGCAGACAAGAGGATACGACTGAGTGGGGACCGACATTGTCCTATGATGTTTCATGTGACAAGTACTTGCACTTACATCCAATGATCTAGGATTATCATCCAAAGATTGTCGAGGGATACATGAGTGAGGAAGTACACAATGTATTTTGGTCAGCATTTGTTCCTGAGGATTTCAAGGCCTGACGAGCCCATGACAGCATTCGAGGATGATGAGGATAGGCTAGCTGGATGAAGACGAGCCAGAGATGATGGCAGAGATGAGGAGGAGGGAGAGGGTGGAGATGATGGCGATGATGATGATGGAGGGGATGATGGGGGTGATGACAGTGGTGGAGACAGAGGAGGTGGTGCGCATCCCTGTTTTGACGACAGAGTGCCTCATAGGAGGCGATCCTTGGTAGCAGCATCACAACAATGTGTACATATACGCTTACCTTCTCAACAGCAGGAGTCACTAATCATTGCTTTGCACACACAGGTTTAGACTGTTAAGGAGCAACTGACATAGTTACAAGGGCAGCTACAGACGCAGACACAACTGTTGACCCAAGTACATCCACAACTCCTACAGGCCCAAGGGTAGATTCAGACATTGATAGCTAAGAGGGATGCTACTTGATAGCAGTTGGCATAGGTACAGAGCTAGGGGAAGGTACAGGGACAGGTGGCAGCTTTGACCGTAGAGAGAGATTCACTAAGATGACAGGTTGAGCAGGCAGAGGCCATTACAGAGAGATTGCAGCAGGCTGCTACAACCACTAGATCTACTGATTATTTTTGAGAGATCTGTCGCACCTATCAGGAGGCTCAGTTTTACAAGGATCGGTATCATGAGTTGGTTCCTCTTGAGCGGTGAGAAAGTTTTAGTAGATCTCGAACGAGCAAATCACAGTCTCAGACGGTGAGCATGGGTGTGACACAGCCATTGCCATGGGATCAGAGGGATCCATGTGCAAGTCCCTTAGGTGCAACAAGGGGTACAGGTCTAGTGATGCCAGCAGCGTCTGGGGGCAATACCACATAGTTTCTGACATTTGATGATGACATTACCATTTTGATGATGTATTTCCTGATATTCAGATATCCTTGTACATTTTACATATTTTGAGATATATATGCAGTGATATGATGGTCCTATGTGTTATGTGCATTGATTTATTATGGATGCATTTAATTTCTATGCTTTGTGATGTTTCGTGATGATGATATTATATATGTTATGGATGCAATATGTGTTATGATGCTATGTCATTTTATGAAAATGCCTACATGTTATTGTAATGGATGGATAATGCAGAAATGGATGAATAATGCTATATGTTCTATGGATGTATGATATGCATGTTAACTTATGTTTTTGTATTTTTTTTATGTATATGTTATGATCTAAAGTATGTATGAGGTGAATGAAAATTTACATCTGTTGGTGGCCATGATGTATTACTAAATGTATGCGGATGGAAATGATGTGATCAATGCATTTGTTTATGGATTTTCATAATGCAAATATATGATTGATGTATTATGAGTGCAACTATATGATCTAAATAACTAAGTGGATGCCTAGATGATATGATAGTACTATGATTGATGTCCTAATGTTCATGCCTCTAAATGATGTTTTTGGCAATGTCAAATGTACTCAATCTATTAATGATAGAAATAACATCAGCCTTGAAAAAAAACTATAAATTCCATTATAGCAAGCAGATATGAATGCAACCTAGACATGCAATACTAACAATGCAATGATGTCATCCCAGTGATTTATTGTGCTTATTGTCATCATTGAGCCTTTTAAAATGTTGAAAGTGAGTACAAACATCGATGGTATAATTAGACCATGATGACCCGAGTACTACTTCCATGAAGTTTGATAGTGCAAGTTAACACAAGCATCTAGGTATAATTAGGCTGAGATGACCCGAGCATTCCTTGCATAAACAAACAAGAGTTAACCATTTTCCTATGTGGATCTAGAATTTCATTAGTGATACTTTGTAGAGCATGTCCCACAACAATTCACATAGTAATAATGATCAACTCACATGCAACAGACAAAGAAAATAACATTCTTGATCATAGCTTTTCTAGTTCTTTGACATCCTTGAATTGCTCTTGAGAAATGATAACATCAATCATAATGAAAATAGTTTGAACATTCGTGTGGAAGTGGTGAAACCATGATTCAAAATACCATCATCTTTGTAACCTTGATTTTCTGTTGTTTTTGGTTTTTTTTAATTTTCCAATTTTTAGGTGTTTTATGAGATTTTGACCAAGAACCTAACCTAAAGACCTATCCTAGGGGTCTCGGGGGTTGATCAAAGATAAGCCTTGCCTATGTTATACACATAGAGACCACATAGTTTGACTGAATCGACCGATTTACAGGACGAGGATATGAACAAACAATTAATTACAACAAACTGTGACAACGCAATTCAACAAGGTGACTCTATTTTTGGATTTTTGGATTTTTGACCTTTTTATGAATTTTCTGACGTGACAAGGATGTTTGATGCGTTTCCGATGGTAATTGATGTTCAATGTTTGATTTCACTATGATAATTGTTTTTGTTGTGTTTGTCCTCCTTCTGTTTGTCTATTTGTTTAAGTTCAAGGTTTGTTTCCCCTAGTGAGTTCAAGATTTTGCCCCCAGTGAAAAACAAGCCAGTTTATTATGGATATGTACAAGGGTCAAAAAAAGGTGAAACATGACCAACATAATAAGGTATGCATATGGAGCTCGAATGAAGGATGCAGAAGGTAATGGTACCAAGCCAGTGATCAACACACGTCCCCATAGAGGAAGGAGCCAACTTGTCACAAATAGCGCACGTTGCCAGGTTTTCACCACTTGCTTTTATTGAACTTTTTCAGATTTTATGAATTTTTTTAATTTATTTTTTGTGTCACCAAGATTCCTTTTTTGTGTAACCATTTTTTCAGGACTTTTTCTAATGTTTTTGGATTTCTTCATAACTTTTTACGGATGCAGCGGCTAACTTATGTGTAGAATTTCTTGAGATGAAGGTTGTTCATGGATTCCTTAAACTGATCTCCTTCTACCATGGACAACTGATATGCTCCTGAACCATAAACTGACACAATGGCAAAAGGCCCCAACCAATTTGGTTCAAATTTTCCTTTCCTCTCTCTGTCTTGTTGATTGTGTGGGTTTTCCTTCAACATTAAGTCACCAACTTGGAATGTTCTAGGTTTGACCTTGTGGTTGTAACTTTTGGACATCCATTGTTGGTAGGCTTTCAAGTGATTCACTGCATGTTGGCGCCGCTCATCTAACAGTTCTAATTCTTGTAATCTTGAAACTCGATAGTCTTCATCAGGGATGATACCTTTCAAGGAGACCTAGAGCGATGGTATTTCAACTTCAATGGGTACAATGGCCTCAGACCCATATACCAAAGCATATGGTGTAGCTCTCGTCGGTGTGCGAATACTGGTGCGGTACACCCACAAAGTAGGGTTTAATTGGATGTGCCAATCTTGTCCTGCGTCATTGACAATTTTCTTCAAAATATTCAGAATAGTCTTGTTGGAAGCCTTTGCTTGATCATTCCCCTGGGGATAATATGGTGTAAAGAAGCAATGTTGGATATTGAGCTTCTCACACAATTCTTGCATGTCTTGATTTTTGAATGGTCTTCCATTGTCAATGACTATGGATTGGGGAATGCCATACTGACAGATGATGTAGTTAAGGATGAATGATGAAATCTGCTTTCCTGTGATGTTGGTTAAAGAAACAACCTCAATCCATTATGTGAAGTATTTTGTAGCTATGATGATAAACATGTGTCTGTTTGATGAAGATGGATGAATTTTACCAACAAGATCTAGTCCCCATTGACAAAATGGGAATGTGGATGCCAAAGGTTGGAGTTCTTAAGCTGGTATGTGGATGAGATTGCCGTGAATCTGACATTTCTGACATTTCTTCACAAGTTGGAAAGACTCCTTTTCCATAACTTTGGCCAATAATATCCTAAATGAAGAAGTTTCTTGGCTAAGGTTAGGCCACTTGAATGTGTTCCGCAGACACCCTCATGGACTTCTCGTAAAGCTATTTCAGACTCATTGAATTCTAGACACCGTAAGAGAGTTTCATCAAGACCTCGTTGGTATAGTACATCCGCTATAAGTATATGTCGGGCAGCACGGCGAATGAAATTACGTTTTTGGTTTTGTGACAAGTCAGGTGGAAGAGTGTTATCTTTTAGGTAGGTACAAATTTCACTGTAGATTGAGGTATTAGTATTGGATGGGTGACAGATAACATGGGATTTAGTATCGTCATAGGCAGGGGAAAACAGTTGTTCCACCAAGAACATGTAATGACTTCTTTTCTCTGAAATTTGTAACAAGGAAGCAATAGTAGCCATGGCATCAATGACTTTATTGTCCACTCTTGAAATTTGTTCAAATTTGATATCCATGAAATATTTCTTGAAATCATCTAGTATTCTCTTGTAAGGCATCAATATGTCATCCCTTGTTTGATAATCATCATTTACTTGGTTAATGACTAACTGAGAATCCCCATACACTTACAATTCTAGGACTTTCCATTCTATAGTTGTTTTGATGCCAATGATTAATGCTTCATACTCTGCCATGTTGTTGGTACAAGGGAACATTAGTTTGTATGATTTTGGTATGGTATGTCCTTGTGGAGTGACAAATAGGATTCTAGCTCTTGATCCATGTTGGGTGTGTGATCCATCAAAGTATAGTGCCCACTGTGTCACAGCCATGGTAAGAACATCAGCATCTAGCAATTCAATGTGCAAAGGATGATTATTTGGTAGTGGTGCCTCCGCTAACTGGTTAGCAATTGCTTGTCCTTTTATTGCCTTCCTATCTACATATTGGATATCAAATTCATTGAGTATCATGACCCATTTAGCCAATCTCCCTGTTAGGTTCACTTTGCTAAGGAGATATTTGAGAGGATCAATTTTAGCTATCAACTTGATGGTGTGAGTTAGCATGTAATGTCGTAGTTGTTGGGTAGCAAATACTACTATTGGACAAGCCTTTTTAATGGAGGTATAGTTGATATCATAGCCATTTAGCATCCTACTGATGTAATAGATTGCTCGTTCTTTACCTGCTAAATCTTCTTGTGCTAATAAGGCTCCCAATGATGTCTCTGTGGTAGCAATATATAACAGTAGCGGCTTCCCTTCTGTTGGTGGTACTAGGATAGGCGGATTCATTAAATATTGTTTCAAATGGTTGAAGGCTCCTTCGCATTGCTCATCCCATCAAAAAGAAACATTTTGATGCAATAGATGAGTGAAGGGATGGGTCTTATCTACCAATTGTGAAATGAATCTGTGGATTGACTAAAACCTTCATTGTAGAGAATGGAGTTGACTAATGTTCTTCGATGGTGTCATTTCCATAATAGTTTTGACTTTAGCCAAATCTACCTCAATCCCCTTTTTCGAGACTATGTACCCCAGGAGCTTAGCTGATGTCACCCCAAACACACATTTCTTAGAATTTAGGCGTACATTGAATTTCTCCAGTCTAGTGAAATTTTTATCTAGATCTCTAGATTTCCTTCCCTGGTATATGATTTAGCCAATAAATCATCCATGTAGTCTTCCATGAAGGTATGCATCATATCATGTAAATTTTTTGTCATGGCACGTTGGTAGGTAGCTCCTGCATTCTTCAAACTGAACGACATGACGTTCCAACAGAAGGTTCCCCATGGACAAGTAAAGGTCATCTTATCTTGATCTTTTGAGGCTATTTTGATTTGGTTATACCCAGAAAATCCATCCATTAGTGATAGCATGCCATTCCTTGTCGTCAAGTCTACTATGATATCTATATTGGGCAGAGGAAAATCATCCTTAGGACAAGCTTTGTTAAGATCTCAGAAATCTATGCATATGTGAATGTTGTTATCAGGCTTTGAAACTAGTACTATATTGGAGATCCACTCGACATTATCAATGGGTCTGATGAATCATGCATCTAACAATTTCTTCAACTTTGCCTTTACCAATAGGGCGATATGGGGGTGCATTTTTCTTAACTTTTGTTTGACTAGTTTCACTCCTGGAGGTAATGATAGATGATGCATGATGAGTTTTGGATCAATTCCTAGCATGTTAGCATATGACCAAGCAAAGTTGATTTGTTTTTCTATGAATTTTTTGAGAAAGCTTGGCTTTTCCTGGTCTGTCCAGGATGTTGCTACATGGATAGTCTTCACTGTCTCTTCACTGTCAATGTTGACAGACTGTGTGGGTTCAATCAAGACTTTTCATCTTTCCTAAAAAATTTCTGGGAGAGTATCAAATCTTCCATCCTTTGACGCCTCAGAGATATTTTTGCCATTGGATGCGCTCTTTATTTTTACTTTTTCCAGATCTGACACTGCCATTGAATGGTTTTCAATATCAGATTTATTTCCTGTATTATTCATTTTGCAGCTAGAAGATTTGATACTCCCCTATGCAGAAGCCTTGTTATGATGTTCATTGGTGGATTTTATTTCGGGATCATTGGCACAAAGGAAATTGACGATGGTGTCATCATTTGAAAATGTAGGGATGTCAAATGGCTCGGTTGAGTCCCAATCTATAAGCTCGGGATGTACTAAGGGTAAGCAGTCACCAGACAGGTTAAGATCAGAAATGGTAAGAGTTCAAATAGCAGTCTTTAATTTTTCCAATAGAAAAATTGAGGTCTAGAAGGTAACTCTCCTCCAAATTATCTGTTTCACTCCAAGTTGAATCGATTTCACTAGAATCATCAAGGCGTTGCGATCCAAATTCAAACGGTCTAGAACTTGACCCTTGTCCCTCTTCGAGTAGGGGTGCATATTTGTGTACTACATCAATTTCCTTATCATAGCAGGACTCTTCTAACAAGGAATCCCACTCATATTCATTGGAATTAGTCTCATCCTCATAACTGGCTTGTAACTATAGGATTCTTTCAACTACCTTTTCTTTTGTGTCTTCTTTATAGCCCAACCCAGCCTTGTCTTTTGGATTGAATTGGCTCTACAATTCCCTCTTTTTTTTGCCTACGGGACCTTTTCCCTCATATCCCATATTTTCCAAGATAGTGAAACCTTTTCCATATTGAGCTGTCTGCACATTTGCAGTTGTTGCTTGGGATTCTTCCTCATCTTTATAAAGCCAGTTTAGAACATCATTGTCTTCTGCTTCATCCAACCTGGTGCTTTTTTTATAAACCGTCCATCAAATTTGGTAACTGGTTGTGGGGTCTACTGCGCTAACATGGAGGGTTGTCCATAAGATTTTGGAGAAGAAAAGTGTGAAAGACATAGGGACCATTCAAAGAAGTACTCACCAACACCTTTGTCTTTGATTTGGAATTTTTCATCAAATTTCTTTGACAAGGAATTTAGTTGGGCTTCAGGATTTGAGGAGGTGGAGGAAGCAAGTTCTTCTTTCTTCTCAGACTATTTGGATATGGAACTGGATTGACTTTCATGATTTGTGGAAATGACCAACGGTTTGGATGAGGAACTTGACTGGTTCTGCTCATTGGAAGCAGTGGAAGCTTCTCTATTATGAGGCACAAAGATATCTTGGACAAATTTCAAGGTATTGCAATATTGAGGGCTATTTGAATAAGCCAAAATGGTAATTTCCTGGCCACCACAAGGAAATTTTAGACATTGGTGGTATGTTTGAAGGGACCGCTTGCATTTCATGAATCCATGGTAGACCCAATAGTATGTTATAGGTCAAATCCTTAGCAGATTACATCTTTTTGGATTAGTCCCACTTGAATAGGTAGGACGATTAACCTTTGTGAAGCTCTTTCTCATCATCATATGCTTTTATTCTAATCTTTTTCTTTGAATCAATTACATTCTCAGAGAATCCTAAGGCACGAACAAGCTTTAGGGTACATATATTCAGGCCAACTCCTTCATCTATTAGGACATGCTTAATGCAATGTTTATGAATTAGGACTTCAATGTGGAGAGCAGCATTGTGGGGATGAGAAATGGATGCATCATCATTTTCGGAAAAGGATAGGCAATGTGGTGCAGTCAAATGTCCCACCATGGCTTCAAATGTACAAACTTCAAGATTAGTTGGTACTGTTGTGTCCACTAGGGCCTTTTCCAAGATATCTTTGTGAGTAGGAGAAATTTTGAGCAGTTCTAATATCGATATTTGTGCAGGGATTTTTTGTAATTGGTCCACTATGTTATATTGATTGGGTGATGTCACGAGGGTTTTGGATGAACCTCCTTTTAGACCTTATTTGGCTTGAGCTCTCGTGGCTGCGTTTACTGGTATGTTGTCATGTTTCCCATTGATTTTAATGACATTGATTTGGGTATCCATTATAGTCACATCTGGCTTGATGTCATTGGTTTTGTTTTCAAGGATAATGACGTGTTGTTCTTGTTCCATTGGAGTGTCATAGGTTGGATTATCATTTGTAGTAATGCCCTGATGATCATTAGTTTCAATGGTATTCATTTGGTCTTCTACTGCCGAAATATGATTTATGACAATATCATGGACATAGTTTACGTTCTTTCCCTTGTTGTTTGTTGTGGATGATTCCCCTTTTTCATAGTTTGGCAATGGATTCTTAAATGCTCTGTGATCTGCGTTTGTTTGGAGTCCCTCGATTCGTACAATTTTGCTATCTATCAAGTCCTGTATTTTGTGTTTCAATTGCATGCAACTATTTGTCTGGTGACCTTTGCATCGATGAAATTCACAGTAATAGGCATCATTCCACCATGACGATTTTACTTTCGATTCAAAACCTCGAGTGTCAAGTAACGTTATGAGGTTATTTTCAAGAAGTTCCTTCAATGCAGATTCGTATGATTGACCCAAAGGTGTGAATTTTTTACGGTTTGATTGCATTTGATAGGGTAAAGGTTTTGATGTGGTGTTGCTTTGATTGAGATTGTTTTGATTGTTGGGTGGGTTGATATTTTGATTGGTGCCTTGATTATTGTTTTGATCAGTTTTGGTGGTGGTTCCTGACAAATTGAAGATCGGTTTCACATTATGTGTTTCATTAGCACCATCGTTGGCGTTCTTGTTTCTTGTCCAAAATTTGGGTTTCTCATTGTTGTGATGATTGGAAGAACTAGCATTGTTTGATCCTTCATTATGAATTTTTAATATCCCTCTTTTGACTAGAGCTTCTTCGATTTTGACATCATTTTCTATCATTTTTTTGAAGCTAGGGGGACATTGCAATTGTAATCGATGGCTCATTTCACTGTTAAGGTTATCAATAAAAATATCCATCTTTTCTTGTTCTGGTATAGGACGAGCGTATCGAGCAAATAATATTCTCCACCTTTGTAAGAATACGAGGAAAGATTCCCCTTGTTTATGTTTGGTATTGCAAAGATCCTTCATGGTTATCTCATGTGCAATGTTGTAGGAATATTGTGCAATGAATTTGTTAATGAGTTCTTGGAAGGATTTTATGCCTAGTTGTAATTTTGAAAACCATTCCATGCAGTGACCTCCTAAGCTATAAGGGAAGAGTCTCATCAGATATGTGTCCTCATGAGCGAATTCAAGACTCATTGTTCGCAATTCTCACATGTGGTCTATAGGGTCTAATTTCCCGTTGTATTTGTCATATTTTGGCAATTCATAGTTTTGAGGAAATGGTATCATGTTTAACCTTCTATCAAAGGGATAGGGACAAATATCTTGTAACAAGTATCTTTTTGAAGTCCCTCCTTGCATATCTTGTATTTGTTGTTAAGGATTTGCATTTGATGGGTTAGAATAGCCATTTGATTTGTGGGAGGAGTTTCAGTCTCAGTTTTCTTCGAGGTTTTCTTCAATTTATTGACGTCAAAATCATTAGGTAATTTGGCTCCTTGATTTTCCAACATCAAGAGGTATTTTTCCCCATCTTTCTCAAAGATTCGTTCTAGGAATTTATGGAATTTAGGATCTTGATTGGCTTGTTCTAATTCCTCTTCCGTTATCTCTTCAGCTTCATTTTGGGAAACCTTGTGAAAGGGATTTTCCTTTGGTTCTACCATGGTATTTTGAGATTCTAGTTCTTTGTCCTTAAGCTTTTATTTTTGGGACCTTGTTAAAACGAGCATACAAGTGACTAAGGTTTGCTAAATTTTGACCATTGTTTGAGAGTGCCAAGGAAATACCTAGGTCAAATAGAATGATGAATTCTATTGATGTAACCAAGGTGATAAAATTTGATACAAAGTGTATTGTTTCAAGATGAAGGATAAAAACCTTGATAGGGAAACTCAACTTGATGATCAAATTTGGGTGTTGATGATGATGGGAACTTTTAGATGTTTGATCAAAGTTTAGGTAAAGTGCTTCACTTGGATAAGTCAATTTTAACAAAGTTTTGGGGCTCTAAGGGATAATTCCAAACTTTGAGGAGATATTACAATTTTGGGTTCCAATTGTGAAGTGGTGAGAAATTTTCTTCCTAAACAAGATGTTTGAACCTTTGGAAGAGTCTTGGATTTTGGAAATAATAAAATGAATACAAATTGGGGTTGTTCTTTGAAGCTTTTCTATAAAAATTGAAGAGCAATTTGTCCCTAATGTCGTAAAGTGTTGCAAGACGTTTTTTACGATCCTTTGGACTAAGAGCTATGGGTTTTGGTTTTAGAATTTTAATCTTTCGTGAAGTCATTGGATAAAGATCATTTTTAGAATCTTGTTAAGGCTAAAAATGACTCTGAACTAGAAAGATGCTTGAATTTTGGTTTCAAAATGATGGATGGGAATTATATTCAGTTCTTTGTTTCTGGATTTTGGTGAATGCGTTGTTACAGTGGGCGAAAGCGCTAAAAGGAAAAAGTGCCACAAAAATACTCATATGTGCCACAGAACGGCTAGGATGCGCCATAGAAAAGCTCGAGTATGCCACAAAATGGTTGGAATGTGCCATAGAGTCGGGCGAGTGTGCCATAGAAAAGCTGAAATGCGATGAAAAATAAGGTGGAAGCACTATAAAAAAAGGTGGAAGCGCTATAATAGAAGGTGGATGCACTATCAAAATTGGTGAAAGCGCTACAGAAAGCAGCAGAAGCATTGAACAAGGTATGCAACAATTTTTTTCCAGTTTTTTTGTTTTTTTGGTTTTTGGTCGAAGGACGGTTTGTTCCAGATAATGGATTTTGAATCAAAGTTTATGTATTTTTTCTAGTGTGTAAGGTTTTTGTTTGAGTTTCATTTCAAAGACACTTTTACAAGCACAATCAAGCACAATGTACATTCCCTAGGGTTGTGATATACTATATTCTCTTGGATTCCATGCAAGTTTTACCCCAACCGCACTTATCTTTAGCGGATGAATTCAGAAGCTTGGCCACACAAGCTCCCCCTTACATTGCACTCACTTCTCAAGTCAATTAAGCTTCCAACCTCCATGAAACTCCCATGGCAGACTGATCATCTCTACTAAAGACTGTGAGAATGTGGATGCCTTCACAACAACCGTTGTTGTACCAAGAGAATAGATAAAGGTTTTGGCCAATTCTACAACAAGGGTTCTAGTAAGGACTTTTTGTTCATAGGGATTGATCCATGCGGTGAGAGACCATTGTTTCCCTTCTTGTTAGAACCAACTGCGTGATATTGGCCTTTTTTCTAATATCCTCACTTATATACCGGTTGGAAATGTGCTTGGCTTTAGCGTGTTACCGGTTGGGTCGTTCCCTTGGGTGAGTACTTTTTCCCCAAGGCAGGCCCTCTAGAATAAACAAAAGCGAGAGAATAAACACGTAGTTCGATCGATCTTTATTCCACATGAATAAAGAGAGAACCCACGCTATATACCCTACTCACACTTGCAAATTAACAAGAATGGGTCTGGATTTTTGATCACCTAGTTAAGGGGAGAGCATATGCCTACCATTCAAAACACACCACAAGTAAATGAAAATGAATGGGTCTGGCTTTTTGGTCACCCAGTTAAGGGGAGAGCATATGCCTACCATTCCAAACATGCAACAAACATGGTGTTCTTTGCTTGTTAATTAATCTATGTTCCTAATTTAAGCAAAAAAGAAAGACATAAAATCCAACCCCTGCATCAGATTTATCAGTAGTTTATCATAGATTTTCTTTGACAAGCGTTCTAGAGTTTTAGCAAGGTCTTTAACAGCGTTTTATGCAATCTACAAAATAGAAAAACCAACATCAATTTTCATTCTCAGGAAAATTTATAGAAACAATTGAAAGCGCCATAATAGTAAGTAGAAGCACCAAAAAGACATAAGTGCCACAAAATTAATTAAAAGCACCATAGAAATTGGCCAAAGCGCCATAGAAAAGGGTCAAAGCACCACAAAAAGGGTCCAAGCAACACGAAACTCCTTGAAGCGCCACAAAATGGCTTTGGTGCATCGGAGAAATCCTTTGAAGTGCTAGAAAAGTTGGTGTAAGTGCCAAAAAGTCTTTCGTAAGCGCTAGAGAATTATGCGGTTGCACTAGAAAACTACTTGTCCAAGCCTGTAAAACAAACTTTCCAAAAAATATCGAAATAATAGGGGCTAGGCCCCATGGTGGGTGCCAATTTATGTGTGTAAGAAAACATGCGTGAATTATATCAAATTAACGACACACTTAGATGGAAAGTATTACAATAAGGAAATCTAACTTAATCAAATACAATTCGATAACATAATTCCTTAAAAAATTCTCATCTTCCTCTAATCTCAAATGTCTTAGTAATTTATGCTCTCAGATATTATTTATGTACAAATCACTAAGATGTCATCTAAGAAATGAGTAGCCTATTTATCTATAATGTATAACCTAAGTCTACATCTACATGATTGAATGGATTCAGCTGGATGAAATGATAAAATGACATGATGAATGAATTGTTGTATACAAAATGATATGTAAATGATGCAAAAAAAAATTAAACTAATGAAAATGATGTGGAAATGATTCTAAATGCTAAATTGAAACAAGCTAAGAAACATCTAAAGGAGACATGATTCTAATTTGAATTGATAATTTATTCTAAATGCTGAATTGGAAATGCAAAACTAAGCTCTCAAAATGTTGATTGAATTCCTGCAGAGTAATATTATGCAAATGCTCCTTATGAAAAAGTTGTAAGTGGGCCTCAATTTATAGATTTTTCCAAGTCATTAGGTGAGTTGGCAGCCATGAACAATTGAGATTTGATCTGGAGAAATCGATGGTGAAGAATGAGAAGGATGGAGAAAACAAGGCAATTGTTCCCTTTAGTAAAACCATCTTGCCAAGTGTAAGAAGGAATCATTTGAATGAAGAAGCCATGTGTCTTGAAGGTGGTTAAATTGTTGAGAATAAATATCCAATTTAGAAAATAAAAAAATATATTTTCATGTGACACATGGTGAGTTGGAGGGTGAGGTGGAAGGTAGTTAGAGAAATATGTAGAAATGTGATGAAATTCAAATTAAAAAAATTAAATTAAATGAGAGAGAATCAATTAAAATAAAACAAATAATTTAGATTTGTTTATTCCAATTAAATCATGAAGAGGGTGAATTAGAATGGAGTAATTAAGAGAATAGGAACTATGTAAATAAATTTTCAATTTATTTATATAGTAGAAGAATACAAATTTCATTAATTAAATAATCAATATTTAATTAATATTTTCCATACCAATTTTGAGTGTATACAGAAGCAAACAAAATATGAATAAATCGGTGGTGAAAGCAAATAGTGAATTGCAAATATACACGGACCTGTTTCCGTTGCATTCTAATAACATGATTGTTGATCCCATCGATTTTATCACTCAGCCTGAGGCTTATGTTAACACAGTCACAGTTACCCCTACTGTACAGCCTGCGACTGGTTCATTAGATGTGACATTCACATTGTAGGACTTGCCATTAAATAACAATTCCTCTCCCCTTTATATTCCCGCTCACCTCAATGGCAATATTGTGACATGAGTCTTAGTAGACCCCGTGAGTCAATTGAATGTTATTACAGAAGAGACGTTGTGGCTTAACTCACTACACATAAAAGAGTATGAAGAAATAAAATCCACCATTCATACACATGATGGTCTCTCTTTGAAGCCATATGGATCGATAACCTTGTCCATCCTAGTTGGACCTAGGGCTATTGACACAGTTTTCAATGTCATTCTGAAGTCGGATTTGTTCAGGATGAAGCTAGGCATACCTTAGCTAGCTTCCATGAATAAAATTGCCTCCGTTATTCATAAATGTTTAAAGTTCTCCCAAGAAGGTGTTGTGCACGTAATGCATGACACTAGGTACCAGCCTCTGGTATCCCATGGGGGATATTCATTAGATCACTTTTGGTGCGCCCCGGTTGGTCTGCTTCCTCCAAGAATGGACCTACTTTACAAAAACTATGTGAAGTATAAGACTGAGGACAAGAGACAACCAAAATTGGCTCTTCCTATAGCATAGCAGTCGACTACCTCCTCTTCCCAAAAAGAGAAGGATAATCATGCCCCCTCTCAAGATGACTTGTCTGCTCCCCTCTCTTGGGAAGAATATTGGATGAGCAAGCATGGCTTCTACCCATTAAGTCTGATGATCCCTCCTTGGCGTATACCCAAGATTAGGATATTGGACCTCCCTACTAAACCGCCTGGACCTTGGTACTACTTGTATGGTAGAGGAAAAGGTCCCCGTGGGAAATCCCCTATGTCTCAGCCTTTGTGGCCTCCTACTACTTCTACTCCAAAAGCAGTAAATGGGAAGAGGCTTGCTGCTGAGACACTTGATTCGACTCCCCCCACTGCTTCTCAACCTACTCATCTTGCTCTTGTTTAGGAGTTTGTTCCTCCACCTAAAACGGTTGTGGTGGACACTCTCATGGCTGAGCATATGACTTTTGTTCCCTTGTAGCCTCCGACCTCCAGTTCAAAGAGTCGTAGAAATCACCTTGTGCGTGAGTGCAAGCGTCGATGAAAGGCTCTCATGGCTGAGCAGGACACCTTACAGAGGAAGGAAGAGGAGATGACCGCCCCTGTATCGAGGCCTCCTACTGCGTCCTCCTCTCTCCTCCCCTCTGCTTCCGTTCATTCTAGTTTTGTATCGCTTATGGCTTCCATTGTGAGTAAGAATGCACCTGACCCTAAAAAGGTGCAGGTGTTCATTGCTCCTTCAATGGACTCACCTCTCTTAATGTCCCTTCCAGATGTCTCGCCTTTCTTGAAACCTGTAGATATGACAAACACTTCAATGGTATATATGGCGGTCTTCTCCACCTCCTCTTCCTTCACACCTCTTACCTCGTTTGTGGGGAGTTCACGTCCCCTGACAGAGCAGAAGGTGGAGAGTGGTCCTTTCAGCAACAAAGGATGTAAGAGGATCCCACCTTCTCCAAAAGGTGGTCTCGCGCTGACTTGTTCTATCCTAGTGACGAAACCATTCCCAACTTCCATTGAGTTTGTCACTGCTCTCAAATCACTTGGCGAGCCTAGTGGTGAATCTTGGGTGCAACCTTCTCTATCTATTGAGGTAAGACATGGCACTCATGCAAAGTGCATGTTTAACTCTTTGGATGAGGTTTCGGCCTTGTCAGTGATCTTTGTGAAATCGTTGACCTTAGCTCCACAAGAGCTCGATGGAGAGGACCTTATGGGGCCCTCTTCCTTAGCCCTTGTTGTGGGAGGATCATACGCTCCTCTTAACATTCCACCACTACAGGCTCATCCTCCTTCCCCCTACGATGATCTAGAGTGGGAAGTGAACAACCTCTTGGTCGATCAGTGTTAGGGGGAGGCCCCTTCTTTATCTTTAGATTAGATGTGTATGTGTGTGTTGTGATGTGTTCCCTCGTGATCGTGTTGTGTGTGCCTGGATGACCCTCGTCACCCCTGTTGGTGCTTGGATATAGGCATGGTTTTTGTGTCGTAAACCTTCTTCTATTTGTATCATCATTCTTCCATGTTTGTGACTTGATTTTCAATAAATTGGGGACAATGCAAAGTGTTGGGGGCATTTAGGCTTCCATTCCATGTTGACCCATTTTTTTATTTTAACTTTGTCTTCTCATGCATTCTTCACTTGGTCTGATATAGTAGGGAGTTGATGATAGTTCATTTTATATACTATTACTATACTTATATATATTTATGAGAAGTTCTAACCCCGAAATCTCAGGCTACCCATGTGCCCTTTCTTCTTGTTGCCTTTTCTTTTTTGCTTTCCCTTTATATGTCTCTCTTCTTTGCTTGAGTTGTCCCTCTCATGTGTGACAACGCCACTTCTATAATACTTCGTGTAGACACCCAAAATTGTCCTCTTGCAACACCTGTCTCAGCATTTCATCATTTAGGCATCTTGTAGCACGCTCTGCCCTAGGTACCCATGTCATCATTTATTTAATTAAATTCATATTCATAATCCATCCATGTCGCTAATGTTAATTAAATAATTTATATTATTTAATTAATTAAATCATTTCTATTCATTCTTCTAATGTTAATTAAATAATTTATATTATTTAATTAATGAAATAATAAATTCAATATTAATTAAATAAATCCAAAATTTATTTAATTAATAAATCCTAAAAAAGATCTTGTCGCTTTCTTTCCAAAACTGAACTCGTGTGCATCTAATTAATTTGTTTAATTAGATAATTCATCAATTATCCTTCTCGTCTTTTTCAAGATTTATTTCCTTTAAAATAGGAAATGAAATCTTTCCATCTTTTTTGAAATCTTATCTCATCTCGTAGTATTTCCTCTTTTGTCAAAAATCAAATCCTTGTCGAATCTTGTCAAATATTATCTTCGTCAACGTCACGTCTCTATAAATACGACCTCTCACAATCCATTTAGGGGGTTGATTCTTCTAGCATCCAGACTCTGTCAAAATCAGTCCTCTGTCTCTATCTATCATTCTCTCTAATTGTCATTGTCATTGTCAAGTCGTTATGCTGCAGGAATGAGCACTCAACATTCCTCCATTGTCAACCCTTCAAAATCTCGCATTCTCATGCAGGTGGAGAAGAGCAATGGAGATAAATCGAATTAGTGCGGAGATCGGTTTGCATTTGTGCTGTTTATTGTGATTTTCGTATTATTTCGTACTCTATTGTGCATGATAAGATCTAATTAGTTTATTATTTTCATTAAACATTAAATCTAATTTTTCCCTATCTACACTTCGATTTTCAAAAAACACATTCATTGCCAACAAATATTTTCTCAAGAATCTTCACAAATTCCTTTTCAAGAATCGCATCCTCGACTTGAAACCCTAACAGAATGTGTTTCCTTCATCACAGGTTCATAAAGAAAGAGTTTGAGAACCTTCCTCCAAAGTGGAAATAGCTTCAACCTTCCCCTTGCGTGGGGGCATCTTCTTCCTTTTGAATTCCTTGATGAAGTGAACATATTTCAAAAGGATTCCTTGATGATGAATCGATTCAAGAAAGAAACATCTCTTTTGTGCTTTCAAACAGTGTGTCCCTTGAGTGGATCCCTTCTTTACGTCGGGTTCCCAAGGGACCCCTTTGAAAGCTTTCCAACTTGTTACCAGCCCGCGAGACTGTCTGCTTACTTGCTTGCATGGCCGCTTTCTAACATGTTCTATCTGCAGGTAAACATGTCGCTTTACGAGTGTGCTTATAAAGTCACTTTCCTACTCCGCGGAGTCCCCCTTCCTTTGGTTTCCTCCATGTGAGAGATCTTAGGGGATACCTTTCCTGTAGGTTTGCGGGTTTGTAGGGCGCTTTCCTGGGTTTCCTTCATGTGAGAGATCTTGGAGGACACCTTCCCTATAGGTCTATGGGTTTGTAGGGTGCTTTCCTGGCTTCCTCCATGTGAGAGATCTTGGGGGATGCTTCCTTACAAGTTGGCGGGTCTGTAAGGTGATTTTTTGGGTATCCTTCATGTGAGAGATCTTGGAGGACACCTTCCTTGCAGGTTTGTGGGCCTATGAGGTGCTTTGTTCTCTAGGCTTCCTTCATGTGAGAGATCTTGGGGGTTGCCTCCTTGTAAGTCTACAAGCCTGTAAGATGCTTTCATTCTTCAGCTTCATAGTTTTGTGGGTCTATGAAGTCTTTTCCTTGTCTTGCACTCTCGAGTTCACCAAATTGTGGTCTGCTTCCTCGACAATTCAAGTATACATGTCTAACTCTACTTCTCTGATCTACTTTACCAAAGCACTCATCTGTATTTGTGCTCGCTAAAGTGGGGGGAAAATGTATAGGAGTGAATTTGCACCCTTTAAGCAAATTCCCCTTTTACACTTCCTCGCCTTAGAAAACCAAATTCGAAGGAAAAAATCCACATCAGCCCATTGCCTTCATCCCACTTGGCTTTTGTTTTGTGCATTGGTAGAAGAATAACTGTCGGGAACACTTGCACGACCCGCTTACATCCCTAATGGATTCCTATGTCTAAAGCCTACAAAGGTGTTACACTTCCCATTAGGGTCGGTTTGTAACGCCCCTCTTCGACCAACCGACCCGAATATGACCGTTTTTCTCATCCCACCTTCAAAAACACTCTTCCTTCATGCATTTCATCTTCTTCACAATCTTTTAAGCATTCAACTGATCTTCTATACACTCTTCTAGCATTCTCAAGCAACACTTTGGCACTCCATAGCAGCAACAACAATGCTCCATCAACTTCGTAGAGCAAGTGTGGAACAACACCATTCCAACAGGGGCTTGAGTCCTCTCATTTTCTCCTCCATTAGCTAGTGAGCTCTTGGTGGAGGTGGTAATAATTTTCACTCCTCTCCTCTACGATTTGGTTGAGTAGCATAATATTGTTTTGAAGTTTTATTGTGTTCTTTACTTTCATTCTTCCTTTATCATACTTTTCTCTACAGTTGCTATCTTGGTTGTCCGTGGAGGTGGAAACACCAAAATAGGGGTCTAACTGAGGCAAAACCCTATACAACTCCCCAACAATTTTCCTCTTTCTTGTGAAATTTTCCTCTTTCTTGTGTGTAGGTGGACGTGCTTTTTGGAGCTAGCTGGTGAATAGGCTCTTTTGTGAGATCATTTTTGTCACCCTAGTTTTGATCTATTTGCTTTATCATATTCAATTATATATCTCCTATTTCATAGTTTTGTTTTGCTCTCTTAAAAACCATTAGCTAGGCTACCAACTCATTTTTTGGTAGTTCTCATTGTACTTTTGGTCCTCTGGTCGTACGAATGCCAATGCACCTGAGAGACGCCAGTGCGTTGCGCTATCGTCCTAGAACCACACTTTTGTCCTTAGGCAGAGAGCTTCCTAAGGTACAATGTTGGACCCGAAAACTAGCTTTCCTAGTCCCAAAATTGATTTCAAATCTACAGAGTGATCGAAGGACCTTGTAGTCCTCGTCATTCTCGTCCCTCATTCAAAACACCCTTTTTAAGCTGAGGTAAGTTAGGGCAGCCTTCCGCTCTTGGCTCTCCGTGACCTAGGGCCTTGAATGTGGTTGGTCCCCCTCTCTTACAGGTTTCTTGGGATATTGATTAGCAAAATGATCCCCTCCACATGTAAAACATCCTCTTAATAGTTCTCTTCTCTTCGCTGCCCTATCAGAATTACCACCATTTCCTCCAACTTTGTTATAGTTACCTTTGTTGTAGTTGTTTCCTTGATGATCCCTCCTCGACTCATTCCAATTATTGTGAAATACCTTGGCCCCTTGCCTTTGAAATTCTTGCCCCTCATTAAACTTCTTTGGAGCTTGATTAGGTTGAGGTCCTTTGAACTTCTTTCGATTCTTCTTCTCTTGGTAGATTGAGATGGCTTTGAGCTTTTGTTGTTACTTGATTGCATTCTCATATACTAGATCCATAGTGGTTGGACCATGTACATCCACCTCTCCACCTATTTGGCCATTAGTCCCATGATGAACTTCTTAATTCAAAATCGCTCATCCTTTTGGTACATTGGTACATACCTCAAGAGATGAGTGGAATTCTCCCAATATTCATTCACTGACATTTCTTCTTGCTTAAGATTCTAAAATTCAACGAGTTTTTGATCGAAAAAGAGTTGGGGTAACCACCTCTTTCAAAAAATCTCAACAAACTCATCCCAAGTCAGCTTTAAGGAATTGATTCCAAGTTCCATCTTCTTGTTCATCCTTTAGTTAGAGGCTTCTCCAGCTAACTGGAATGCTCCCCACACAGGTTTGGTGACCTCATAATAGTTTCTTATTTCAAAATACTTCTCCATTTGAATTAACCATGCCTCAACTTCTTCGAAGTTGGTGCTTCCTTCGAATTTAGGAGGAGTAATATTTCTCATATCCCTAGATAATTCAGTTGCCATACCCTTTCTCTTGGTTCCTTTAGAGTTTGATAATGTCCTAACACTTTCTTGATCTCTAGATTTAGTATGGTTTATGGAATATCCCGCTCCTTCCTCATTGTCGGGTACTTCTTCATTGTGTGGAACTTCATCTTCCACTCTTTCTTTTCCTCTCACTTCTCACTCAAGGTTTCCTATCCTTGCATTAGTTTCATCCGTGATTGCCAGAAGTCAATCCAATTTGGCTTCAACATTATTTGGACCTTGTCCAACTTCTTGACTCCCTCTAGGATTAGTTCTTGTTCTAACCATTGTCTTGAGTATAGCTATACCTAGAGGTTCATCTTTAATTAGATCCTATCATGGTTTACTAAATGCATAGAAAACATTTTAAAAAGAGCAAATAAACATATACAAAGTTTTCATTTAATTTCTCATACATAATTTGGATAATAACATAATCTTTCATTTATTCAAAAGGATTTTAATATCCCCTTTTTTACATAGATCGACTATTTAAATAGTCAAGAGGATAGTATCCATTGGATTCACTCTTAGACACATAACTCAATGGGGTATACTCCTCATATTTTTGCTCATCTCTCAATTTCTATTCTCTATCCCAAAAAGGATAGTAACCTTCAGATTTATCTTATGATACATAGTTTCGAGGAATGTATCCCTCTGATTCACTACTAGAGGCTATAACAATTACTTCAACCAAAGGTACTACTCGAGGGTTCCTAAATATCAATGCTGGATTGACACTACATTTTGAAGGCATGTCCTTGGAAAGTGATAATGAGTCTGATCTGGTTGGAGAAACAAATGGTAAATTGTTGAAATTAGCTTCATCTCTCATCCTTCTTTTCTCTTGACTAATTTGTGATAGAGCATGACTGATTTTCTTGGTATCACTTAGCCAAATGGCATTGTCATAGTTGGTTCCCTCTATTTTATGAACAAGGGCTTCTTTTTCCTTCTTAGCCCGTAGCTAGCCCTTTTTTATGATCACTGACTTTCTTGCAATTAACCTGAGATGCACCATCCCGACACAAGAATTTCCAAACATTGGACTCATAATGTTGGAAGGGAAAACATAGCAAGCACATAGGTTCCAAAGCTAAACTTGGTAGCCCTGATACCACATGTAACAAGTCCATTGTTCTACATAGTGACTTTCCTAAGTTTAACCTCAAGTAATTAGTTTAAGCATCAACCAATATGAGCAATACAAAATTTATTTTCCAAAACTATAAAGATAGCATGCACATTTGAAATTGATATCTATCCAAACTTTTCCATTGCATTATATCAAAGTATTACAAGCTTTTCCAAAGTATGATTACAAAATTCATGCTAACATGATACATTTCTCTTTTACAATATTTTCATTTGAAATGGATACTAAATACACATACAAGACTCCATAGAGTTACTGGAAATAGATGTAGGAATGGTCCAAGTGCCCTCCATCAAATCTTGGTCACCCACTAATGAGGAGAGTCGTCACTCAAACACTTTTCCACCAACCTTGGACTAACTGTGGTCCCTCGCACATCTATAAATCTAATAGATGGCCCTACCCTTCGATGAAGAGTTTAGTTTTATATCCTCATAATAAAAATTGACCTTTCTCGAGCATGGTGTTATGTCCTACATAACTAGATTTATCACATAGTGGCTACAATCTATACATATGACATTCCTCAACCTAGTATGTAAACCTAGATCATAGTGAATGACATTGTAAACAGTGGCAACTTACACCACTTTGGCCAAAGTATTCATCACCCAAGATTTAGAGTGGATGTCATAAAACTTCACCCACCTTCCCAACAAGATTTGTATTGACCATTCATACCTATGCATAGGCTATACCCTTATGCCATGGAGTAACCTTCACCCTAAGAATAACCTATCACCTCTATGTTAAATTATGACTCTTTTATAAGAAAAATAATTTGACTCTAGTTCTTAACTTATATAACCATTGGCTACGTAAGTTATTCCCCAATATAATATTTATTCCCTCTATAGCCACCTATTCCTTAATATGGAATATGTACAAACACTTCAAACAAAATAGTTCCTTACTCTAAGTATACCAAGCAATCCTTCACTTGCACATAAGACTAAAATAACTTTTCCCTAAAAGCAATTGATCTAATTTTCCAAACAAAATAAGCAAAGTCACACAATTCTTTCCAACATAAAAAGAATAAGAGAATATAAATCAACATTCCTATTTACGCAATTCTCCAATTGATCGAATTGGATTCCTTTCTCAGCTTCCCTTAAATTAGTATGCAATTCCCCAAATAACCCTTCTCCCTCTTCAGAAATTCTCACTCTCAAATTACTCTCACAACTCTCAACTCCCTCCACTAAAAAATTAGATAAAAATAACTTAGAAATAACACAGCAAGAATGCAAATATGTGTCTCCAAACAAGGTAGATAGCTCCTCTATTTATACAAAAAAATCAGCAACTAAAGGCTAAAAACAAGGCATGAAGAATGACACTTCTCAGCTCAAATAGCTCAACTTAGTAGGGTAAAGAAAAGGTGGCAACTAAAAATAATGCTTAACAAAAACATACACAACATGGTGAGTGAGTCTTATTTCTCAAACGAACAACAAATAGGATAATAAAAAAAGCAAGGTATTGTCTTCTACATGTCAACTTGCATAGACAACTGCTCAAAAGACTATTTCAACATATTTCAAATGCTTCTCATTCTGGAAATTCATATTGAAAATAGACTTCTAATTGATTCATCTTATCCTCAAGTTGGCGCCACATTGTGCCATTCACGCCATTAAACATGGTCGTTTTGCTATTAAGACTTGGTTGACTTCATTCTGTGCAATATTATTTACTGTGGTTTGCCTTTGACAAAGTCTTTGCAACTATTTTTGTAGTGTCGAAAAATGGGTCCCTTGACATTTTCACACTCGTTTGAGTCCTCCTTGTGGATTTTGGATTAATGTTGCCTTGATTTAGTGTTGTAATATGGTTGACACATTCACATTAGGTCTTGGGACCTTGTGAACTAATGAATTTAAATTGTACCTTGCTAAAGTGTTGTGAAGTGTTGTGACACACTTTCACACTTTTCTAGGGCTCTATCAATTAACTAAGCATAATTAATATAATTTTAATCATAATAAACATTAATCTTGCCTTATTTGGAGTATTGTAAAGTGTTGTAATACACTTTCACACTTCTTTAGGCTTGTCATTAATAATTGGGCTTTATTATACTTTAATTGGCCCTATTTTGCATCCACAAGCCTCATTTATTGCATCTTTTCAAGGATATTCCCAACACCAATCAGTAACCAATCATAATACAAGTGCTTATGGCTTGTGTGGCCCAGATTTAGTGATCTGGGACTCATTCACCACTTTGGGCGAATGAGTCCCACCTAAATTTTTTTGATCCCAAACCTGTTTTTTACACCTTTCTAAGCACTTTTAATTTTTGGTCCCATACATTATGCCAGATGGGACTCATTTGCCACTTGTGGAAAATGAGTCCCATGTGGCCTAAAATCAAATTTAATTCCAATTCTTGGCAATATTTTGTCCTCCTAGATCTGATGTCGGCTTGTAGTGTTGTAATTTCATGAATTCTTGCATAATTAAGTATAAATACAAGGTTCTTTCACTCATTTTTTCATCCAAGAACCTAAGAATTTTGTGAGAACATTCTTAATAGCAAGTTGAGTTCACAAAAGCATTCAAGAGAATTCAAGTACATTCAAGAGCAAAATTCTTAGTCAATTGTTGCAGCAATTCAAGATCCATCATCATGACAAGTTTCTAATTGCATTATTTCATGTTTCATGCTTCATTATCTTATTTCATCATTTTGTCTAATTACCTAAAAAGGGTTTGACCAAGGAAAACCCCTATTTCCCAACAATCAACAAGTTTTCCCCTCTTTAATGTGTGATTACAGGTTTGTAGATTGAAGAAAAGTGGATTTGAAGCCATCAAAGCCACCAAAATGATAAAGTTGCAAATGTTTTCAAAGTTGTCATGAAAAGTTGTCAAGACTCACAAAAACTCAGATCCAGGGAAAAATATCCATCTAGTTTGCATGAAATCAGGGGAACAGTGCTTATTTTATCCATCATTAGAGGCTTGCAAAGTTTCAGTTCAAGATTCTGCTCTTGGGACACTTCACGACAAAATGAGACTAATCCCCCAGTTGTGATGAATGAGTCCCAATGTATGAGTTTTTTAGAGATATTTGCAGATTTGGATACCCATTTGGCTAAAACTTAATCTTGTGCAGATACCCATTTGGCTAAAACTTAATCTTGTGCAGAAACCCAACTTTGGGATTGATTCACCCAGAATGGCAAATGAGTCCCCCTAGGTTAGAAAATCAAGTTTTTCAAGACTTCAAAGCTCCATTCCATCTCTCTCTAGATTTTAGGTGCACATTTTTAGCTTTGTAGCTTTCTGTTTTGTTTCATGGTCATTTCTAGGTCATTCATTGAAGCATTACATCAAACTAGGGTTTTGCATTTCATCCTTCATTGTATTGTCTATCCAAGTCTAAACTTGGCAGTGAACCCCTCATTAAATCACATTCAATCCCTAAGACAACCCTATTGCAATATTTCAATCTCCTTTGCATTGAGATCTCTAAGGTTATCCTTGAATGGAACATCTTTGAAAGTGGATGTGAATACATCGTCATTCCCTATTTTCATTGGTTACATTTGGTGAACCCACATTTAGAATACCTTCTTTTCTTATTTGGAGTCCATCATCATAGATTTGCATTACATTAACATTGCATTAGGATTTTCATTAGTTAATTTGCATTCTAGGGTTTCAAATTTTTGCATTAATAAAAGTGCATATAGGTTGCATTTTTGCATCTCAAATCATTGCAAATCATCTAAAAACTGCATTGGCATTTAGCATACACATCATACAAACTAAAAAGTATAAAAATCACTTGAAAATTTTGAATTTTTTTGAAAAAAATCCCTACTGGGATTCATTCGCCACTGTGGGCGAATTAGTCCTAGTGCACCCTTGAAACTGCCTTTTACAGCACTGAAAACCTTGTTTCTACACTTTTGTTTGCTTCCATTAACTATCTGCTTAAGTTGGCTGAGTTTCTGTTAAATGCATTTCATTAATTCTACCTTAAATTGGTCCATTTCATTGCTCAAATTCTAAATTTGCATTTACAACATTTCATCTTTCAAGTTGTTGCATAGTATAATAAAAAAATTACCTTGTTTCAAATCTAAAAAATTACATTTAAACAATTCATTTTTAGTCATTACAGTTGCACTTTATTTACTTTTCCATAATAACATGTTTTCTTTCAAGAGATGTGGTTTTGATATGGTTAAAAATGGTTTGCATAAGTACATCCCCTCCTATGAGTTCAATTTAGATTACAACAATGAGGTCATTCATAAACATGTTAGTTATCCTTCTACTATCTTAGAGAAAGTAGATCAAACCATTGATACAATCCTTAATATTACATTGCCAATTGGTGAGGATGGTAGTGTTGACAATCATAACAATCATACTTGTTCTTCTCCTGACACCTCTCCTATTAGTGGCAAGGGTATCTTGGTGAAAGAAAATACAGGCATTGAGGGTCTTGATTGTCCCTCTCCTCATCCCCCTTTGGAAGATATTAGAAAACAAGAAGATGATATCATAGAAACATTTCTAAACATCACTTTGCCTAATATCCATTCATCCCTTCCTTGTGAGAATGTTCTAGTTAAAAAGGATGATATCATAGATAACCATAATTGTCCTTCTCCTAACACCCCTCCTCGATGCAAAGAGGATAGGTGGGTGTTAGAAGATGCACCTATTAAGAGTTGTGAGAATCTTGTCCCTCCCTTCCCTAATGTTCCTACCATTTGGGAAGATCTATTCGGTAAGCATGAAAATCATAGTTGTCCTTCTCTTAATGCCTCCCTTACTTGCGATGAAGCTACTTTACAAAATTCAACCATGGATGAACATATTACAAGCTCTCCTACTAGGGTAGATAATATAACACAAGAGAATGAGACCTTAGGGAAAAATGACAAACAAATAGAGCCTTCTCCTAATATCCTCACTATTGATAAACAAGACAATTCAACCATTGATAACTCCCTTACTTGCGATGAAGTCATTTTGGAAGAACCAATCATTGAATGTCAAGAATATTTGGTTGGTAGTTCTCCTAAAAACTCTCCTCCTAGGGAGGCTATCATGGTGTAAGAAAATGGCAACAATAGTAATGTGTCTTCCTTGGGTGATGGTAAAAAGGTGATACTAGATTGCCCTTTATTAGAGATACATCAACCCAAGACTACTGAGGTTATGAATGTGCAATTGTCCATTAGATCCCCCTTAACTATTGGACCTCCTACATATCTCGTGGGGCATCCTAAGAATCCTCTAATCCTTTACCCCCCTTCACACAAACCACAAACCCAAAACAAACCTGAACTTATCCTTTACCCACCTAAGCATAATTTTTTGCAGCAACTAAGTCATAATACCATTGCTCATACATATAACACTAGAAACAATCTGCAACCAACGCAAACAACTTCAACATCCCTCCCTTTACATAATCCCATTTTGCTTAGTGCTCCCCGTCTAACTTCGCATAGTGGGAAGGAGTATGATCTTGTTGAACAACTTAAGAATACTCTTGCAAATATATCCCTATGGGACTTAATTCAAAATTCACCTAATTATCACACTATGCTTCAAACAGCCTTACAACAAGTTGTGGTTTCCTCTAGTGCAAACCTGAATAACATAACAACCATGATTCAAGGATTGAATGCTGACATTGTTTCCACCAAAGTGAACTCCCCCCTTTGGAAGTGCAAAAACAAAATGAAGCTTTTATAATAATATCTCAATACAAAAGAAAAGGGATAAAGCGAACCCTTGTTGACAATGGCTCAAGCCTTAATGTGTGTAGTGAGACCCTTTTGGATAGGCTCAGCATCAATAAATCAAACATTCAACCTGCCTCTTTATCTATTAGTGGATTTGATAGTGTAGGAAAGAAATTGCTCAGTGTGATCACTTTGCCTATTACAGCGGGAAATGCCACATTAGAAACACCGATCCATGTTATGCCACAAGATATTTCATATAATCTTATTTTAGGCAGGCCATGGATTCATGCAATGAATAGGGTGCCTTCTACTCTTCATCGTCAAATGAAATATATTTGCAACAACAAAGTGTACACACTCGGAGCTGACCCTAACCCAAACAATTTTTTGAACATTGAGAAAAATAAAGAAAACCCCTTGAAAGCATTAACACCAACTACACAAGTGGAACTCGTGCAACATAAAGACAAAGAAAAACACATTGAGAAAATCACAAAGCTATTGGAAGATGATTAGGGTTCCTTAGATTTCGAACCAACATTCATGGGAGAATACAAGATCATAAACAGAGATTCAGACAAAGGAAAATAAAAAGTGGTATTGTCAACACAAAATTCAGATGACCCTCCAAAAGCATCCACCTCAACCACTCTAGAAGAAAAATAAAACTACATGACAAACTTCGACGAACTTAATCATGAACAACCCTTGAATCCAAAAGAAATGAAAAAAACTTTATGGAAGAGGTTATGAGCTTATGAAACAACTTGGATATAGTGGAAAAGGATGTGGTGCTAGAGAACAAGGTATCTGTGTCCCCATCAAGCCTAACATGCAAGAAACAACTCATGGTCTTGGTTGTTGTCCTTTGATAGAAATAAACAAGCCTTTACTTAACATCAACACTCTCACAAAAGATTCTTCTAAACCAACTTTAACAGTAATACATCCTGAATTGATAGACACTAGTGGTCTTGGTTGTTATCCTTTGTATGGAATGAAATAAACAAATAAATCTTCACTTAATGTGAATGTCATCTCGCAAAACACTAATGAGTTCATTAGATCTCGTAATCTAAAGAGTCTTGCATAGGTATGACATCTTGTACTATGCAAGAGAGATCTTTGTTGCATAATAAAGGAACACCTTCTATTAATCAAGAGAGTATTTTGGTGAGATTAATCCAAAATCATTTGATATCTCTCCCTCCAAGAACACGAAAGAAAATTTACTACAAACATTCATTTTTTGCATATCATAGAGTTCATGGTCATTCTACTAATGAATGCAAGGCTTTGACAAACAAAATTCAACATCTCAAGGAGTGTGGTTCTCTTCCTTGTGTTGAAGCACCTAGTTCCTTTAACTGATACTTATTTTCATCCTATTCGTCTCATCCTTGTCCTGCACTAAGTGGGGGCAAGGGGTCAAGTAGCCTTGTTCTCGTATGTCACTTATCGTTGTCTCTTTTGGCTAGTCGATCACCTTTCATGTACATATAAGAGCAAGCTTGGGATGTGGATGACATGCCTTAAGTTGGCTCGCATGTGACATATTACCTTTTTCATGACATAGATTATTGGAAACATATGACTCGACATAGGGCTTTCCGAATAAGCTCACATGTCTTCTTCTACTTTAAAGCAATTACTCACAGTAATGGTGTTAGCAACCGCTTTAAAGTGGGGGCATACATCGACACTCATGTTTCATTGTGCGATTTTCTTTCTTCTTGTGATGCATTCTTTTTCTTGGTGGCGTCATTGAGCTTGGTTTCCTCCAAAAGCGTGATATTTCTTTGACTTGTCCTCTCTTGGAAACATTAGGCACAATGTTCCCTAAGAAAAGACCTCACATGAACTAAGCAAAATCCCTTTGAACATTCCTTACACTATTTCGTATTTACAATATTTGTTATATGGCCACCTTACATAACACAACTTGAATGCTTGTAGTGCCATCCTGTTTGTTCATGAGCTCCAAGCATACAAAGTTTTGCTTGCCTCATGAAGCTCAAAAATCATTTTTTTGTGGCACCTTATTAAAGTTATCGGGAGGTATAAATTTGGTATGGTTTGAGTGGGAAGCCCGATCAAGGCATGACTTTTCCCATAGCCACTTGCATGTGCGTGAGTGCATACCATCCATGAGTGTATGGTTCTCACCTTATAGGACTTCTCTCACCTAGTTGACAACCATGAGTTTTGTCGCCTCAAAGTGAGTATGCATTTTTCAAACAAACAACCCTGATTTGATCCACATCACGTTGGACAAATGGTCGAAGCTTAATCCACCTTTTTTGTTTGTTTCTTCTAGTTATTGACATTGCATTACCATGTATCTTGTTTTGCTGTATGTCATACACCATTGTGCATGTCCTCTTGTGTTTATGTCAGTTTGACTTAGGATCTTGGATCTTAGGGGCTTGGCCACCTCCTTTGATCTTTTTCATCCTTTGTTGTCCACATTGGTATGTTTGGACCCTTCTTGAATGTTTACTTTAGTGTGAGTTTGAAGCAGGTTCATCCTCTCACTAAAATGGGGGGTAAATGTAGTGTCAGAAAATGGATCCCTTGACATTTTCACACTCGTTTGGGTCCTCCTTGTGGATTTTGGCTTAATGTTGCCTTGATTTAGTGTTGTAATGTGGTTGACACATTCACATTAGGTCTTGGCCCCTTGTGAACTAATAGATTTAAATTGTACCTTGCTAAAGTGTTGTGACATACTTTCACACTTTTTTAGGGCTTTATCAATTAACTAAGCATAATTAATATAATTTTAATCATAATCAACATTAATCTTGCCTTATTTGGAGTGTTGTAACACACATTCACACTTCTCTAGGCTTGTCATTAATAATTGGGATTTATTATGCTTTAATTGGCCCTATTTTGCATCCACAAGCCTCATTTATTGCATCTTTTCGAGGATAATCCCAACACCAATAAGTAACCAATCATAATTCAAGTGTTTCTGGCTTGCATGGCCTAGATTTAGTGATCTAGGACTCATTTGGGCGAATGAGTCCCACCTAATTTTTTTGGTCCCAAACCTATTTTTTACACCTTTCTAAGCACTTTTGATTTTTGGTCCCATACATTATGCCAGATGGGACTCATTCACCACTTGTGGCGAATGAGTCCCGTGTGGCCCAAAATCAAATTTAATTCAAATTCTTGGTGGGATTTTGTCCTCCTAGATCTGATGTCAGCTTGTAGTGTTGTAATTTCAAGAATTCTTGCAGAATTAAGTATAAATACAAGGTTCTTTCACTCATTTTTTCATCTAAGAACCTAAGACTTTTGTGAGAACATTCTTAATAGCAAGTTGAGTTCATAAGAACATTCAAGGACATTCAAGAGCATAATTCTTCATCAATTGTTGCATCAATTCAAGATCCATCATCATGGCAAGTTTCTAATTGCATTATTTCATGTTTCATGCTTCATTATCTTATTTCATCATTTGGTTTAATTACCTAAAAGGGGTTTGACCAAGGCAAACCCCTATTCCCTGACAATCAACAAGTTTTCCCCTCTTTAATGTGTGATTGCAGGTTTGTAGAATAAAGAAAAGTGGATTTGAAGCCTTCAAAGGCACCAAAATGACAAAGTTGCAAATGTTTCCAAAGTTGTCAAGACTCACACAAACTCAGATCTAGGGCAAAATATCCATCCAATTTGCATGAAATAAAGGGGAAAGTGCTTATTTTATCCATCATCAAAGGCTTACAAAGTTTTAGCTCAAGATTCTGCTCTTGGGACACTTCACAAAAAAATGGGACTAATCCCCCAGTTGTGGCGAATGAGTCCCACTATATGAGTTTTTTAAAGATATTTGTAGATTTGGATATCCATTTGGCTAAAACTTGATCTTGTGTAGAGACCCAAATCTAGGACTGATTTTCCCAGAATGGCGAATGAGTCCCACTAGGCCAGAAAATTAGTTTTTTCAAGATTTTAGACCTCCATTCCATCTCTCTCTAGATTCCAAGTGCACACTTTCAACTTTGTAGCTTTCTGTTTTGTTTCATGGTCATTTCTAGGTCATTCATTGAAGCATTGCATCAAACTAGGGTTTTGCATTTCATCCTTCATTGTACTATCTTTCCAAGTCTAAACTTGGTGGGGAACCCCTCGTTAAATCACATTCAATCCCTAAGACAACCCTATTGCAAGATTTCAGTCTCCTTTGCATTGAGATCTCTAGGGTTATCCTTGAATGGAACATCTTTGAAAGTGGGTGTGAATACATCATCATTCCCCCATTTTCATTGGTTATAATTTTTACACGTTACTTTGCATTGGATATATAACACTTATAATATGGTGTTGTCCATATTCTCTTTTTAGCGTTTTAAATGTTTTAAACTTCACTTAATACAAATGTATGCACTATTTATTAAGTGATGCTTTCATTAATATTGTGCTATGTGCATTACATAACATAAGCTATGTTTCATGTGCTATGTGCTAGTTTAAATAATTCAGCGCTAAGGAAAACATTATCATTAATATACAATGTTTATATATTTACATATATATATATATAGTTTAATGTATATATATCTCAATTCTCAAGTTTGTATAATACATTATTCGATATACAAATAAACATTCACATATTGTTGTATGCATGCATATATATATGTTTAACTATATATATATATATATATTAATATACATGTATGGACGCATCCTTTTCATCAATACACATGTGTGTTAATATATATATATATACCTCAGCTTGATATTTAAACACATTTATTCATACTCATAATGATTGAAATATATATATATATATATATATATATATATATATATATATATATATGCCACCTTGTCTGATCGATATTCCCATGCATATGGGTAATCCCATCATGAGCATGTGTAGCTACGTCTATCTACATATACTCATGTGTATGAGTTTATTGTTGGCACATACATATATACATATATATACATTTTATGTATATATCTCATTGCTTAAATAGAAACACATAAGGAAGAACTCAAACATTACGAAGGTACTCAAAACTTAAACTCCTAGACAAAGACATCAAACAAACCATAAGCACGACTAAAGGTAACTTACTATTCCTAAAGCTATCGTCCTAACTTGACCAAACTAAATGTGTGTGTGAAAGCTCGGTTAGGTCTTTATCAGAGGTTACTAGACCAAATTCTTCTCCCTTAGTGATACTTCCCCTCTCTTTAGGAGGCTTGATTTAATTCCTGAATCCAACTTACACTTTGCAATGGTAGTTAGCTGAAAATGATACATTCATTTGCATCAAATATTTCAAAATCAGAATAATTTCATATCATCAATTTGAATCAACATTTATTCTTTATTTTCCAAATCACATAAACCATAAATACACTCATATTAAGCACTTTCGCCCAACTAGGTAAAAGTAAATAAGTAGTAACACAACGAGGTGTAACACAAGAGTTATTTTCTAGTCTTCAAATGTGTAATCGCAACCCTAGAGGAAGTTGCAATTCACCACTTAATGCACCAATTTTTTTTATTTTTATTTTTTTTAACAAATAACATATATATATTTTCCAATTAATTCATATTTTAAAATCCTCATGACTAATATAAAATACATTTTGAACTAAAACTAAAATTCCTTTAATTTTTATATATATTAAATATATTATATTTTATATAATATACAATATACAATATTATATATAATATAAATTATATATATATATATATATATATATATATATATATATATATATATATATATATATATATATATAATATATATATATATATAAGTTAGATTAAATAAAGTTAAACAAAATTTAACTTAGGGCTTACAGGCCTGCCTGTGCCGGCCTGGCCAGGTGGGGGCGGCCCTTTGATATGTTAAAACAATTTCAGTTTTTTTTTCTTAAGTTAAATTTTGTTTAACTTTATTTAATCTAACTTATATATATATATATTATTTATGTTATATCTTATATATTATATATAATATTGTATATTGTATATTATATAAAATATAATATATTTCATATATATAAAAAATAAAGGAATTTTAGTTTTAGTTCAAAATGTATTTTATATTAGTCATGAGGATTTTAAAATATGAATTAATTGGAAAATATATATATGTTATTTGTTATAAAAAATAAAAATAAAAAAAATTGGTGCATTTAAGTGGTGAATTGCAACTTCCTCTAGGGTTGCGTGGCGGGGCATTACAAAATGCTTCTCCAAATTCTATGCTTGTGTGTTTTGAAATGAGAGCCTGAGGCATTTAAATAGGTAAAGGAGAGAGGAGATCAAAGAAGAAAGAAATAATAATAATAAGCTTTAAAGTTAGGAAGAAAGTAGAAAAAAAGCCATCCCACATAAAAATGTCTAGGAAGGAAACTAGATAAAAAAGTAAATCCAATTTATTCATGAATATGCCAAAAGGCAACAAGGTTACTCATGTGAAAGGGTAGGCCATTGCTCTCAACAAGGCAAGTTGCCTAGGTGACCCTATAGCTTAACATGGGCTGTTTGGGTGATTTTGAGGTCTCTTGAGCACCCTTTAAGCTTAAGATAAGAGACCAAAGTTACATACGGTGAAAAGGGTTAGCAAGCTAATAAGAGGGTAAACAAGGGTGAAGGACACTTGAAGGAGGGTACTCTGATACTAGGAAGTCTTTCATCAAGGCAAAAAGGGTTGTGAGCATAGATGGGCATGCCATGTGTGTCATGAGTTGGATTGTCAAATCATCATTAGATGTGTATGTTAACCCATATAATTTTGGGTTCTTATAGTTTTATGCCAACAATCTCTACAAATGGATCAATTCTTCTTATTGCTACTACAAACAAAATACTATTTGATATAAATGTATGTAATTAATATAATCATTTTTGTAAGATATTAGTAACTAAACTCAATTTTCATCATTTGTTAAAAAGGATTTGTACATCTCACCATGCATCCACATTCTTTGTGAAAACAAATATGCCACCAAATTTCCTTTAATCAATTTATGCTTGTAACTAGTTGCTTCTCTCTATTAAAAGATTTTGAGTTTCTTTTATGAAATTTTATATTTAATATTTTAAACAACATATGAAATTTGTATGAAAATCGTTGATCAAATTTCACCACTTAATACAAAAAATTCTTCTTACATAACTTTATCTATAACTATTTCAATTCTACAACCACTAATACTTTTTTTATTTTATAGAACTTTTAATTTGGTTTTTGGATATAATGAACATTCCAAGCTCAAGATTTCTAATTCAAATTTCTAAAATATCAATAATTTATTGCTAGATTCAACATTTTTTTTTAAAATAAAAGAAGAAGCCACCTTTCTATAGAGACTTGGTTGCTCATAAAACTATCACTGGCTTTAACAGCTTTACAATTACTGATTTGCTTCAAAATAAATTTGAAAATCGTGTTTTATTCCCTGTCCCTAATTACGTTCCGAATCAGAACCGCTTTAACCGTTAGCGGTCAACTGTCATAAAATAATTCCATCAGTAAAGATATATGCATAGTATATATATGATTTCTAAAATCCAAATACCCTTGATTTTGACAGCGAAGAAGTTTTCACTTCCACCGCCAATCAAGATTGTGGCAGCATCATCGCAGGCAATGGCAGAAGCTTAAATTTCAGGTGCTAAATTATTTAGTATACATTTCATCTTTAAACCATCGAATTATTTTCATTTTTCTCGGGATAGGGCCTATCGAGCAAAAACACAATCTAGTAGTTGCATTTTCAGATGCCTGTATACCCTAGAGAAGCCAAAATAAAAAAAAATATGGAAAACTATTTTGTTAACTTACTGGAAATCGAACAAGCGATGTGTTGATGCCGCCCCTTCCCACAAGACCTAGTTTTTGTTTTCTTTATGCCTAGAAATGTAGAAACAAACACTTGAAAAGTTTTTTCAAAAACCCTAAAAAATGCCATCTTCCTGGAACGCTGTTGGCCCTGGAATGATCTGCCCGAGCTGCAGCCGTTCGCATTTTCCTTTCTGTGGTAGAGACCATCCTGCAATTGGTCAGACTGGTTTTCCTCCGTATGCTCAGGGGCGGGGACTATCACCTCTGCCCATAACTCCCACAAATCATTTGCAGCCTATGGCTGGCTCCCTCGGGCAGCCATTCACTCAGCCCCCTTTACCTTCCTGGAATAATAACGTTTTAGGGCATTTAGGTCCACCGGTAAATATTAGACATGAGGGTTTCTTTGAGCAGCATCAGCAGCCTGGTTTGCGAGTTTCCCATGGTCCTATGCATCACGGTGACCCAATGCCAGGGCTAAGGTTTCCCCTTCAACCCCCACATGGATTTGATAGGTTTGAGCCTATGGCTGGAGGTCACATGGGGCGTTCCCGGATTGATGCAGGGAACAATTGGCTTGTCGAAGAAGAGAGAGAAAAAGAGCGGCAGAGGGAAAGGGAGAGAGAGATTTGGTTGTTGGAACAGCAAAGGAAGGGTTTGGTTGAGCAAATAGATAGGTTTGGTGTTCAAGGCCAAGGGGTTTCTGATAGACGCCCTCCAGAGTTACTTCCTACAAATTTTACGAGGCCTGAAATACATAGTGGTAAGTATAATGATGGGATAGGAGAAGTGCATGAGTTACGAATGCGAGGTGATGGACAGGCTGAGCTAGGTGATTATCATGTGTATAGGGGTTCACATGGAGTACCAAGTGGACATCACGAGAATGTCAGGGAATATGATGTTTTTCCAGGAGCAATAAGGGGAGGGCATCAACCATCATCTCATTTTGAAGGATTAGAGGCTGCACAGGAAGGGCATCAATCATTGGCTCCTTTCAAAGGATTTGAGACTATGCAGGGAGGACATCAATCATTGGTTCATTATGAAGGATTTGAACCTGTACAGGGAAGACATCAATCATTAGCTCGATTTGAAACATTTGAGCCTGCACAAGGATGGCATCAATCATCGGGGCGTTTTGAAGGATTTGAGCCTACTCAGGGAGTGCTTCGAGGCACAGACACTTCTTTTGCAAGAGCAAATGAAGCTGTCGAATTCGCAGAACATACCCGGCCAATGAATAGGGACAATGACTTAGGCATGCGTAGGTATGATGAGTACAGGGATTTTCAAGCTGGGCAAATAGAACTTCCACAGGGAGCACGGAAGAGGACCAGGATAGATGCAGGGGATGATGTGCAGGATCGAAGAGTTGGTGGTTTTTTTGGAACTAACATGGAGGAGACTGATACACGGGTTTTGGGAAAGGAAAGCTTTCACTATTCAGTTTCTTCTGAATGCAAACAGGGTAAGCAGTTGTTGAATCATAATTCTGGAGATAGAACTGGAGCTTTTGGAATTGAACAAATAAAGAAGGGTGATTCCAATAAGAGGCAACGGGTTGTGTCACGTGAGCAGGAATTGCTCATCGAACATGGACTCCTTGATGATTCTCAAGATAGTAAGAATGATGATCCCTTCGAATCTAAATTAGTGTCTGATGATAAAACACTTTCACAAGAGGGTAGGCATGGGTTTGAGTTACCCTTACCTGGGAGGGGAAACAAGAATGATGTCATGCCTTCACAAAGTGCATCCGAGAAAAAAGATTTTATCCAGAAATTTCAACCAACCAAAGGTGAAGGCTCTTATAATGGTAATGCATCTGATGGAGGATATTCACTTAATCCATCACATGATGCCTTCAATGGCAGTATATTTGTGGAGGCAAGGAACCAGAGTAGGGACGTGCCAGTACATTTACATGGTTCACAGAGGGATTTATTGCAAGGTCAGTCTGTAGAACCTGGAAGCTTTTGGCACATCAAGCCAAATGACAGGTATGCAGTTCCAGCCAATGACAAATTTGGATCTCATGAAAGCAGAGCAACATTTCATGTCACCAGAGACAGCTCTCACATGCCCATGCAAAAATCTACAGAAGTTCCTATTCTTACCGAGGTAGATAGGGCTCACCAACCTGATTCCAGCAAAATAGGAAGGTTTGAAGAGCATCATGTTTCTCGAGAAAGTGCCATTCATAAGTTCAGTGACCTAAGACATAAACCAGTGAGGGAATGGCAACGAGAAGAGTCATTGAAGACAATTGAAGAGCTTCATATAGACTTTGTGCATCAACAGCAGCAAAAAATACACAATCAAGCTCACTTGCAACCAGCTCAATTTCAAGAAGAAATATCTGGATCTAACGAAGGAAGAAATATCCTTTCTCAGGCTCATCAGCAACATTTTCAGGATTTTAGTCAAAAACAGATCGAGATACAAAGACAGGTAGCTAAGACATCTAGTCTAAGTCAATCTGCATACAATCAAGTGCAGCAGTTGCCAACTACCCATCTTAGCGAGTCAAACATCATTCAAGATCAGATTGAGCACGATACAAGGGCAGGGGAGTCAGTGTCAAAGGCATACGGTGACAGGATGCATCAGAGCAATTCGCGGGCACATAATCAGTGGTCTGAGACATTGCAGCATTCAAACTCTCAGTTAGATTTGAGCTCAAAGAAAAATAATTATCTTTCAGCTCCAGTCCATAATTTTGACCATTTTCAGCATCCTCCACCTCATCATATAGTTCAGGAACACAATTTGAGGCTTCATGAGCAACAGCAGAGGCCACATCAATCTGATCAGAGGTCACTTCAATCTGAGCAACAGGAGACGCAGTTAATGCCTAATCAAGCACCTCAGAATTTGTCACTTGGTCAGCAGAATCAACTAAAGCTCCAGCAACATGGAATATCTCAATTGCCACGACAACAGTTCCGGCAGCATATTCAGTCCCATGATCAGCATCATCTTCCATCTAACCAGCCAATAAATGAGAAACAAAATCTTTCAGAGTGGGGATACCAGCTGCAGCCAGAAGGTGATCAGGAAGCTAGACAAATGTATCAATTTGAAGGCAAGGATTCAAATCACCACCAGTTTAATCAGAAAACTAACACTTCAATTCTGCATCCTCCACAATTTCCACAGCCGCCGGAGAGGCATTGGCACCTTAATGGACATCAGCAACAACCTCAAGTTGAACATGCTGAGCTGAAGTCACAATATAGTTTCACAGCTAGAGGCACTGAGATATCTCATGTTAATATGCACGGCAGTTACGATTTGAGGCCTGATGGGGGTGGAATGCCTCCTGTCGTACAAATACCAGCAACAATGCCAAAAGGGCAGAGCATCAGCCAACAACCACAAGCTTATACTGTTTGCCCTCCTGTACCTCCACTTCCGCCTCCACCTCTTCCTCCATCACCCCCATCATCACCATCCCATGCTCCACCACCACCACCACCTCCTCCAGCTTCTCCTCCTAAGTCATCTGCTTCTGCCAATTTCTCTTTAGATGTTACAGGAACACATTCACTACCAACAAGCATGCGATCATTTCCAGACATTAAGCCATCTGCACACAGTTACCAGTATCCACCAGTACCTAGTCCTCATGGTGCTGGATTTGCTGGATTGGTATGTTCTCATATCTTATTCTTTTAAATTCCAATGTTGTTAATTGTAATGAGCAGCATTGGCTATATGTTAATTATAAATTTTTGATGCCATGACAAAATTTCAGCCCATTCTTGTTCTTGGTTGTTATCCTTGCTATATTTTAATTTTGAGCAGTAGTACTGTATATATAATGGTAATTGCTTTAAAAGATGCACGTTTTATATGATATTCTGTTATAGTTATATCTGTGTAAACTGTTATATTTTATTAACAGTTTCATAACTTGATTCTGGCTTACAACATAAGCTTCTATAAACTTACAGCTTGTTTGCACTTCCTTTCTAAGACGATATATCAAATAGAATACCAGTGTTCCTTGAGGTTGCTATGGAACCCAGAGAAAAAATTGAGTATCTACTATCAAGTTTAGACGTTGGTAATTGGCACTTGAATCTATCCTTGATTAATGCAATTCTCGTGGATGAATTTAAATCATATACAAATATTAAATGCAATGCAAAATGGCTTGGATTCTGATCTGATTTACAAAACTTTTATTCAAATATGCCTTGCACGTCCAGAGCATCTATTGAGCATGTTAGCCTTAGGTTGCCTTAAGATCTAAATTAGCATCAAGGTGAAGGTGGGTAAATGGAGAATCTCGGAAGTGCTAAGAGCAGTAAGTCTCAAAATCAGTTTATAACAACGAATCACAATGTATAGGAGATATCTTTCTCAGGAGAATCTCTGTGGTGTTACTAGTGCTACATGCAGTTAATACATTGAAAGTTATTAGTTCAATGAATCAGACGATTCCTTTCCAGACAGTTCAATGTGTGGGAAACTTTAAAGTTGGCTTGTAGGTATATGCCTCGAATAGTTGGATTTCCAGCTACCCTGCAATAGCCTAATCTACAAAAATGGAGTTAAAATTGTTGCATATGAGTTAGTTTTTTAGTTATTTCTATCGGAATAATCAAAGTGATGATTGCTTACCTGACTATTTTCAACAGAGGAGTTGCAAAATAGGAGTGTAAAATTGCGCTTGCATATTAATTGAAAATAGTGGGCTATATGAATTAAGGCTAGTAAATATACCTTTCAATTTTAAGGAATATCTACATCTGGCACCCTCAGTTAGAATGTTTGACAAACTATGCTGGTGCTAGTAATATTTAGTGTTTTCAAGCAAATATTAAATTGTTTAGCATAGGATTTGTTGAAAAAAGGGATCTACATGTAAATTAGATGATGCAGTGAGTTTCAACACAGGAGTTGCAAAATAGGAGCACAAAATTGCGCTTGCATATTGATTGAAAATAGTGATCTATACAAATTAAGGCTAGAAAGTTTACCTTTCAATTTTAAGGAATATTAAGCAGGCACTTCTACATCTGGCACCCTCAGTTAACTTTGCTGGTGCTAGTAATATTTAGTATTTTTAAAATTTTAAGCAAACAATAAATTGTTTAGCATAGGATTTGTTTAAAAAGGATCTACATGTTAAGCAGATGGCAGTAAAATTTTGGCTTGTTCATAAGAACTTTCATTTTTGTCAAATTTGTTCCTTTCAGTGGCATGCCCACAGTAGTTGCTGGGTTTGGAAATATAGTTGGAAGATGACAAGTTAATATAAAAGATAATTATATCTTTTTTAGGTAAATACTAATAGCCTTTAAGATCAATTTTTTCAAATTTGTGTTCTTAAGAAACTATGAGTTCCTGCATTGTGTTGGGCCATCCATGTTTATGAATGAAAGGACAAGTAAAGATTGAGATATAACTTTACCTGATTAAAATGTCTTTGAGCTTTAAAGATGATTTTATGTGGTCCATTTATGCATTTTTTGCTTTTCTATTTTGGTATTTATATATGTATCTGTGTTGTGGATTTGGAATCTTAAATTTGTAGAAGTCTGTATACACTGTTTTGTTGTTGATTGTATCTATGACTTATGAAATTTAAATAACTTTCCAATTAAAGTTCTGTGGGTATGATAAATTCAGTATATTTTGAGCTTTAATATGATTGTAGATAATGCTTAGATATGGATATCATCATCTTATTTATGCCTTTTGTATTTACTCTTGGTTGCCTATGTAATCTGCAGGGATCTCAGGCTGTGCATCACATGCCATTTAAACAGTTTGGTGATCCGGCTCAACGGTTTCCACCCAAACCGACTCAAGATGATAGACCAAAAGTGGTTGATGCTATTCATATCTTTAAGCAACCAGGGCGTATAAATCGCCCTGATCGATTTGTTGTTATTCTCCGGGGTCTTCCTGGTAAGTAACTAAATTTATTACAGTTTTGAATTGATATAAAGTGTTTAAATTTGTGATGCGGGTTTTGAATGGTTGGCCTTTAAGCCATTGACCAGATTTTGATTAATAGGAAGACAATAATGATCAGTTTTATGTTCAGATTAGATAGACAGGCATTTGGGTTAGTTTTTTGTGAGCTAAGGTTATCGACAATAGTGGTTAGGGGACAATTATTATAGACATTCAAATATGTTATCATAACAAAGTCCATCATAACTTTTAGATGAACTTACATGATGGAACACTGAAATGAACTGCTGAAGGATGTTCCTATTCTCTCCTGTCTTTCAAATTTCCTTGCTAGTCTAAAAATAAGCTTCTTATGGATGACTTTCTCCATTTCAGATACCAAAGTGGCATTCTAAAGTTCAAGGCCAAATCTCACCATAGTGCTTAAAAGACAATTATTTTACTTGCTGCTGTGAATATAGGTAGTTGAAAAAATATGATTGATTTAAATATAGGTAGATGACTTTGCCGGGTTCTTGGGCCCTTTCAGACCATCTTAAATGGGTGAAGACCTAAATTATGGTTAATACTTTTAAATTTGATTAACAATAAGTAATGAGCTAATAAAATAATAAAGCTAGATTATTACTATATCAAAACCAACCTCATCATAATACATCTTGTAATAATTGGATTGATAGGAGTGAGAACTCACTAGTATGTTGGTGCATTGAGGTTTGAAGAAAACTCTGTTAATGCTGGAGAGTCTAGTGCATATGACACATGGAGGAAAAAGGTAGAAGCTTCTGATATATATGCTGCATAGAAAGCATGACACAGGCCAGGAATTTTGGGAAGGAGAAATGCTAGCTGTTTTTCTACTTAACAAGCTGACTTGTTATGCTTCACTACATGAGTGCTCCAGTTACTCTCTTAAGAGATTGCCACTTGTGAAATAAGACAAATTATAAGTGTTGCAACTCTTTAGTTGCTCCAGTTACTCTGTTAAACTTAAGAGCTTGTCACTTGTGATAAAAGAAAAATGATAAGTGTTTGCAACTCATTAATAACTGCATCATGCAAGCTCTACCACTGTACGTGATGAGATGGCCTTCTATCAACAACTGCACATATGAGAAAAGTCCCCTGTTCCAAAAGAAACTAGAAGTGGACAGGTGCAACCTTTACCCCATGGACACCAGGAAGTCCTTGCGTTATATTACTCTTCCTGTTGTTATCATGGGCAAATTTTTTAAGACAGATCAAAATTCTTTTGAATTGTAGCACCCCGCTAATTTACAAGTCTATATTGACCATATTCTCTATTGCTGCACTTGATCTGCACAATCAACCATTCTAATAAGCCTGTTGAAAGAAGGTTTTTAAATCTCTTTCTTTAGCATATTATCTAATATAAATTGGAACTTCCAAGTATTTATCTGTGCATGTAATTTCTGCTGCGACACAACATGAATCTTTAATGCAGCAGTCCATGCCATATACAAATTTAGCCTCTTAACAGCTTTTTTTAACATAAAATATTAGATAATGTGTACTACCTAAATCCATTGAAATAATTAAATCATACTTTCTATAGAGGTCTTTGTTCAGAGTTTTTGACTCCTGGGCTAGTCCACTATTGATTGAAAATGACATGCATGTGATTAGTTTTTAGTGTCACTAATTATTTTGTGGTTTTTCTGTTGAAGCTGGACATCCTTTTCTTGTTGCCATTCCTCATTAACTTAGTGAAAAAGCTCATTTGTTTTACGTATCCCTCCTTTTCTGCTTACACTTGAAACATAAACTGTGCTGTTTCTCATTATGCTTGAAGCATAATCTTACTGGAAACTCTGGTGTACCCGTGTTGTATTGGTATCCGTGAATCTGATAGCTGATATGTATCCAATACATCAATGTTTTTGTTCACCTGGATATGAATCGCTTACAGAAATTCCGAATCCAGTTCGAAGATGGATAAGCACAGTAATATTAGGGCTATATCACAATTGCTAATCTGGTATTTTAACAAAAACATAGTTATTAATCAAGGGTACATGGGGACGTGCCCCTTGGGGTTTTGGCCCTTGTACCCATCCCAGGGATGGGGGATGCCTTGGGGACGTTTCCCTGGCGTCCCCAATTTTTTTTCAGTTGGGGATGTCCCTGATCAGCGGGGACACCCTGGGGATGGCAAGGGGACGGCCGGCCGTCCCCTTTTCTCCAGCAAGTTTTTACAAAAAAAAAAAACACTCCGAAATTAAAAATGCTTATTTTTTTTATTGTTTCTTAGTGGACCCCACACCCTCCCAACCCTAAAATGAAACATAAAACTTGCTTTCAAAGCCATTTGAGCTCATTTTTACATTCCAAAAGAAAATTGCAGCTAAGAGGAAAGTGAGCAAGAGAAAGAGGAGGGTTTGAAGGAGCTGTTGGACAACAAAAACTAGCATTCAATAGCAAAAAAGGAGAGCATTAAGGCAGCAACCAGAAAAAGAAGTGAAATTAGTGGCTGTGCATAGTGCTTTGCGACTCCAAGATCGTCAGACTCAAAGTATTGACAGACTCCAGCGGTACGGTGGGATGTTGATCCAGAGGATGCCGCCCAAATTGATGACGAGGAGACCTAGGAAGGATTGGTTGGAGTTCCATTAGATGAGCCAGCCTCTCATACTCATAGTGGCAGTGACTCAGACTCTGAGTCTTATTTTGATGCAATGTTGGCAGATGCCGATTAAAGGCAGCCATCATACTTTCTATTACTATGTTTTTGACATTTGTGACTTTGTCATTTTGACATTTGTATCAAAAACTTGTAGCCTTTGGGCATTTTATTTTTAAAATTTTATATCATATGCACATTGACTGTTTGACATGAATTACAGAAGCAATTAAGTAGCTGTAGTACTATTAATTTGTTCGACTCTATAATGTATATGTCAATATGATTACATTTGCAACTTTATCAATGTTCATTGTTATTATTATTCATATGAATATTTGAAATTTGAAAATTTCCCTATATATATATATTATATATCCCTCGAAACGTGTCCCGCCATCCCCCTGTTCCCCCGTCCTGGGAACTCAGTGGAACATAGTTATTAATTCATCATATCCAGTGATTAATCTTGTATGTATGCTTACAGTGTTGAAAAGCCTGGATAATTTTTGTTTTTCCCTGAGGCATTAGTTGTTTAATAAGAATTTCACATTTTGTACATTCATAAGGTGTGATGTCAAATAGAGACAAAAACAATTGAATGGTTATTCAATCAATACATTGCATGAAGAAAACCAACAGTATAAAGTCATTGAAAGCCATTGCAATTCTAACTATTGCAGTCTGTTGCTAAGAATAGAAAAATTTGAAAATGTAGAAAACTAAAAGGGATAAAATAATTAAATTTCAAAATAGCAGCACTTCCACATAATGTGTGTTTTAGAGTATTATGTCAATTAGATAAATGATTAAATGTTAAGAAGTGCAAACATGAATGAACATACTAAGAAAAAACATATGAAGTTGCATATTATTTTATTTTTTCCCATATATGTCTTTGTGGATGAGGCAGGGTGGGACAAGGTAGGTGGGTGTGAGTCCGTGTCCATGTTCTGGAAACCTAGAATATAAACTGTGCTGCTTTTGTAAGGGAGCCAAAATAAAATGGAACAACTCTCTACACTAATCTTGGGAGGAGCGAAATGCAAATAGGCTAGGATCTAAACAATTTCAGAAAGACACGTTACACATGCAATAAGATGCAACACTTAAAAAAGAAACTTGACATAATATATGCCCTAGGAAAACCCTTTCAGGAAAATACCTAGCAACAAAGGAGTCTCAATGTATTACTCAATAATCAACATTGTGCTTATGATACAATCAAAGCATCCACTCCTTTGCCCGTGTGAAAATTTAGATGGGTTAAATATTCCAACACGGAGTTCAAGTTTCAATTCACCATGTCATACCCACCCACCAAAATAGGGTGCTCCATTTTGGACTCATTCTTTTAGCAAGATGCTCTATGATGCATCATTCTATTGCATAATAAATTGGTCAAAATCTACATGACTTTTCTAGTCCACTTTGTAGCTCCCTCTTAAATGCTGTCACATGTGTCATAGAATCTCTTACATCTTACAATGTCATAGACGCTCTTATACATCTTACATGACATTAGATATTCTTACATTATGTCATAATACAAACTACACAGCATAAAGTGCCACCTCACATTATACACCTTTTTCAATGAAGACACATTAAGTAATACAAAATAATAAATAAGTCGAACATTGGGATTAACAAGGTGTATGAAACCTAATATTAACATTTTCCCACTGGTTGTATACCTTGTTACAGTAAAATCAAAGACCAATAATTGATAACTACTTGCTAAGGATAGAAATGCCCATTGCCTCAGTAAACCATTTTAACTTCTATGTGCTTATTGGCTTTGTCAAAGCATTTGCAATTTTCATGAAATATCCACCTTCTTGAGCATAACCCTCTATCCTCCAAGTCACGAACAAAATGGTACTACATGTCGATGTGCTATTTCTGTGCGTGAAATGTAGGATTCTTTGCCAAGCTAATGGCACTTTGATTTTCATAGTTAATCTTCACTACTCCTTGACTTAGCCCAACATCAAAACATCACTACAAATCAAATTCAAAATCTCTACATTTGAGATAAAATGAACAGAAATTTTCTTTCCATATATACAACGTTCACAAAAGTCAAATTTAAAGAACAATCAACTAACGCCTAAGCCATGTATTTACATTTCAAGATCCTACGACATTTCTCACCAATGTGGCCCATGTACTCATGCCACAATAATCTTTTCAGCTGGAAGCTTATGGTTCTCAATTGTAAGAGCATGCTGTTGAAGATGCACAACTATTGCCGAAGATGCTTCAGGAGTTGCCAAAGTGTCAACTTGCTGCCAAAGTGACATTGTTGTTGAAGTTCCATCTTGTTGTTGAAGCCCCCCAATTGCTGCTAAAGACTGGTTGTCAAAATCATAGATTGTCGCTAAAGATGCTCTTGAACTTGGAATTGTAACATTGAATGTATGTCTTCTCCTCAAGGCAAATAGAGTTCCAACACGAACTCCCCTAGAAAGCACCATAGCTCCACAAACTATTTTACATTCAAATAAGACATTCCATAGTTAATGGATAGTAAATTGAAATTAAAATTTTAAAATTATAGGATGGTCTCAATGTTTGAGTATGCTGCCATGCCACCAACCATGCCAACAATGTCGAAGATAACATGGCAGCAAGCCATTTTGTGCCTTTAAGAAACTTGAACAGGTTGGAAAAGTTAAGATATCTCCATGGGAATTCCTTAAGGCATGGATTGTTGTACAATATATAACAGTAAAACAGTAGCTGTACTTGTAGATGGGCCTTTAAGACTAAGTCATACAAAAATATTATGGTTCTGAAGCCAATAACCTCTAATCAGAAAAAGATTGGCTCAATGCAATGAACAGAAGATTGCCAAAAGAAGCAGAAGTTCACAAATTAGAACCAAGTCAGTCCATAAAGAACGAAAAAAGATGTATGATTATAATGAAGTTGTTAAAAGAGTTGCCAAAGATGTTACATAGGGATCAGATCAAACCCAATGAATTAGTGGACAAAAAGCTGTTGGTATTAGGTGTCACACACCTTGCAAATCCTAATAGATAGTAAATTGATCTAGGGTTTCCCTGTTTGGGTTTGTCTTTCTGTTTGGTATCATTTTTTCTAGATTTATATATACCATATTTTATTGTTGGGAGTTCTTTTTAGCACCAGTGATTATCAATTCTATCTTGACATACTCTTGAGTACCTTTTGATCTAATTTGCTCATTCTTGGACATTAATGTTTTTTTTTGGTTGGTCAATTCCTCTTGTGGGATGTTGTTTGGCCCATAGTTGGAAGACTCGCCCCAAAAAAAAAAACTCGCCAAGCCAAAATTGGAGAGTTTTTAAAACTCGGCAAAAAACTCGGGAACTTAAAAAATTGCTTAAATTTCATTAGAAACACATTTTTTTTGCAAAATTCAATGACAAGATGAATCCAATGAATCCATAAATGAGTACAAAAGTGTTTTCTATTAATTTTGATTGACTTTAATGTAAATTGATTACAAAATCGCATTTTTATGCGGAATCCTGATGGTTAAAAGTTTGAAAGTCTGATACATGAAAATAGTAAAACTAGAACTAGAAGCAAATACTAAACAGTAACTAAATACAACATGCTACGCTTTCCTCTTCCCTAGTCTAGCAGTAGCTAGGGAAGGGGTGGGTCTTCTAGGCCTGCCGTGTGTGCGTGTGCGTGGTGGCGGTGCTACTTCTACTGGCTCCTCGGCTGGCATGGAAGGCCGTGCCTGTGGCTCTTGCTGAATCTCATCCATATCCTCAGGAATGTCCTCCAACCCTACATCTCCTGATGCACCCACATCCTCCATTGCCTGTCTCTCGAAGTCAAAGATCTTGTTCACGCTAAACAATGGAGGTTGCTCATCTCGCCCTGTCCAATCACTGTAAGGATCTATCTCACTAAATCAATAGGAACCAATGATTTTTCTTCTACTCTCTTTATGCGCAACCAAAGGTTGTATTGCACAAAGACAAGGTCATTGAGGCGCTTTTGTGCTAACTTGTTCCTCTTCTTTGTGTGAATGGACTTGAACAAGCTCCAATTGCACTCACAATTGGATGCACTACAAGGCTGACATAGTATGCGGAGGGCAATTTTTTGTAGATGTCACCAACCTCTGCAAAAAAATTAAATATTGAAGAGTTAGAAAACAAAGTCAAAGACTCAAAATTCAAAACACATTTTATCAAATTATAAGATGCATGTGAAATAAACTTAAAAGTTAAAGATCCCTAATTTTATACTTGGTGGCAGAGTGGTTCTTCCTCTAATAGCTAGCTTTAAAGAAAAGAGATTACCACTTGCTTCCCTGTATATATACAACTCGCTGACGATGAGGTCTCTCACTGCAACCTTGGATTCCATCCTCTGAATGCATGTTGTGAGCCCCTCCATAACCTCTCCATTAGGATCAAAGAAGCTCTTTGAGAAGATATAAGAAGGGTTGAGGAAGTACCCTGCTGCATGGATGGGTTGGTGGAGTTGATTGTTCCACCTATCAACAATCTCCCATATGGGATCAAATTTGAGGCTGTCCCCCACGTAATAACTTTTGATAGCTCCTTGGCCCTATCCATGGCCTCATAAATGTATCCCATTGGGTTTTGATCCCCATCTACCAAGCGAAGGTCTCTAACCAAGGGCTCCGACACCTAGATTAAAAATACAAAAAGATCAATGTTAAAAATTTATAATGAAAGGCTTAAAGTTAAATTAAAAATATATATATTTATATTCAACTTGAGTTTAAAATTAAAATCAAAGTTTTGAACAGTGTTCCACGGGGTTTCGGGGACGGGGACGGGGGGACGGGGGGGATGCATTTCGAGGACGCGGGGACGGGGGGTCTAAGTTTGGGGGCTGTGGGGGGACGGTAGGGGGATGATGGTGGTGGGGTGGCAGGGTGCTGAAATACATATAGTACTTGAAAAAATAGTTATAAAAAGATGTATTAAGTATAAGAATTATAGATCTTGGAGACAACTAGGAGTCCCCTAGATGTCTTGAGGACACCCCAGCATCCTCGAAGTCCTAGTGGTGTCTTGGAGACAATGACACTGGTGGTGGGATGGTGTTGCTGGTGGTGGGCTGGTAGGGGGACATCCCCCCCAAGTCCCCAAGTCTCCGAGACGTCCCCCTCTAGGAAACGCGGGTTTTTTTGAGGGGGACGCGTCCCCGTGGAACACTGGTTTTGAAGTTACCTTACGATCTTTGTAGCTTTTTGTGCAAACAAGGGGTCGAAGACTATTGCAGCAACTCTCTCTCCTTCGTGCTTCTTTGAATATGAGGAGTCATTCCATGCTTGACTCATGAACATTTGTTTTAAAGAGCCCAAAGAATCCAAAATGCTTTGCAACGTTAGGAAAACCGTTGCAAACCTTGTGGCACCTGATCTCACCAACTCCTTCCCTTGCGTATGCTCTCTCATCAAATTAAGAACCCAAGGGTGATTGTAGATATATTTTGTGATGCTCCTTGCATCATCTACAATCGGTGCCACCCAAACAAGTTTGCCTATGTCCTCCAAAAGAAGGTCAAGGAAATGGGCCGCACAAGGTGACCAAAAGAGTGATGGATGTCTAATCTCAAGCATTCTTCTAGCTGTCACATACTCTGCTGCATTATCTGTGATGACTTGCACCACATTAGCAATCCCCACCTCCATCACAACTTCTTCCAACAATGTACACAATGTATCTGTAGTTTTTATCCTGTTAGAAACATCCACCGACTTCCAAAACACAACTTCACCTTTGGAAGCAACCAAAAAATTAAGGATGGTGCGGTTTCTCCCATTCGTCCACCCATTGGAAAGAATGGAGCAGCCATATTTTTTCCATTTTTTTTTTGGTTCTTCCACCACATGCATTGCCCTTTCGGTTGCATTTGTGAGCAACTTGCAAGTACAAAGTAAAATAATTAAATAAGTACAAAATTGTAAGTTTTAAACAAAAAATAGCTTGAGTTCAACATAAATAATAAATTAATTTAAATTAAAGAACATAAACTTAGCATAAAATTTAAGTTGACTTACCTCCCACTCAAATCTTTGCGAGAAGGTGGCTTGTAGCCTTTTCTCGTAACTGTCAATGTAGTGACCATATTGTGCCAATAGGGACTACTCACCACATTGAATGGTATGTTATTGAAATACCAAAAGGTAGCACATGCCATGTCGGCATGTTGATGCACCTCCTTGTTCCACCTTGTAGCCTCCAATGATATCTGTGCTCCTGGTGTGTTTCTTGGCACAAAAAAACTCTGTGGGTTGCGTGAAGATGAAAGTGGTGGTGGCACTGGCACTCTACTTGAACTAGAGGAAACAGGGGGCCTAGAGGACAGTGTGGCTGTGGTTGTGCCATGAGTGCGAATCCGTGGACCACGAAGAGAGCCCACAATGCCAATATCTCCATCCTCATCTGACTCTATCTCCATGTGCTCGGCCTCGTGCTCCTGAGTCTGACCATGGGCATGCGCATGTCCACTAGCTATGGATGCTACTATGGCTCTTTTTGCCCTCTCCCTTTGCATTTTTCTTTCCTCGACAACTGAAAGTAGGGCAAGCATCTCTCTTCTGATCTCTTCTTTGGGCTGCTCACAAGGCTTGGCATCACGCTGAGGAATGCTTACAAGATGGTATTTGAGGCGATTTATGCCTCCATGATATGTATTCTTGCACTCACTGCAAACAACTATTCCAGGTACGTGCCTTCTCACAACATACTTCCATGTAGGGTCTCTAGCTCCTGGAGGACAAGTGCCTGGAACCCATGATGATGGTGTGGGCGAGGCGGAACCTGATGTTGAACCAGAGCCAGAAGCCATTATTGTGTGTATTCATTGATCAATGATTAATCTACACATACAAAAAATATGTACAACATACTAGTTTTTTAATACAAAAAAAATTAAAAAACAACCTAAATCATTAGAAGATCTCTCTAAATTTGATTTAAATTGATACAAATGTGTTTAAATGAATTAAAAATTAACATTATTAACTAATCTAAATCATTCTACACAAAAAATGAACCTAGGTCTGAAAATTTCAAAAACAGTGAAAAAAATGAAAAAAAATCAGAAAAAATCAACAAAAGATTGTGATGAATCTTGTTTTTTGGATTCTAAATGCAAAAAAATTGTTTCTTTGTGCTCTATCATGTCTTTTTTTCAATTTGGAATGAGTGTTATGCAAGGAGAATGAAAGAAAATGATTAATCAAAAACAAAAAACAAAAACAAAAACCCTACCTGTGAGTCGAATTTCCCTTGAAAATCCACACAAAATGGTGTTTGAATCCGCTCTCCTCGATGGCAGATCGTTGGAAATGATGTCTCCTTCCTTGTGGGGGGGTGGGGGTTTAGCTCTCCACACAAAGTTTTAGATGTTTTTGAAATGAAATAAAACATAAAAAAGACGTTTCAGCCTTTTATCCCTGTGCAGCTGAGTTTTTTGCACGGACTCACTAGTTTTTGGCGAGTACTCGCCAAAAAAACTCGGCCACAAAAGTTCGGCGAGTTTTCTGCGAGTTGGCCAACTATGGTTTGGCCTAGATGCCATGACCGATGATTATCTCTTTCCTCAAATTCTTCTAGGACTTGTGCACTTGGCCTCGTTTTTTGAGACATGCCTTACCCAGAGTTGGGCAGTTTAGTGAATTGATCATTTAACATTTGTTCATTTAAGTACGTAATGTGTCTTTTGGGTATTTTAACATGGATCTCCACAGTGAAAGCTCTGATTATTTACCACTTGAGTCCATCCCATTTGACTTCTTGGACATTAATGTTGTATCTCAATTTCCACTGAGTTTTAACATGGTTTAATATATCTCAAAAATTGGAAGTAATATTGTTGCTCAAATTTGTCATCCTTGTACAAAGTCTTCGTTACAATCTTTACTTAAGTAAAATAAGAGAAATGCTTTATATTATTAATTTATTACCATATATGAGAGGGTCCTGCTCCGAGGTAGATAATAGTTGAAGGTAGCCTCTGTGTATTATCAGTGATACTGTTCTATCCAGCTCAACATTACTCTGAACATATTGAATGCAGAAATCAAATTAATGAATGCTTGTGTTATAGATGGGGGCGTCATAATGATCATGTTTTTGTTGTTGCAATGAAAATGGATGTCCATGCCGTCATCATCTTTTATTGATTTTTGTAGGAAGTGGAAAGAGCTATTTGGCTAAGGCATTGCGTGATCTTGAGGTCATGAATGGTGGTAGTGCTCCTAGAATTCATTCAATGGATGACTACTTTATGACAGAAGTGGAGAAGGTTTGATAGAGCACCATATTCAGTTCTGGATTTTCTTTTTTTTTTTGTGGATGGATATTTTACCCATTTTACTATTTCAAAGCAGCTTTAAACTGAATATTGTTGTCCAGCATGAACAAAATAAAAAAACACATTTTAGCAAACAAAAGTTTAGGTCATATTCCATATATTATATAATAGATGGATTTTGTGTATGAAGGACGACGACAATGATAATGGCAGTGCAACAAGTTCATTGTTAAGAAGCAAAAAACGAGTCACCAAAAAGGTGATGGAATATTGTTATGAACCTGAAATGGAGGAGGTGAGAGACCTTTGCTTTCTTTTGAATTAATTTCTTTGTTTACAGTTATTATGTGTGCCCATTCTGTTCAGTGTTCAAAGTATTTATTCCTTTTCTGTTGAAATATAATTTTTAACATAGCACATTTGCTAGTTTTATGATCAGATTAGAGCACAGAAAATTAATTCAAAATTCAACACAATAACACTGCAGATACCCTGGGAAAACCCTCCTCTTGAGGGAGAAAAACCCAGCAACAATATATCACTTATATATTGAATCACAAATGAGAGTCTCCTTTACAATAGAGGCTGATATCAAGGCCAAGAGAAAGCACCACAAACTGATGCAACCACTGTAACAATGTGATACAATCTGCAGATAATAACTTCAGCCTTCTACAGAAACTCGATCTGATCTTCTACAGAATTCGCACAATGAAAGACGACTTATGATGAACTAAGAATGAATGGAATGGATGATCAAATGAGTTGTAACCAATGGATGATCAAATGAATTGTAACCAATGAGTATATATACAATGTGAAGGAAGAGACGTGACCCTCCACAAACAACATGTCAGCCTCATTCAAAAGGCTTGTCTCTTACAAGCAAGATGTTGGCCTCCTTGAAGATCGCGCCTCTAAGATAAATCGTGCCTCTTCTCATTAATTAAATATTAATCATTATTTAAAACAAGAGACGTATCATTTCATGAAATCGCTATCATCAATTAAATAGTCGATAGGCTACAATTTAATTGTCTTCTTCATGCGATCTGGCTGGAAGATTATTCCGACGCTGTAAACATCAACACTCCCTCTCAGCTAGGGAGAATACTTTCAGCTGCATAAGACATATCACCTCATCGTGATGTCAACCACAATGGCTGCACCCATATGTGGAAAAAGAAAGATATCACCTCATCGTGATATCAACCATCATGGCTACACCCATGTATGGTATGTACAAGTGTTCATCACTTAACGTGATGTTGTCACCTCATTGTGACGTTTACCATGGCTCTCCCAGAGGGTGAAAACACAAGTACAAGAAAAAAATCATCACGGACCCTCTCACGTGATGCTGTCATGGAGTCACACACATGACATCCACCATGGCTCTCCTAGAGGGTGGAAAAACAAGGGCTTTCACCTCAAATCTCAAAGAGAAATGCATTAACAAGGGCTTGCACCTCAAATCTCTCTCAAAGAGAAATGCATTAAAGAGGATCACTGATACTGAGACTCCTTCTCAGCTAGGGCTTGATTCTCCACCATACCAAGCTTGTCTCGAAAGTACACAAACTTTATCTTGGAGAGAGGCTTGGTGAGAATGTCTGCCGTCTGCTCATTAGTGCTGATATACCTCAATTGAATTGCTTTCCTCAATACCAAATCTTTGATATAATGGTATTTGATCTCCACATGCTTAGTTTTGTCATGAAACATAGGGTTGACAGAAAGCTTCACACAGCTCTGGTTATCACAATGAATGATAGTAGGCTCCATTGATTGCCCAAACAATCCTGCAAGGAGCTTTCGAAGCCACACTGCTTCCCGAGCTGCAACACAAGCTGCAATATACTCTGCGTTTGCTGTACTCAATGCTACAGATGACTGCTTCCTGTTGCACTGGGATATCATCGCAGACTCCAAATTGAAGCAACATCCAGAGGTGCTCTTCCGATCAGTGACACACCCTGCCCAATTAGAATTAGAACAATCATGCAGCTTCAAATCCACACCTGAAGAATATCTCAACTCATATCCAATTGTGCCACGCAAATATCTCAGGATATGTTTTGCTGCAACAAGATGAATTTGTCTTGGTTCACACATGAACTGACTAAGTGCACTCACTGCATAGCAAATATCTGGTCTAGTATTGACTACATACATCAACGATCCAATCAACTGCCTGTACATCGTGGGATCCACCAGATTTGAACTAGCTGCAGCCTCTTTCAACTTATGCAAGTTGGTCTCCATAGGTGTAGACATGGATTTGCAGTCCATCATACCAAACCTCTTCAAAATATCAATGGTATACTTCCCTTGACTTAGAATCATCTCATCTGGCTTTTGCCAAACTTCTAAGCCAAGGAAGTAATGCATGAGACCAAGATCCTTCATTTCAAATTCAAAAGCTAACTCCTTGCATTTGATAATGAGGTGTTCTTTGGTAAGAATCAAATCATCAACATACAAAACCAAAATCAATGCTTCACCATTAATTACCTTGAAATACAGGTTTGAGTCAGCATCGTTCTTGGAGAAACCCAAGCTTGATAGGTAACGATCAATCCTTTTGTACCACGCACGAGGAGCCCGCTTAAGGCCGTACAAAGCCTTCTTCAGCCTGCAAGCATGAGACTCCTTCCCATGTACCTCAAATCCATCAGGTTGCTCAATATATATTTCTTTCTCGATTACATCATTCAGAAAAGCTATCTTCACATCCATCTGGTGAATCTTCCATCCTCTAGATGCAACAATAGCAATTATTGTTCTGACAGAAGTATAACAAGCAACTGGAGTGAATGTTTCTTCATAGTCAACTCCCTCTTTTTGTGAAAACCCTCTAGCCACGAATCTTGCCTTGTACTTCTCAATGCTCCCATCAGCCACATGCTTGATCTTGAAGAGCCATTTAGAAGATACCACAGATTTGCTTTCGGGTCTAGGAACGATGTCCCAAACATCATTCTTGAGAATGGATTGATACTCTTCTATCATAGCATCTCTCCAAACCTATTGACTAGAAGCTTCCTCAACACTGGAAGGCTCAGACTCAATAATCTGACTCATCAAAGCAACATAATTGGAAACTTATGAGGTCTCTTACTTTCTTTGAAGGTTCCTCTCGGGGCTACAAACCTTTCTGCCTCCTGCATTGTTTGCCTGGCCCAAAGAGGTCTTTTCCTTCCAATCACAATATCTGTAGGCCCATCAGTAGGTTCCAAGGGCTCAATTGGATCATCATCTTCTTTTGGTTCTGGAGCCTCCCTCTGAATCTTAGGAGCATGGTCAACTTCCATATCCTATGGAGACTCTTCATTATCAATCTCCATATGAGTGACCTTGGATCTTCTGAATGCAACATCTTCTTCAAATGTGACATCTCTATTGATCTCGATCAACTTCTGGCCTGAAATGTAGATTCTGTAGGCTTTTGATGTCTCATTGTAACCTACAAAAATCCCCTTCTTGCCAGAAGGCTCCAACTTTGTCCTCTTTTCCTTCGGTACATGAACATACATTGGACATCCAAAGATCCTCAAATGACTCACTTCTGGCTTCTTCCCAGGAAAAGCTTCTTCAGGAGTCATGTTTTCCAGGATTCGGTGAGGACTTCTATTCTGAACATAGACTGTTGTCCTAGATGCTTCCGCCCAAAGGAAGGTTTGCAGATCTTGGTCATGAATCATGGCTTTGGCTGCTTCCACAATAGATTTGTTCTTCCTTTCAGCAACACCGTTCTGTTGAGGATTATAAGGGACACATAACTCCCTCTTAATCCCAGCTTCAATACAGAAGTTGCGAAAGCTACTGGAAGTGTACTCTCCGTTGTCGGATCTCAAAACTTTGATTTTCATTCCAGACAGGTTCTCTACCTGAGCTTTGAATTCCTTGAACCTTTCTAATACCTCCTCAAATTCTTTAGATTTCAAGAAATAAATCCAAGTCTTTCTAGAGTAGTCATCAACAAAAATAATGTAATACAAGAAACCACTCGAAGAAGCAACAGACATTGGACCACATAAATCAGAGTGAATAAGATCTAGAATACATTTGGATCTACTTTCTCTACTATGAAATGGACCTTTTGTATTCTTACCCAAAGTGCAGCCTTTGCAAGTACCTTCGTGCTCTTGGTTGAACTTTGGAAGGCATGTGACCATCTTCTCCATGATAGGTACAGCTCGAAAGTGGAGGTGAGCCAATCTTCGATGCCAAAGTTCACACAAACTTGAAGAATCATGCACTAGAGCCTGAAGTGGACGAGTGCATAGCCTGTAAAGGCTCTCATGTCTAACTCCAATCACTTGAGCAGTCTTGAAGTTAGAATTCTTCGTCCACACAAGAACTTTGCCTTTAGAGAATGCAACTTGGTAACCCTTGTCTTCCAAGGCTGAAATGGAAACAAGGTTTGGCTTGATGCCTAGAACATATAGAACATCATTCAATTGTAGGGAAATGCTAGAATCCAAGTGGAGAGTGGAGGTCCCAATTCCTTTCACAGAGTAACTAGCATCATCTCCAATAATGACTTGTTCACTAGAATCTCTCTCCACCAGAGTAGTTAGATGCTCCCTAAATCCGGTGATGTGGCGAGAGGCACCACTATCAATCAACCAAGTGTTGGTGTCGGTAGGTACATTGCTTGACAATGCCGAATAGAATAAGTATTCACACGAGTCCTTTTGCGGAGAGACTTCATCGACATCTGCAATAGTAGCTTGCTGCTTAGGCCTAGGTGGACAATCTTTAGCAAAGTGACCATACTTGTCACATCTAAAGCATTGGACTTTGGAGAGGTCCCTCTTCTTCTTGAATGCGGGAGCACCATCAGCTCCTTTATCTCTATTCCTCTTGAAATATCCTTTCTTCCCATCTTTCCCTTTCTTCTTTGAGGATTGAGTAGTGAGAACATGAATGTCTTCATTATTAGAGCTTTGACCAATTCCTCTTGCAGCCAACCTAGACTCCTCCTGAATGCAATCCGCCTTCAAATGATCAAACTTAGGAAGTTTCGATCTTGCACTGATTCCTTGAATGTAAGACTCCCAAGATGAAGGAAGACCATTAAGAGCAAGCATGGTCAAGTCCTTGTCATCAACCACATGACCAATAGTAGAGAGCTGATCTCTCAATTCGGATAGCTTCATGAAGTAAGCAATAACAGATTCTCCTTTTGCCATCTTCACATGATGGAGTTGTTGCTTCAGTGCAAGTGCCCGGCTTGTGTTGTTGATTTCATACATCTCCTCCAAAATTTTAAACATCTCTCTTGCCGTCTTCAACTTGGAGACGATAGGAACAATATGATCCTTCATGGAATCAACTAGCATCTTCTTTGCCTTAATATCTTTCTTCTTCCATTGAACCTTCTCTTCCTCATCCGTAGGCTCGGGAACTTTGCTCTCCACAAATTCAGCCAATTCATTTTCTTCCAATGTGAGCATAATTCTGAATCTCCAAGATGTGAAATTTGATGCTCCCTCAAGTCTATCCTCAATCTTAAGACCATTCACCATCTTGACGAAGAGATAGAAGTAATCAATGATGAGAAAGAGAATAAAGAGTATCGCTGTAATACTAAATCTGATCAAGATCTTCTTCAAACCCGCTTTGATACCATGTTAGTTTTATGTTCAGATTAGAGCACAGAAAATTAATTCAAAATTCAACACAATAACATAGCAGATACCCTGGGAAAACCCTCCTCTTGAGGGAGAAAAACCCAGCAACAATATATCACTTATATATTGAATCACAAATGAGAGTCTCCTTTACAATAGAGGCCGATATCAAGGCCAAGAGAAAGCACCACAAACTGATGCAACCACTGTAACAATGTGATACAATCTGCAGATAATAACTTCAGCCTTCTACAGAAACTCGATCTGATCTTCTACAGAATTCGCACAATGAAAGACGACTTATGATGAACTAAGAATGAATGGAATGGATGATCAAATGAGTTGTAACCAATGAGTATATATACAATGTGAAGGAAGAGACGTGACCCTCCACAAACAACATGTTGGGCTCATTCAAAAGGCATGTCTCTTACAAGCAAGATGTCGGCCTCCTTGAAGATTGTGCCTCTAAGATAAATCGTGCCTCTTCTCATTATTTAAATATTAATCATTATTTAACAAGAGACGTATCATTTCATGAAATCACTATCATCAATTAAATAGCCGATAGGCTACAATTTAATTGTCTTCTTCATGCGATCTGGCTGGAAGATTATTCCGACGCTGTAAACATCAACAACATTTACATCCTTTTTTACAAAGGAAATGATTTGGTTCCATATTGAACCAAATATTAGTGAAAATTTGCTAATTAATATGACAATAAGAAAAATGATTTCCTACAACAGAAAATCTTAGACAATTGTCATCATTCCATAAAATTGTGGAGGCCTTTGCTACTGCTATGTGCATTATGAACTGAAACCTCTAAAATGCCCATGACCTGTAAAAACAACCTTAAGGCATCACTACCATACCACTATTTCTCTTGAATCGTGGCAAACTGCATTCTTGTTTTTGCATACTGATCTTGCACATTGCATGTAAGTGTTTATCTGCACACCCATATCAATCTTTTCTGTTTGCAATCTATTCGCTTAGATCAGTTTGGATTGCCAGCTGTAACCAACGAACCTGAACTTTAGCTTCGACTTTTTGGAGCACACTTCCTAAATTATATGGAAAAGGTTCCAATTCTGCATTAAAGCGAAGGTCTCTGACTGCCTTACACGTATTAAATTATAAGTTATTAAGTCACTCCTCCCCATCCTGTTATAAATTCTCTGGACAACATCACTTGTCTCCTTTACCAAGTTAGGCACAGTCCTGTGTCTCGTCGACCAAGTATTTTTCTGTTCCATAACCTCTCCTGTCTGACACAAAGCTATGCCATGATATATCATTGAGCTGTTTAAAATTTAAAATTTCCTTTCTGTTTGTTTGCGTTTCCTGATATAGAATGTTGTTGAGAAACAGCCCTGTGCCCTCATCCCCCAGTCCACACTTCTGCAAATTGTAACTTTGTAACAAGCCATGTCTTGTATTTTTAGCAGTCTTTTGAAATGCTTTCCGAGATCTTGGCAAGTCATGCCATCTTGATATGATTTGATATAATGATTAGTTTTTGTACTTCATAGATATAAAATTACTTTCATTGAGAACTCAAATCACTTTGTGAATGATGATTTTGTTCTCTGCATCATCCTGAATTATGTTACTTCCAAAGAAGCCCTTGTTAAAGTTAGTTGTAGTGCATAATTTTAATTTGTTTTTTCTTTTCCTTTTGAGGACGTGGAGGGGTCCTGTAATATTTCCAAAGCATCCTGGAAATGCCAGGATATTGGTTAAGGAGGGTCAGAAGTTTCTGAGCTGTTGGTAGCTTCCTGTTTTTCAGAAATGTTTTCGGTTTGTGCCCATGCAGAAATGCTAAAGCAGAATATACAGGACCGTTTCCTGGAAATTACTTAAAGTTTAAAGCTTTTGAAACTGCAACCACCATGTTGCTGTGTTAGTCACATTGTGGCTTTACTGGGGTCAAAGTTAAAATGTAGAAAATTATTGTGCTTTTACTCAACATCATTCATATTTGGATATAATATTCATATGGTGTAATGGTATAATTTCGGCCAAGAACCAAGCTTCTACAAGTTGTTTATTGATGTTTGATGACATTTTCTTTCTTTCTAGGTCTAGATGTAGATCTTTTTCTCTCTATATGAAATCTTATACAAGCGAGTATTTGGAATTCTCCTATTTGAAATATATTGATTGATGTAGAATATTTTGGGTTCATCAATTAATGATTGAATGGGGTATACTATCTTTGTATGTCAGGCGTACAGAGCAAGCATGTTGAAAGCGTTCAAGAAGACTCTAGAAGAAGGCGTTTTCACCTTTATCATTGGTAGGGATCTATATATGAATTGTTTTCTGTAGTCATCTAGGGATTAAACTTGTGTTCAACTTTTAATGCTCAAGTACAGAAGTGATCTACTCAAATTGATAATTATTGATACATGCCAATAACCTAAACCCTTTTTCTCAAAACCTCAGTTATCCAACTTAAACCTTCAATCATCTTAAACATCCCTTTTAGGTGGTATGATTCTTCCTACCTCATTGATAAAAATGATATTGCGATGCTGCTTTTGTTATGTTTTGTTAATATCCTTGCTCTCCCTGCTGTATGCTTTCTGCTTGCTTTTATTTTGAATATATTTATGACAAGGGAAGGGGAATAATTTTTGTACATGCTTCATGCGGTAAACATAAGTATTGTTTGAGAAAGAGTGCTGTAAAATGGCTAGGTAAAGCTCCCCAATTTTTAAGACTGAGCCTGAGTTCAACAAGTGTGTTAGTTTAATATTGTGATTAGTGTTAGAAGGATCTAGTGCCTATGCACTACTTTCATTTTCGCTAACCACAGATGCAGTGCTGCTCGGACAATTAACCTTTTTGTTGCTGGCATGTGTGCCTCATCTTAGTGGATGACCGCAATCTGCGGGTAGCTGATTTTACTCAATTTTGGGCAGTTGCAAAGGTATACCCTCTCCTCTGATTTTATAATCTAGCTGATTAATTACTGCTCGCTTGTTCGTCCACATAAGATTTATCCACGAATTTAAACCTTTCTTTAATTTTTCCAAATTCTTATATTATCTGTACTGATTGTATCCTTTTAATCATTTGGTAGTTTGTAGTATACTTGAATGGACATGATTCATATGTTCTGGAATTGTGATTGATTGTTTTTTTGAATGTTAAGTGCTAACATTGTCTGTATTTTTGTTCATAGCAGTTAAGAATTACTTTGAAGAATGTTTTAGACTATTCAGAAACAGAACAGTGAATTATTTTTTTAATTTTTATAACCAGACAGTAGGAGCTTCATTTTAATTCTAAATACACTGATTTTATTATATCTACAAAAATGGTTTGTGGGAATTAGATTTTGTTATTTATAGAATCAGCTCCTTCCATTAATCTATTTTCTTTGTATCATTTTCGGTTTTGGAATTATTCCAAGTAGGATTCTAGATTTGAGAACGCTTCTTGATTTAGCATGGTCTGTTGAATGTCCCATGAAAAGGTCTTCATATCATTTTTTTTTGGAAAGGAAACCTAAATGTTCTGTTGAATTATTCCTTGACTAAGGATGCTTCTAGCTGTTCTGATGAATATATTTTTATTGCAAACAGAGATCGGGTTATGAAGTATACCTGTTGGATGCTCCTTACAAGGATCCTGCGGTATATAGACATCTTTGCCTTATATCACTATTTGAAAAATTATATTCAGAAAATATATGTTATTGAAGGAGTGTTTTTAGTTAAGATTGTTTGATGGACAATAAAGCCACTATCTACTCTTTACACACAATTATACATTTTGTGATGAAACTAGGGATGTGCAGCTCGGAATGTGCACAACTTTACTGCTGATAAAGTGCAAGAAATGGCGAAGTGTTGGGAACCCGCCCCTCCTCTATACTTACAGCTTGACATATCGGTTTGTTCTCTTTCATTATGTCTGAACTGACTATTGTCTTCATAAAAGGCTTGAGAGGCTGATATCTGTCTACTTCCATTTCTGAAATGAAAATTCTGTTGTGTGTAACATCTATGGCAGTATTATAGGGGGCGAGCATCTTTTTTTATTTGTTTTCGATCATTTTTTAATGCTTTCCTTTTTTGTGAAGTTTTACGATTTTAATTTTTAACTTGTTTATTTGCAGGCTTTATTTCATGGTGATGATTTAAATGCGCAAAATATCACAGAGGTAAATTCAGCTAGTTCAGAACTTTATGTTTTTCTGATATCTTGTAATTGGTAACTTTGGTGTTGTGTTGTCTAAGTTGTAAAGATGATGGTTTAACTTCCAATGCATTCAATTTGTTTTAATTACTTATTTGCTCCAAGATTTATACTGAGTTCTACACTTCTACTGACATTGGCCTTAGTGTTCTGTTTGGAATCTGATTTGGTATTCTGAAGATTAAAATTTAGTGTCTACTAATTTGTTTCCAACCTTTAAGATATGGTGTACTGCATCATATTTGCTTTGTGTGTGGATTGCTAATATCTCCGGTACTATTAGGTGGAGATGGATACGGATGATACAGGACATGATGTGGAAGATGAAGATGGACTAACCAGAACAGAATCAGGGAAGACAGATTCACCTTCTGAGTTTTTGCAGCAAAATGGTCAGTGCTAGATGTGATTTTTATAATTCAATTGTGCTCTTTTATATGTTTATGTAATTCACTCTACATATTTTCTACTCTTCCACAGTCTATACTATGATTGTATATACCAGAGCATACAGGTTAACAGGATTACATGCTACATAGGGTCTCACCTTTCTATCTTGTAGCTTCTTTGGTTGAATATGCGATTACAAAATGCTTTAGGAAATGTAACTAATATTAGCAATGTGTTTATCTCTGACTCCATTAATCGTATAAATCAATAAATGCCTACAGGAGAGACTGTCCCATGATCCTTGCATGTGTTGTGTTCCTTTAGTTAAGTTGCCTGTGAGTTCATAGTTGGGTTTTATTTAGAATGGTTGAGGTCATCATCGTAGCATAAAATCATAGCTCGTTGGACTTCAATTTGGTTCTTGTCTACATCAATTGTGGGTGCACTCTCAAAAAAGTTGCTTTGTTTTTATACAGTAGCCCTGTTTTTATTTCGACAAAATCATAATATATTTATTAGGTCGGCTTCATAGACTGACATCTATTTTGTTTTGGCCTTCTTTTAGGAGTAATTAGTCCTAGAGACAGATGGGGATTGGAAAAATTGAATGCTAGAGATGAAGGTAAGGATTTGACAAGAAGTAAGTGGTCTGATAACCATGAAGACACCCACAACACAAATGCCAATGAAGTCAAAAATGTTGATAGTAATGCACTATCTGGTCTAATGCAAGCTTATGGCAAAGGAGACAGACGTGTCCATTGGGCTGACCAGGTGTGTAGGCTAGATGTGTAACCGATTACTCTTTGTGTTTATTTAGCATTCTAAGATTGTTTCCAAATTGCAGGCTGGTAGTGGATTCTCAATAGGGCGTGCTCTGCAGAATAAGTGCTCTCTGATTATTGGGCCTGGTGGGGGATACAATGAGGTAAATATTTTGTCTGTGGTCTGTTCTTCTTGTGTACTGCTGTAGGTATGGTTTGAAGCTCACTAGGATGTTTATAACTTGATTATATAGGTGTCAAATCCATTACCAGATGAAGAGAAGAATAATCTAGAGTATGGGAGCAGTTCTAGAGGTGAATCTAAGAGAAACACAAAAATTTGGGAACAGCTTCGTGCTGAGCAAGAGACATTCCGAGCTGTATTTGATAGAAGACGCCACCGCATTGCTGTAGTGGATGAGGATGATGAGTAACATTCAATTGATGTATTGAGTCTTCTATGCTATCGCGTAATGTTATGCTTTAATATCATTGTTAAATGTGGATGACTTGCTTTCTTATAAACCAAGTATTTGCATTTCACTTAGTGGAGATGCAGGGTTTTATGAATCAAGCACCAGTTCTACAGCGGTAAGACATTTTAATTTGGTATGAAATTTTCCTTGATAACAGCTGAAATTTCTGTGATATTGGTCCACTTTCTAATCAATATTTTGACATATTTTTGAAATTTATGTTTGTAAATGACAGCGACGAAATTGGCAATGTGGAAAACACCAAACTTTACCAATTTTCTGATTGCATAAATGCTGTTCTATTAGATGTTAATTTCACTTTCTATAAATTGTGTCAATATATTGCTAAAGTTTTCAGAGTATTTGTAGTACACACTACTTCAGAAACTGCTATGTAAATTAATAAAAATCTAATATTTTAATTAAATAGAGGAACACGTTTGTGTAATTCATGTAACTGAATGAGCTTTGATGTGGAAAATCATTTCAAATTTCTTTCGGAGTAATGGTGTGAATAAAAGATCTGGACATGAAGTTATGTAATGTTTTCTCTAATATAGGAAACCTAGAAGGGAAGTGCACTAATATTAATAATAGCTGAGGCTATAGGAAGAGTAGATGCAGGTGCGGTATGGTACTTAAATGTTGAGAGCAGGGATTTGTTTTGTAATGTTTTCTCTAATATAGGAATTGAGAATAAAACCTTAGTAATTGGTAAATCTGAGGTTTTATCTGAAGTCATTGCAGAAACAATGTGGCACTTAAATGTAGAAAGATGGGATTTGTTTACGAATAGTAATTTCAAACATACAATTAAAAACAAAGTACTTCAAATCAAAACATGATTGACACGAGTATCTCATTAATTAAAAATTGAAATATATGAATACAGTATTTAGGCATTGCTCAAAGAGAATGATAAAATCTGGTATATAAGGCTGCCATATATGGTGCTGTAAGCACTATCTATGCATGAGTAAGAAATGGATTTATCAACTGCTTACTGCTTTATTTTTTCAGGTTATTAAACATTCGATAAAAATAGCCTTACAATAATTTTATTTACATTTTGCTTTCGATTACAAGAAAACTGAAATCATTATTACAAGCCATTAAACAATATGGGCATTATAGCTTGGAAATAACTTTCTTATACAAATTCTTGAAATTGAACATTGAGGCAATGCCCTTTTTATTTCTTGGATAGCTTTATCTTAGGTGATCATGAGTGGTGCCTAAGCGCTACAATTCTCACTTGAAGCTGATGTTGATCTCCTGTGTTGGTCTTTTGACAGCTCAATGAGGCTCTGGGCTAAATGAAACCTGATGGTGTTAAAATAGGGAAATTTCAATTTTAATAGTTGTTTTATGCCACAGATCTGCTTACGTCAACACAGAAAACCTACATACTCTTTTAATATGTGCTGGAGTTTTCTTAAGAGATTCTTACTCGAGTACGTTTTATGCTTGCCTCAAACTGTGGAGAATCATTTGAAAGGTCTCTAATTTTAGATACTGTTTAATGAATGCTAAAGTTTGCTTTAAATTTGTTGAATCAACAATTGATACTTTTTCCAACAGCTTGTTTCTAACATTGGGATTGGACTTGAGTTTATTTCTGCGTCAATTGAACTATTCAATAGAATTGGGGTATGTTTGAGTGCAGATATCTCCGTAGGAGGTTGATAACTTCTCCCTTCTTTGATTACTGTATACATATGAAATCATAATGATATTTTCATGTTTGACGTATTTGGTGTACTATGGAAAGGTGTTAGCCTTTTGTCAACCTGACTGTTCCAATGTATTAGTAGATCTAGCTATTTTATTCCCATTTGTTAAAGGTCTCCCGGATTTGCTGCAAATTGAACTTGTGTTTATTCTGCACAACACACAATCTCTACCGCTCCACCCACTTTGGTGGACTGGTTCAATGTGCTATTATTTCATTTGGAACAATACATAAAATTGTCATTAAGGAAGTTGGACTTCTAAATGTAAATCTAAGAAGTATATGTGAACAATTTCTTTGATAGAACGCGCCTTTTAATTATCTCCAAATGATACAGCTCAAGATGGCATCTTTATAAATTAGATGTCCATACCAAGAACATCAATTATGCAATTTTTGTCATGACTATCATTGAAAGATTATGTAGCCTTTCAGTATTTTGAAGACTACATTAACGATTAACTATCTTCTTATTTTAGTTTAAGATACATGTTCATTAGTAATGGTTAAGAGATGCGAAGTGCAGATTTCACAAATGGAAGGAATAAGAATGTGCTGTAAGATTGGAAATTTTGAATAATTGCTACTTAATGAGAAAACGATGACTAGTCTTGTGTGGGAGCATGGCATTTAAAACCATATATTTGTACTGGCCACCTTTCTTTCTGGAGAAATTACATCAAACTAGTTATGGTTTCATAAGAAGATAACTAAGGGGTTCTCCTGTTTTTTTTCAAGAGAGTCACAGCCATTGGCAAAGAATTGGTCTGTCGAGGTGCTCATAACAGTTATCACTGAACCCAGTATTTTACGTGCAGACAGAGGGAGCTGTTTTGAAATAGTGGACATTTAAAAGTTGATTATACAGGGTTGCCCATTTTGCTTTTACTTGGTGGAAGATGGAGGCATAATGATATACGACATAATATTAGAAGGCGACTTCATGAATTAGTGATGGAAGAGCATGGACAGGGTTCACAGCATCGAGAGTGATTTAGCCATGTGATCCTTCTCACCCTTCAACTCATCTAAAGCTCACATGTTTTCCATTTTGGAGCTATTCATTTTTTCGGTCACGCCTCCTGTTGGTGTGGCTGATTTTTAACTCGTCATAAATTGATTCCAATTAAAAAATAATTACTTGTAATGTGACTTATTATTTGTTGGAGCTATACACGTAGCTGAATTTGTTATGGATGAGAATTTGTACCTTCTCGATGGTGATGCCCGAGATTGTTAAATTCTTACCTATAGCAAAAATATTCAAAAGTCTTTTTCTTTTTCATCTGTATCTAGACGGAATGGGTATTATTATTGTCGAGGTCTTGGATAAACATGTTAATATCATGAGTATTTTCATGGTCCATGGTCAATGCTTAAGTTGGACCATATAACACATCTAGTAGAGCAGAAAAATCAACACTAGGTGTAGCGTCTAAATGATGATTACTAGTAGAAATTGGTTGTTAGATACTGAAACAAGCCATTGGTGCATAAGAGTCTCAAAAAGCATGAAATTTCTTGCTTGAAGATTCCTTAGGAAAGGACACTTTCCATTTGCCTTTGTATAGAGGATGAGTAGGAGAATCCATATCTGAATCCACTTGTTGAGAAGGGAGGAGCACCTCAAGGCATTAATCATAAGAGTGTTTAGAGCTAGTAGAAGGCATCCCACTTGTAGCAGAAAGGACTAGCTTGCTAGTTGAGATTGAGTGCTGCTATCTTGAAAGCCATATGAAAGCCAATAAAATGCATTCAAAATACATTAGATCCTTGAGCCAGCAAGAGTAGTTACAAATAGAGAACAAAGGAGTGCATTCAAAATATCTTTTAGGGTTCAATCGTTTTCAATCAAATCATTGTGTTTGTTATAAATTAAATGATTGTGTTTTTTGGTTATTGCTTTATGTGTTGATGATATGTTATTTATTGGTTAAAAGGAAAGTTTGATATTAGAACCAAAGTCTTAACTTGTAGCTAGATTTGAAATGAAGGATTTATGTGGTTAAACACATTTTTAGGATGGAAATCAAAAGAGAGGGAACAAACAACTATGGCTTGGCTAGAGTAAGTATGCCAATTCAATTTTAGAGAAGTTTAACATGCAAGATTATGGACCATTGTGTGTTACTATGACAATGGAAATACAATTATTTGTTACACATTGTCCTACATCACCTTCTAAGATGGAAGACATGAGAAGAGTGCCTTACTAGAGTGCAATTAGAAGTTTAATATATGCTATGTTTTGTATTAGACCAAACATTATCTAAACAACGAGAGTTCTTAGTAGGCTTATGTTTGATCGCAAATGGATTCATTTGGATGATGTTAAGGGTCTTTAGATATCTGTGAGGTGTTTCAAAGTATTCTTTGTGTTATTATTATAATTTAATTGGGGACAATATTTCTTATCTCAAATGTATTCATTAGGATGATATTAAGAGTCTTTAGATATTTGTGGGGTTTTTTAGAGTATTCTTTGTGTAATATATGCAAATTTAATTGGAGACAATTTTTTTGTTCTTGATTGAATTCATTGGGATGATATTAAGAGAGTCTTAGATATTTGTGAGGTATTTTAAAGTATTCTTTGTGTTATTATGGTAATTTAATTGGAGAAGCATTCTAGACATTTGTGGTTTTGTGGACTTAGATTGGATAGTTGACGTTGATAGTAGATCCACCAATACTTATGTATTTGCACTATTGGTGATGCAATAAGTTGGATGAGTAAGTGACAAGCTATGGTTTCTATGTCCATTAAAAAGGTTGAGTAGATAGTAGCAACTCATGTTGTTGTGAAGAATGCCCTTGTTGGGGACTTTACTCCTGGGAAGGTCGATGTGGTGGAGAACTCTCTAGAGATTGGTGTCAAGGTTCTTGAAGATGTGGGAGTGATTAAGAGTTCCCCTGTTGGGGATTTTAGTCCTGGTGTGGGTGAGCTGCATCCAGAGTCCGTGCCTATGGAGGTTCAGGGGTTTGAGATGGTGAAGCACACTCAGGATTTTGACCCTACTCGGGATTATCCTGATTCTCCTGTTGAGAGGGTTGTGAAGATGGAACGGTTGGAAGTGTTGGTTGATTTAGCTAATTTGCCTGACAAGGAAAGGATTAAGGTGGATGTGGTCGAGGTCGAGGACTCCCTTGTTGAAGAGGATGAGGAGCATAATGAGGAGTGTAGAAATGCCCCTGTTCATAACATGGAGCAGAATGGGGAGCCTCCTGTCAATTGGGATGATGTCAATATGGGTATGTTCTGCAAGATGGCTGAGGATGGAACGTGGAATTTGCTTTCTCTGGTGAAATGGCTATTTTCAGAGGTGAAGGAGCTCAATATCTAGGTTAAAAATTGGCAGGATATCTGTGTGGCTATGATCCGAGGCAATCAAAAGGAATGGGCAATAAAAGGTAAGGTGAAAACTATGAACGTAATGCTGGATAAATTAGTTGATGATGCTGATCGCCTGGGGGTTTCTCATGAGGAGAGGATTTCCTCTTTGGAAATGATTGTCAATAAGATTTTGGTGGATAGAGTTGTTAGTATTGAGGAAATAATTGGTAAGTTGTCGGAGGATTTGAAAACTGTGGTTAACATCAACAACAATTCTTTAAAGACAACTGCTAAGGGTCTTTCCGTTTTGAACGAGAAAGCCTTGAAATGGACAGGTAAATCTTTGGAGCTGGGGGATTTGGAGAAATCTATTGATGATGTTAATTGCTCGAGCCAGATGGAGAAAAATGCGGATTCTCTTCCAACGTTGGAAAAGGATGTGCAAGCCAGACCGTGTCTCAGGACGAGGAGTAAGACTAAGAAGAGGGCCACTGTGTCTTTTGATGAGCTCAAAGATGTTGTGGATATTCATGAGGAGGTCATAGAGGAGAATATGGCCTCAGTGAATGTCTTGGAAAAAATGCTGTAGCTACCGCTGTCTCTTTTGCTTGTTCAGCCTGGGTGCTAATGTTTTTTGTTGCAGGTGTGTTGATAGGATGCTATTGTTTTATCTTTTGTCAACTTTTTGGTTTTTTGGGCTACTGGGTTTAGTTGTTTAGTCTTTTTTGCAGCTTGTCGTCTTTGTAAAGGGTTTCGAGGCCCCTTCAAAACCTAATTTTCCTTATCAAAAACTCATGTCTATAAAGAAGTCATTTGGTTTAAGAGATTCTGTTTAAATATTGGGCTAAAACAGGTTATTTTTAATTGTGATAGAGTTCAATTTGCTTGGCAAATAACCCAACATTTTATGTAGGGACCAAGCACATAGATGTGTAGTACCATTTTTTGAGAGACATTGTTAAAGATGTAAGAGTAAATATAGAGAAGGTAAAAACTTTGATAAATGCTGTAGATACATTAATCAAGCTCGTGAGCACAAAGAAGTTTAGATGCTGTTTATAATCTATGGGCCTCTTGGCCACTAGTAGTTAAATTTTAGTTTTGGTGTTTCCCTTTGACTTTTGTAAGATATTCAACAAGTGGGAAAATGTTGGAAAATAAGGTTTTTGCAATTTTTTAGATTAATTATTTATTATTTGGCGTTTTCTTCCAAGTTAGTTGCATTTAATGTTTTTATAGTATTTAAATTAGCTTCAATTTGAAATGGGGTGTGGAATTTTGTAGTGGCATTATTTTCCATGTGTTGGTGAAGAGGATTCATTTTGGCTATTTTGGGTCTCTTATTTTGGTGGGATCTTATGATTGCATGACAAATTCTTATGACACAAGAGTCTAGAATATAGAGTAACATTAAAATCTTGACCAACCATGACATAGATTAAGTGCGTGCTTATTTTGAGTTTGGAATCACACCAAACCTAGGTGCCCATGTTGGGTAGATAAAATTAGTTAGTTATGATAGTTTTAAGAGGAATATATGCTATTTTTTTTTTTGTTGCGCTATAGGTATCCTTGCGACCTAGCCCAGCGCCCAACCAGCCTTGCCTTGGACTGACTTTTTGCCAAGTTGGGGTCCGAGAGGGGTGATTTGAGGCAAGACTAATTCTCTAGGGATGCACACAATCACCTGCAAACCACGTGCATCGGGTAAGCCCGTGCTTCAGAGTTGAACCCAAAACCAATGGGGAGCAAACCCACGACCCAAGCCAACTTTGCTACACGTGCGGGTGAATATAATATGCTATTTTTAGTTGGTATTATAGATTTTCCTTTGAGCCCAAATTAGGCACCATGCCTTTTGGGGATATTTGCTCCTAGTTTTGAAAACCACTTGCAATTTCTAGGTTGTAAAAAAGTCTATAAATTGGTGATTGAGGAATCATTTGCATAAGTGAGTTTGTAGATAACAAGTGTTGTTGGAATGCCATTGAAATTTCTCCATATTTGAAAGACGGTGCAATACTCTTGCAAATAATTGCATTGCAAGTTTGTTGTAATCTTTTTTTAAATTTGATAATACATTGTGCACATTTTGGAGTGGGAGGTTTTTCTTCCAAAAGGGTTTTTCCTATGTCAATTATTGTCAATGATCATACTATTTATTTGCTTATGAATGTGTATTTTTTGTAATTATTTTGGATCAGTTTTAAAGTTGTGTAGAACACTCCTTTGAAGATTAGCATAGGAATTTGTTTCACTACTTTATCTTCTAGACCCTAAACAACTTAACAACAAATCTTAACTCGTCCATAAACATAGGGAGAAGAATTTTTCCTATTCTAAGCAAAACATAAATAGGAAACTGATCATGCATAGGTATATGAGTATCATAGTCATGTTATAACTCTTCATCATAAAGAAGGCAAATATAAATGAAAACATGCAAAATAGAGCATAATCCATAATTATGAACCACAATCTGTTGTCATAAATTCCTTCTTATCTTCGTGGATATCTTCGTTGATGGTGACATAATTAGTGATAAAGAGAATGATTTATAACTAAACCACTCTCACAATATTTGGCTACTTCTTCCTTTAGCTGCGGGTTGCTACGTCCTTTTCAATAGATACACTCCCTTGGCTGCGGGTTGACAAGCAACCTTTGCTACGGGCGATAGGTCCTTTGTTGCACAGGGGTTAGTTTTTCTCAACAATATCTCCACATCATAAATTACCATAATTAGCATAAAACACTATCATATTTTATAAACATTCATTAATACACAACCATTCAACAATATACCATATACCATTCTCAATGCTTTAATACTTAATATAAACATGAAAGTATGGATAATGTCATGGAAATATTTATAAATGTCATGGGAAATATGAAACTTAAAACATGAAAGTGAGGACAATTCATAAGCTCATCAAAATCTTCTCACCTTCTTATCCAACATAACCTAATCTTCTTGGTGACATAGATTTAGGCTTGTTTTGGATACTCTTAACCCAAAGATCTTGATATGAGTAGATCACCCATCTTGAGCTTCCAAAACTCAAAATCAGTGCCATCAAATCTTTCCATCTCCAGTCTCGACATGCTTTCCATCTTCCCTAAAATAAAAATATTCTTGAAGATACATGATTTTTTTCCTCTTCCTGATGATGGATCACTGAGTGTGATCCGAAATGTCGACAAAAAATTTGACACAGTCGAATCCAAAAGCTTAAATATTGTATCTTCATGGACTGTGAAAAACTCATACCAAAAATATTCTTGCTTAACACTTACTCAAACCAATATTAGCTTAACAAATCTATTTCCTAAGACCTTGGAATTGAGTTGATTAGGCTTTAATACTAAATGAAGGAATATGAGATGAGAGAAGCACTTCCTACGCTAGTATATGAGGATATAAATGTAGTGAGACACATATATAACAATTTCTAATCAGAAAATGACACAATAAAATGCATTGACATGCAACTTATAAAAAACATAGTCGACATAATATTACTCTAGGGAAACCCTTTTGAGAAAAAAACCAGTATCTAAAATTGAACCAATTATAATCTTAATAACACCAACAATTATAATACAACTCCAAGTTAAATATTTTATAGGATCTCACAAAATTCAATATGGTGTGGGAGACATTTTGGTAGCATAAGATACCTACAAAGAATTATGATAATGCCTCCAAATTGAGCACTCAATATATAAGAACACATAAAACTACAATCCATTAATGTTTTTTAAAATTAGGTATTTAAAACTACTAGATAATTTAGGTGTCCATATCCATGTATAAATCACAACACCTTAATCAAACTTAGTTAATTGATAGATAATTAGAAATTGTCACTACCAAACATGAATGCTCAAATAGTCTATCTTTCTTTCTTCATAACTACTCCATAATTTTGTCCAAACCAACAATTAAATCCCTCCCATCATTCTCTTTCCTTTCTATAAACTCTTAAATACCTTACAAAATGTTATAGTTCCAATTAGCAACTTCCATGATATTGAGTTAAAATTACCAAAATATAAACTAATGTGACATAAAACGCCACTCTAAGTGGGATGCCCCAAATATGAGGGTGAAATAAATAAATGAATAATTAAATAAAATACTTCAAAAATTAATATTGCAAGGTGTATGACACCTATCTCAACAATGTAAAGATAAAAAAATGTTAAACTAAAGTGTTAACAAATTGATACATTTGATAGATTGGGAAAAATGCTATAAGAGAACTTGTTTTTTGTTACATGCAAATATTCTTATGCTAGCTTGAAGCATTATAGTTTGGAGGAATTTACAATAAAAATAAAAGACTAAAAAATAATATTTCAAGACCACTATTTAAGCATTGAATCATAAGTAAACACACTTAATAAATAAATTACCTTAAAAGTCATAATGGAAAACAACAAGGTGTATGACATATGATTGAGCAAAACAATCATAAAAAAATATGTAGCTAGAATTAAAAACAACCTATTGAAAAGAAAAATATCCCTCAGGATGTGGGCCCAAGCAAAAGGATAAGGTTTCAATTAGACTAGAGGGAGAGCATAGTGATTAACCTAGATAACTAGATTTTGGAGGATCATCTTGGATTCTTACATGAAGAGTAGAATACTATTAATTCCTTGAAGGACCTCTCTTCTACCAAGCTATAAGTTTGTTGACTTTGTTGTTTTTGTTCATTTCCTTGTTTGTTTGTTGCTGGCTTATAGCGTCATGTCTACTTATTTTTGTGGATTAATTTTCTTTTTTGATGTAAGTGGGATTTTAGCATCTATCTCATTCTAGTTGTAAAAGAGTTTGGGCCCTTTCAAAACCCACTTTCACCTATAATAAAAAATAATTTATTAATTAGGGAAACTACACGAGGGAAGAGAACACCACAAGCATGGCACCAAGTTATTAAGTGTAAAAACTTATGACTAATTTGACATTTAAAGAAGAATATCAACCTTAAGAAATCACTTTCTTAGCTCTATATATAGGGAAAAGAATGAATTTATTACCAACTCCCTCCTTCATACTAAGTTTCAACCTTCTATTTGTATGTTAGACATGTTTAAAATGAGTAGCCAAGGGTTCCAAGAAGCTATTCTAGTCTCATATTCTTTAATTATGAGAATAAGCCTAGATGTGATGAAATAATTTTTGTAAGAGAATTTTAGATAACTATTTTTTTTGGAAATGATAAAGTCAAATGATAACTTTAGAACATTTGATGTACCAAATGAATAACAATACCAAACAAAAATTAAATTCAATCAAACATACCACAAATACAAGTGAACATGTCAAAGATTTGGAAGATAAGAACAATGGGTTTCCTTAAAGAAGTATATCATTAGAACAAGAATGTACCCTTTAGGTGGTTTCCAAAAGCCCAAAGAAATGGAGTTGATCTATATGGATCCAAATGGTTTAACATCTTCGCTAGTTGAACAAATTTAAAGTTGGAAACTCCAAAAATTCTTGGTTTTTTCAAATGATGAAACTACTACTTTACGATACTAAGAAATTATGAAACTTCCCTAATGGAAATAAAGCTACTATAATAGAAATAAAACTACCACTTGATGACAATTGATGGGTTTGTCATGAAATAAAGAATACAACTTTAAATGAATCAACAATCATTTTCCACTTACAATTCAAATTGGAGTCTTCCAATGCACAATAAATGATCTAAGCATCCATAAGAAGGCATGGCAAAGCTAGTGCAAGTGTTCAAAGTATTTCTAAGTTGTATGTTTGAGATAATAATTTAGTTGTGGGAGACTATGTATGCTTGATAATGAGCAATTGAAATAATAAATAGTTCATATCCCTTCTTTATACTTGTGTTGTTGATAATAATAATCAATAGGTACCTGAGAATTTACCACTACTAGATGTTTTTACCTCTAAGGGGGGTTTTATAAGATATAAATTCTTACATTTCTATGTTGTTTTGTAATTTTTCTTATTTTTCTCTATATTTTAACACTAAATTCTTTCATTATTAACTTCCATATTGGATTAAGAAAGTAGAACCATAATTAATTTAGTGACTTCATTGTTTCTTATTTTGGTATTAGCACATGTTGCTAATCTTTAGGGAATTGAATTTGGGAGTTGTATTATAGTGATGATATATTTAAAGGATAAAAGTGGGCACATAAAAAGTGGAACAAGGAAGTGAGAATGGAAGGATAGTTGAATAGATGAGTGATAGCCTTGGAAGGCAACATGGAGAGGGTAATAAAGAACCAAACGCGGATTTCTCAAAAATAAGAGACTATGAAGTAACAAAATTTTTTAATGCCCGAGTAGTCACCTGGAAACTCTTTGGTGTGAGCTCTAGCCAATAAATTTGATCAAATATGACGATTGGTCCTCTATAGCCATTGTTCTATAGCCATTGTTCTATATGTTTATGGTTTTAATTATCTCCATTCTTAGTGTGCTTATGATGTAGCACCAGGGGGTTCCTTAGCTAGTGTATATCATCTTACAAGAATAAAGGATAATGCAAATCAACTCGAAGAGGTGTGTATAAAAGTTTTTGTCCCAGGGGAAGATCCCAAAATCCCGTATATTCTATGTATTTGGAAAGGTGTATTGGAGATAATGGAGAAGAAGGTGACCGAGAGACAATTATGAATGAAGGAAAGGCTGACAAAAGTTAGGTAAAATATGAAGCTCCTCTATTTAAATTTGAAATCAAGATCTATATCAAATATTTTGGAGGACAAATAGACACATATTTTAGATATATAGATTAAACAAAAGAGGAAAATCTTAGTTTGCACAATGTAAGTGAAGAGTAACAAATTTCCTTTGCACACATCAAAATGATTAGACATGCTCTTGTATGGTAGGAAAGCTATCTAATATCCTCATGACATAAATAAAAACTAGAAGTGTCTAGTTAAGAGAGTTTCAAATATTTATTGCATAGGAATTTCTATTTAAAATTGGTTGTGAGATTGAAAACAAAATTAATTAGTTTTTTTATACAAGTTAGTGGGTAAAGTGTGTAGGATTACACTACAATTTTTTTGAGATACTATATGTTATTGGGGATGCATTTGGATGAGGAATATGTTCTCACAAAATACCTTGGAATAATCCATACCCATCTCAATAAAAGGATGATTACTTCAGAACCATAAGATTTTGATGAAGCGTGTGTTCTACCATACAATATAGAGGAGGATAAAAAGAAAGGAGAAAGTGAATATTCCAAAGAAGGCCAAAAAAATCAAACCAAGAAAAAAATAGAAATTATTCAAGAAATAAGGTAATTGGAAAGGTAAGAGGATAAACCTTGTACATCAATGGACATATCCAAATAATTATTGTAATAATTGTAAGGTTGATGGTCATAACGATGCTATGTTTTGGATATTGCATCTAGAATCATACCCAAAAAATAAAGCCAAAGATGACTCCAAGAAGTCCATGGTAACTATTCAAGAAGAGATCAAGGTTAAGGATAACTTAGATGTATACAAAAGGATTGATTGCATAACAAAATAGATGTCACTTCAAAAAAAGAACTTAGATAAATAAAATAACTTTATACTCTTAGAGTACAAGTGAAGAAGGAAAAGGGCGCTGGCAAGAAGTTGAGTCCACTTTTTGGCTAAAAAGTGGAAGTGTTTTCCTTGATTTTAAGAATTTGACACATTTGACCTTAAAATTTGAAGCACTTAGAGATGGAATCTATGTGTGAATATGTGGAATAACTAAAAGAAATATAAACCAACACACCAATAAGACATTATATTGAAGAAAACTAATTAAAAGATAAACAAACTCTCAACAACAACAGTTTCTTCAATGACGTCCCATTGTCCTCTATCTCCAAGGATCTGTTGTAAGTTGCTGGTTCTCAGTTGTTGTAAGCAATAGCTTGGCAGAATGACAACTTAGAGAACGAGACTATGCAACATGCATGTCTATTGCTAAATGATGTGATATGATTAAACTACGATACAAAACTATGATAAATGAAACTAAAACAGCTTGTGTAAGACTATTCTATCATGATTATTATGCTAAATGATGAAGCTGAAATACTATGCTAAGCTCAAGAAAACAAGATGGCTAAATGCTAGCTAGAATGCAACTATAATAATTGCACTAAATTCACCAAAATCTAGGATCGTTTTCAACTCACAAAGAGGCTGTATTTATAGGTTTTTGGAGGCAAGAATCTAGTTGGCAAAGATCAATGGTCGAAAATAAGCCTGTCAAGATGAATGGTGAGAGATTCTGGAAGTTGAGAAAAAGATGGAAGGTTGAGAGAATAATGGAAGATGTTTCCTCCTACACAATCTTTTCCACTCAAAATTGAAGGAAAGTTGTCATTTGAGGAGTTAGTTGATAGTTGAAGATAAATCCCATAATTAATTAAATAAATTTATTTAATTACATGTGACAATGAATTTAGAAGTTTCCATAATTAAATATTTAATATTTAATTATATGTGAGAAGATGATAGAAAAGCGTTTAATTAAATATATAAAATACTTAATTAAATATGAAGTGAAGAAAGTTTCTAATTAAATGTTTTAGAATATTTAATTAAATGTAGAGTGAGGAAAGTTTCTAATTAAATATTTAGAATATTTAATTATATGTAGGGTGAAGAATTAGAAAGTGTTTAATTAAATATTCAGAATATTTAATTAAATGTGAAAAAGGTATTTAGAGGAATATCATTTGAATTTAAAATTCAAACTTATGATAATTAATATAAATAAATTATAAAATCTATTTAATTAATTAAGAGGAATATGGAAGATGGTAACAATTAAATAAACTTATTTATTTAATTAAATTAGAAGAATTAGAAAGTGAACGATATAAATGAATAATTAAATTTATTTATATGTAGATGACTTTAGAAGATTAATTAAATAATTCATATTTAATTAATTAACAAGCTTGATTAACTGCGACCATTTTTAGATGTATACAAAATTTTCAAAAAAGTCACTAATCATAAAATGTAGTACTCAGAGTCTAGTTTCCATATATGTAATTTATTTCAATACCTAGATGGTACAAATTAAGTTTCAATAGGCGTTTCTAAAAACCACTATTTAAAAGTCACTTTTTTTTACCATACCATGCACGTGTACGTCATCCATATTTTGACCTAAATTATTGTATTTTTCTAAATCCTTTTGGGAAAAGATTTGTAACTCACTAAAGCACGTTTTCAATATTTTTTTGTAATTTTTTATTGAATATATATATATTTTTGTTAAATTTTTATTAGCCATACTTGTCGTTTTGAAAAATTATCGTGTATGTCATGCATAAGATGACCTAAAATGATCATTTTTTGATTTTTTTTAAATTGAAAAGAATTGTCTGAAGTACATTCTTGTGCAATCCGTTCGTGAAAATGTTATGTTGATAAAAATTTATTAAAATAGTAAAAAACCCTGATATTTAAAGTTTATGGACCAGTTTCATCAGAAATTAATTGAAAAATAGAAAAAATAATCCAATTGTAAAAAAATTTACATATTTGGAATCTGCACTATCTCATCTATAATGGGTTTTAATTTCATTGAAAGATTTTGCAAAAAAAGTTGTCAGCTATATGTCCAAACTTAATATTTTTCTTTGACATTGTTAGGACCTTCAACTTGCAGGTCAAACCAGGTTGAAGGCCTAGGTTTAGATTCCCAATGCTTTTCTCGAACCAAAATACAAACCAAAAACCCGACCACAAAGCAAATGGAATTTTAAATTTTTAGAAACAGGATCCTATTTCTTAATATTAACTGTGGTGACCGTTGACAGGGAAACAAGATCCTGTTTTATAAACGGGATCTCATTCCTTTGTCAACGGTCCCCACATTTAATATTGGAGAACGAGATCCCGATTATAAAATGAGATCCTATTTTTTTTAATCGTTTTTTTAAAATTTACTGGCAAAGTTCATTGTGAAGTCTACAACTTCACATGTATGACCGACTACGACATATTGGGCTATTTTTCATCAACTTTTGTCTTTATAGGTGGTGAACTTGCATTTTGGATTGATTTTTTCAAAGGAGGCATCATGCAAACCTCTTTTGAAGTGGAATTGTGTTAGTTTTCTACTCATTTGGAGGAACAAAAGGTCTTCAAATTGCAATATGGATTGAATTTTTGAAAGAAGGCATGAAGAAAATAGTTTTTTAAGTGGAATTATGCTAGTTTTCTACTTGTTTTGAGGAACACAAGAGGAAGAATTTTGTCCTTACAGGTCTTCAACTTGCAATTTGGATTGAATTTTTTGAAGGATTTCACTATTGACATTCATTTGTGCTTGAGAATTTTACAATTATGGGTTCACAAGCTCGTAATAAGAGGAAAGATAGGAAGACATTGATTCCTGAAGAAATTGAAGCAAAGAGAGAGAAGAAGAAACAAAGACAAAGAGAAAGAAGAATGAGAATTAAATCAATGAATGATGGTGGAGCATCCAATTCCACAACTATTGAAGATGTAAACATCGAGGAGACCATGGTTGTAGACGAAGCTAATTTGCAAGAAGTCAAATTGGAAAAGAATATGATTATACAAGCAAGTCCTACTATGTCTTCAAATCCCTCTTTCAATGCTATGGAGAATGTTTCAATATGCACAAATCCAGGTACATCTTCAAATCCACATGTTAGTGAAATGGTAAATTCGTATGTAGAAGTTTTACAAGATGCTGGGCTTAATGATGTTGACATTGATAATATTCAGAGAGATGAGACTTCTATAGAATTTGTTGAAAATGAAAAAGAAAAATCTTTTGTTGAAAATGAAAATGAGAATGAAAAATCTTTTGTTGAAAATGAAAATGAGAATGAAAAATCTTTTGTTGAAAATGAAAATGAAAAATCTTTTTTTGAAAATGAAAATGAGAATGATCCTTTTGTTGAAAATGAAAACGAAAACCATTTTGTTGATGAAAATGAAGATGAAAATGTAAGTTGAAAATGAAAATGAAAATGAAAATCTAGTATGTGATGTTGAATTTAATGAAAATACTTTTTTAAAAATTGAAAGTGATGTTTTGGATAATCTTCCTGGTCAGATTTCTTGGAGGCAAATAAGAACACATGCGAATAAAATATACAAAAAAATCATTTATCGTAAAAAAATTGCATTTCAATGTCAACTAATGATGCAATTGATGAGAATGCAAAAAATGAGGAAAATAATGAAAAGGTTAGGCTTTTTTGTTAAACCAAAAAGAAAAGATCAATCATTAAAACATGTTATGTCTATTGTTGCTAGTTCCTTTCAATCTATTGGGAAAAATAGTCGATTTAAAGATAAAAATGCAATAAGAAAAGCTATAACAATTGCTATAGTTAATAAAACAACTTTGAATAAAAGAATGGTAAGCAATATTAGTGAAGTATTAAAAATACATCCTAAAACATTGCTAAGAGCGGCAAAAAGAAGAGAAAGTATAGAAAATGATCCTATCAACCAATGTTGGAGTTTCAGTGGTCGACTCCTAAGGTTTGATATGAAATTGAATGTTGAAATTAAATCTTTGATCGAAAAATATTGGCATGATAATACTAGGGTTTCATCTAATGCTAGAGATGTTTTAAAATTAAGGGTGGGGTCCAAAGTTCGCGATCCTCACCCAAAAAACCTATTAGATACAACACAAACTGAATTTTATAGAAAATTTTGTGGTGATTTAGTGTTACCTGGTAATATTAAAATAAGTCAAAGGTATTTTGAAAAATGTAAACCTTGGTATGTAAAAATTAATAAGCAACAAATATCTTGTTGTTGTAAAACGCATGTTCAATTCACTATTTTTATGATGTTTTTCGATATATACGTTGTACCTTGTATACTAACATGATTATACATGAATGTGGTATTAATATGCCACCTGAAGCAATAATGGAGTTTATATCAGGTTTGTTTTGTGAGAGATCCAATGGTAATTTTTTTATTTTTTTAATTTTTTTTATGAGCAAAGATCTAATGGTAAATTGTTTTATTTAAGTTCTTGTATTTCTGGACAATGCATTATCTGTGGAAATATTTCATTCTTAAGAATTTGTATGCATGAAAGTGTTGATAATGATTTTGGACAACAATTAGTAGATGTTAAAAGATTTAAGAATGTTCACTATTCTTTAAAAGATGGAAAAATAGGAAAGCATTGTGTTTTAGTTACAAAAAAAGTTAGTGTACATGTATTCATGAGTGAATTTAAGAATAAGATTGTACCAAAATATGTCATGTACTCTCAACATGCTCGATGGCTTGATGGCTAATTTCGCGCATGTAGAAACAAATTTCCAATTGGTACTATACTTTCAGTGGTTGATTTTGCAAAAAATATACTCTAGCTCTGCAAAAGGAAATTCAATCATAGTATTATAATTCAGTGCAAGTAGCTATGTTTGTCCATATTGTTTATAGACATGCAGATGATAGCACTGAGGATGATAGAAAAGTTTTGAGGGAGTATCATTTTTATTTGAGTGACAATTGGTTACACTCGTCAGAGTTTGTTCAATACGGTTTCAATATATTTTATAGAAATTTAAGAGAAAGAGGAATCTAGATGACAAAACACCTCATATGGCTAGATAATTGTATGGGGTAGTTCAAGAATGCTCGAATGTTCTATTGGTTAAGTAGGGTTCACAAGGAACTTAATGTCCAACATATATGGAGTTTTTTTGAAGTTGGGCATGGTAAAGGAGAATATGATGGAGCTGGTGCGTGTGTCAAAAGAATTCTTGCTAGAGAACAATTAAAATTTAAGGATTCAGTAAAATTTGAAGATGCACATGGGATTGTGGATTGGTGCAATACAAGATTATTTGTACCTAGTTTGAGTGAGTACTCTATAGTTCATCGATTCTTTTGGTTGGTTGAAAAAGAGAACATTGTACCTAGAGTTGACTGTGAGACAATTAGTAGATCTACTAAATGGAATTCATTTAGGAGTTCGACAACAAGCACATGGACTATCTGGACAAGGGAGCTTGCATGTTTTTGTCAGTTTTGTATCTCAAGAGATTGGGAAGCATGTGAAAATACATAATGGGTTGAATAGTGGGAGCAAAGATCATTGACACCTGCACAAGCACACGATCAATATGAAAGAACTATTGAAGAAAATGATCAAGTGTTTGCATCTGAAGACTATGATCATGTTTCAAACCTTGTACAAGAAGGTAATTTAATTTAATTTATTTTGTTTTATTTCACTTTATTAAGTTATTTTGTAATACTAAATTATTTATATGGATATGTGCAAGTTATTAAATCAAATTTTGTTTGTAGGACATGTGTATGCTGTTGTTGCACCTGAGGGGAATGAAGAGGAAACAAAATATTGGTTGGTTCGTTGTGTGGAGACTAAACATAAGTTGATAGCACCTTGAGAAGATGATGATGGCTATCATTATCCAATAGGTACGGTGATCCCCTTAAGACATCCCCTTACGCAAATTTTGATAACAAGTTTTTGATCCCTTAAGAAATTTTTTAGAACAAGTCTTTGATCCACTTAATAAAAATTTGAGAACTTATTTGATGATGGTTTTCATGTTTTCCAATAGGATCAGTGGTGGTTGTTGGCACTTGGCTACAAAAAATACTTGACAAGGAAGAATGGTCTACCTGCATTCGAAGATTATGAAACACATAAAAAAGATTATACACTATTCACATTTGGTGGTGGCAACAAATATAAAACTAGATTGGTATCGTGGAAGACCTACAAATAAAGTGCTATGGACAATTTCTATGGAAGAGCATGAGACAATGATAGATGCATTGCAAAAATGAGAGGATGCAAATGGTACAATGGAATAAGTAAATACAGGTAAATATAGTTTTAGTTTTATATTGTCCTTTTAAATAGATTAAATACATGTTTCATTATTGGTCAAGTGTGTTATTTGTTGAAATTGATTTAAATTGTCCTTTTATAGATCCTTTAGCCATAATCAGAAAAAGGATCTAGTCCATGCAAATTCAACCTAGACAACATGGAATACTTGGTAAAAATAGGTAATTATTAGTTAAATTATATTTAAATACATGTTTTGATTATATATTGATGTTGCTTGTACATTAATAGTTAAAACTGATTTATAATCCTTTTTTGTATCCTTAAGCTATCATTGCATTGATCTCATACTTTGAAACAAAAAGGAGAGGATGCCTGGATTCAACCTACACACATGTGTGGAATACTTTTAAATGCAGGTACTTGAGTTGTGTACATATAGATAGTTTTATATAAATTAAAATATGTATGTTTTGATGATTTCATTGATATTGCTTGTACCTCTTTGATATGAGGTGGCGTGAAGACCTACTACATTTTGAGCACGAGTTTGAAATGTTCTTGAGATGGCATATCCAAATTTTGTAAACATTATTTTGAGATGACATATACGTACATACATACTTACACAATTAAACATTTTGTACAAATTTCAAATACATGTACATACACAATTATGTACTCTATGTAGTTTTATGTATCAAAATCAATATTCTATATATTTTGTTTGCTAAATGTGCATGTTTTCATACTTTGAAACTTTATATTTGATTGTATAATCACTAAATATCATGCATAAATTATTGTTAAATCAATTATATCCTTAAGACGTTGTATTACGACCCCTTAAGATATCCCCTTAAGATGTGGAGGTGGATTCACATATCCTAAATATTATACTTAATTATATCATTTGTTATGATGACTCACCCTAAAACTTATAATACTTGTTTATATCACTTAATATTTATACTTAATTATACTCTTCTTTGATCCCCTTAAGACGTATTAAGACCCCTCAAGACACCCCCTTAATATTTGTTGTATTAACACATATCCTAAATATTATACTTAATTATATCATTTGTTATGATGACTCACCCTAAAAATTATAATACTTGTTTATATCACTTAATATTTAAACTTAATTATACTCTTCTTTGATCCCCTTAAGACGTGTCGTATTAGCACATATCCTAAATATTATATTTAATTATATCATTTGTTATGATGACTCACCCTAAAATTTATAATACTTGTTTATATCACTTAATATCTATACTTAATTATACTCTTCTTTGATCCCCTTAAGACATCGTATTAGGACCCATTAAGACATCCCCTTAATACGTCGTATTAGGACCCCTTAAGACAACCTATAAATTAGTGTTGGATGCTATTATTTGTTTTGAAAACTTATAAATTAGTATTGGATGCTATTATTTGTTTTGACAAATTATAAATTAGTATTGGATGCTATTATTTGTTTTGATAGCTTATAAATTAGTATTGGATGCCATTATTTGTTTTGACAACTTATACATTAGTATTGGATGTTATTATTTGTTTTGACAACTTATAAATTAGTATTGGATGCTATTATTTGTTTTGACAACTTATAAATTAGTGTTGGATGCTATTATTTATAAAATTTATTAATGCTTTTGTTCTCTAATCTTGTATGGTATTGTTTATTTCTTAAAATTTCATCCTTTGTGGTATATAAACGGATTGCTTTTGTTTGTAAATTTTGATTTATTGACTAATTATTGATTGATGTGAATTGAATGAGTTCATTGACTAATTATTGCTAATTACTGAATGTACATATCATGTATGGGATCACTAAATTTTTAAAGTATAAATATTAAAATGTCCTATTAATTTCAACTTTAATTTCATATTTATATTTAATTTCACATTAATGTCCTATATTAATGTCTTGACTATGAACATACAATGCATAAATGTACATGTGTAAATTAAAATTTCAAACAATAATAAAGTCCATACTTTACAACATATTAAGTGCATGAAACCAATATATTAAGTGCATGAAATAAAGTCCATTAGAGTACAACCCATGAACTAAAGTCCAACTAAGTACTTGAGCCATGGAATATAAAGTCCAATAGAGTACATGAGAAACCAAATATGTAGTCCATGAAATAAACAAATATAACCCATAAAATCATGTTTAGGTCATGTATTGTCTCTATAATCAAGAGACCTCTTCACACCATGTGGACTATGCGAATGACTTGAAACACTCTATACAAGAGAAATATGAAATCAAATGTAAGACAATGAAAAATGATTTAATGACAATTTAATTTATAATTCATCATAAAGTTAAATTACCATCATATCTGGGTCTAGATGCTCTTGTACACTTGAACCAACCTCTAAATTCTGTGAATCAATCTACATAAACAAGACAAAGAAAGTTGAAATTAGATGTAAGTCTACAATTAAAAATGATTTAATTCAATTTAATTTCTAATTTATCATATTTTAATTGTATCGTATTCTGAGGTTGTGTACCCTCTTCTCTAGGACCTGTTTGTATATGCTCAACTACAATATGTGTCTCATGCTATAAAAGAAAAATAATTTAAAACATGTATTAGCTCATATTATATATATATTCAATGTAAAATTTAAAATCAAAGTTATTCAGAATATATAATTTGTAATTGACTTTAAATATAATAAAAAATATAAATTACCATGATATCTGGAGCCTGCTCTGCATGTCCTCCTGGAGGTGTAACTATGACTGGGTCATGGCAGAAATTCACACTAACAAAGTCCTACAAGATCAAATTTAAAGCATGTATACTTGAATTAGGTTAATATATATATATATATATATTCAAGTCTGCACATTTTGTGTAGAATTTTTTTTAAACAACCTGAAAATCAGAGGCCTCATGAGTAGCCGCAACATCTAATGTTTTCCCGATGCCCATTCTCATTGTCGTATCAACCTAGACATACATGTAGACATTTAACGCTTATAATATTTACAAGTGTACATGCACATTTGATATATAGTGAATTCAAAATTCATAATTGTAACTATACTAATGTAAGTTAAACAATTTACAATATAAATGTACCCGCCCCTGATCTATGACACCCGATAATGGAGGAGTTCTCGAAAACCCCTCGGGTGGAATCGACGTGGAAGCCGATTGACTCCCCTAAACTAACATAAATATTTTAAACATATGTTCATGATTCAATTATGAATTTAAAACTCAAGTTAAAAATCATTTCATATATAATTTAAAAAATTGAAATAAAAATACCCCATAAGGGTTGCTGACTAGGACTGGTGTCAATGTATGTACTCGTGGAACGGATGATTGCCCCTTCCTTAGTGTCATCTGTACACCAAACAGTTTGATTGTTAAAATGTATTGCAAACTTTTCTTTGATATATACATTCATTAAAATTCTTATAAAATGAACATGTAGATGCATATTTATACTTGTGTTGCAGTGTCCTCAGGGTGATGGTCTGCTATAAGAAATTCTACAAATGAACTAAGGTGACTAGATGAACCACCATAATCTCCACGTCCACTCGAACTAGGTGTGGCTTGATCGGGTCCATAGCATAATTGATGGCAACTAGTACATACATGTGGGACCCTCGACACTCCTTGAGTGGTACTCAGACCAACTCCATAAAACACTCCTCCATCATTGTCGTCTCTATGCTCCCTACTCGCTATTGTAGAAGCATGTTGATCAAGGTCTCCTGCGAGCATACTAAGGGATCCTAATGTCGAGACCACCGCACATTGATGCACAGGTGCGAGAATGGGAGGACCAAGAGGAGAAACAAGAGGTTATGCATGCACGGGGAATTGGGGATGAACCCTTGCCCCTAACCTCTGTTGTGGCATGCCGCCACAAACACCTTGAAATGATTTAAAATCAAAATAATTGGGATTTTCCCCCATAACAAACTCTACATATAGTTTCCTCAAAAAATACAATGGGACCTCCTAATTAGCATGTGGTGGACTGTCAAATACCATATACCATCAATCCCAAAAATTTGCACTCATCTGTGGATGTATACACCACCTCATGGATATTCTAGATTTATTGGGAGGAATGGGTTGCCGAGTAACAGGGTCGAGAAAGTAAGGGGCTAGGTGGGCTTTTGTTATTTTAAGGTCTAAAATTTGTTTATAGGAGAGACCATCTGCATAAAATTGTCTCATCTACTCTCTCTCTCGTCGATACCTTTCTAGATCAGAATCAATAGTCCTAATGGCATCCACAACATTTTGCATCGCAAATGCAAAACGTCTCACGTGTGGTGGAATCAATGCTTGATTCTGCATAGCATTGAATTGATTTTGAATGGATGCAACTTGATCATTTATGCATGCTCGCAAGCGAGCCTCATTAGATGCAACAGGTGCTGGAGGTGGGATATTAGGTTGAGCGAGTGGAGGGGGAGGGGGAGATAGAGGGGTAGGTGGAGGTGCCCGAGGTGATGGATTGATGATATCATCAATGTTAAATCGATCCATGATATCAGATATAAGTGCACCTGCATTAAATTATACAAAATTAACATACAAACTTACAAAATTACAAGAAATAGTTAAATTTGAAACGCACATGCAAATTTGTTTAAATAGGATGTGCATACATATACATACACATACATATACATTAATTGAACTTGAGCATGTGTATACAAAATTCAAAATTTAACATGTACATACATTTAAAATAAAAAATACGATGCATAATTTGCATGCATACATCATCCAACTAAACTATGTACATACATACAAATTTCAATATTTAAGATCTAGAACTATGCAATTTTAATACATGTACATACTAAAAAATAAACTTGAAACATTCACAAAAACCTCATTTTATGTCTAACACATATATATATTACATTTTTGCAACAGGAGAAATCATGATCTAGTAGATAGTCATAAAATATATACTATTATAAATTCATCATTATAAGTTCATAAATTCCACCAAATTCATAAATTCATGTCACTAAAAATATCCATCTGGAACCAAAATCATAAATTCACGTCACTAAAAATATCCATCCAACCAAATTCATAAATTCACCACACAAAATATCCATCAAACCAAATTCATAAATTCATAACTATAATATCATTGGCTTAATTTAGAAACTGTTGTGGCTCTCTACTGCATCTCTTCATTTCTTTGTGATTTCCTTTTCAGAATCGAAAGTTCTCCTCTCCTCTAGCCATTTTCAATGCTCATCTAAGATCCCATCCATATCCCTAAAAACATCAACAACGGTTTTCATCCTAGATGCAAACATCCTCACAGGTGGTGCGATACATTCTTCATTTTGAATAATGTTGATTTGATCTTGGATGGTTCTAACATTGGCATTGATCCGTGCTTGCAAATGAGCACCATCGATTTCAGGTGGTGGAGGTGGGGGGTTGTGAGGTGGAGTGGGTGGAGGTGGAGGTGAAGGTGGTGGAGATGGATGGCGTGGAGGTGGATTGCGAATATTATTGAATCGATCCATGTGATCTCTAAGATATAAGTGAACCTGCATTAGATTTGTAATTTCAAAATGTAAGATACATGTTTAGGAAATACCCTTAAACCATTCAATATAAATGGCCTAATTGAATACAAATGATAAAATATGTAAGCCTCATTTATGTCTAAGGCATGTTACTTGAATGAAAAAACAATTAACTATTAATATAGGACAATTCATGAATCCTATAGGGTTTATGGTTTAGAGTTTAGGATTTAGGTTTTAGGGTAATAGGATGGCTTAAGGGGATCTATGTAGTAAGGTCCTAGTACAAAATGACATGGATTTTAAGTGAATAAAATTTGGTGAAGATGCCCAAGGCAACCAAATATCATTAAGGTCTGAGGCAACTTCACCAAATTTTATTCAGTTGAGCCATGTCATTTTGTCCTAGGAACTTACTAGACATAGATCCCCTTAACCCATCCTATCACCCTAAACCATAAATTGATCAACCTAGATCATGAAATCTCATTCATATTATAATCTTGCATGATCTTATTATTGTTCAATTTGGTTTCCTTGGGCAACTTCACCAAATTTTGAGAACTTATTTGATCCCCTTAAGAAATGTCATATTAGGATCCCTTAAGACATCCTAAAGTATGGCTTAAGGGGATCTATGAAGTAAGGTCCTAGTACAAAATGCCATGGCTTAAGTGAATAAAATTTGGTTGGCAACCAAATTTCATTAAGGTCCTAGGCAACTTCACCAAATTTTATTCACTTGAGCCATGTCAGTTTGTCTTAGGACCTTACTAGACATACATCCCCTTAAGCCATCCTATCACCCTAAATTGTAAATCGATCAACCTAGATCATGATTTATCTCATTCATATTTTAATCTTGCACTATATTATTATTGTTAAATTTGGTTGCCTTGGGCAAATTCACCAAATTTTGAGAACTTATTTGATCCCCTTAAGAAATGTCATATTAAGACCCCTTAAGACATCGATTTACGGTTTAGGGTGATAGGATGGCTTAAGGGGATCTATGTCTAGTGAGGTCCTCAGACAAAATGACATGGCTCAAGTGAATAAAATTTGGTGAAGTTTCCCAAGGCAACCAAATTTCATTAAAGGCCTAAGAAAAAATGATGGCTTTAGGGTTTAGGGTTTAGAGTTTAGAGTTTAGGGTTTAGGGTAATAGGATGGCTTAAGGGGATCTATGTAGTAAGGTCCTACGACAAAATTACATGGCTTAAGGGAATAAAATTTGGCGGAGTTTCCTAAGGCAACCAAATTTCATTTTAAGGTCCTAAGACAAAATGAATGCTTTAGTGTTTAGGGTTTAGATTTTAGAGTTTAGGGTTTAGGGTTTAGGGAACTTAGGGTGAAGTTTTGGTGTCCCTTGGAATAACAGACTTGCAAAATAGTGAACAAAATTTTCTTGTGGAATAGTTGATTGAGATAGCTTTTGTTTCAACTGACCAACCTAGATCATGAAATCTCATTCCTATTATAATCTTGCATGATCTTATTATTGTTAAATTTGGTTGCCTTGGGAAACTTCACCAAATTTTGAGAACTTATTTGATCCCCTTAAGAAATGTCATATGAGGACCCCTTAAGACATCGATTTATGGTTTAGGGTGATAGGATGGCTTAAGGGGATCTATGTCTAGTGAGGTCCTAGGACAAAATGACATGGTTCAAGTGAATAAAATTTGGTGAAGTTGCCCAAGGCAACCAAATTTCATTAAGGGCCTAGGAAAAAATGATGGCTTTAGGGTTTAGGGTTTAGAGTTTAGGGTTTAGGGTAATAGGATAGCTTAAGGGGATCTATGTAGTAAGGTCCCACGCCAAAATGACATGGCTTAAGGGAATAAAATTTGGTGGAGTTGCCTAAGGCAACCAAATTTCATTTTAAGGTCCTAGGACAAAATGAATGCTTTAGTGTTAAGGGTTTAGATTTTAGAGTTCAGGGTTTAGGGTTTAGGGAACTTAGGGTGAAGTTTGGGTGGCCCTTGGAATAATGGACTTGCAAGTTAGTGACTAGTTTATGAATATTTTTGATTTTATGAATAGACTGACTATTTCCGTAATAGAAACACATAATTATGCATTATTAAGATTGAGTTTGATGTATATATTAACTGGATATTTTTTTAATTGAATATAAGATTATTTTATTTAACATTTTTTTCATTAATATTTCCCACTTAAATGAATTTTATGATATCAAATGTATAATATAAAATTAGTTAATGTTGAATCAAGTATTTTATTTTGGATTGTTTGGAATTGAAAGAACCTAAAAGAAAGAAGAGAAAAATATTTAGATTCTTTTAGTGTCTAGGTAACTAGTGCAAATTGAGATTTTAGATTAAACTAGAAGCCTAATTAACAACTAATTGACTATCTAATGAGGGTTAAGATTGTCGAAAGACAAGAGACAACACATGCAAACAAGAAATGGAAACAAGGCATGACTAAGAGAGATCAAAACATAAAATAGAAATGAATGCAAATATTATCTAATTAAGTGACAGTTGGAAATGGATTGTACAAGCATTTAGGAATTTGCTAACTAAATTTGCAAACAAACATTGATAAAATTTATGAATTGTAACTATTCTTTAACATATTGTTTTCTAATCTAATTATAATTTAACATTGAAAGTAAAGTTTAACATATTGTTTTCTCCATACAATGCAAATGAAATTTAAAACATTTAAGCAATGCAAATGAATTATTTCCATTATCAAATATTCTTGAGCTCAAAATTAGGGTTTTCAAATGCAAAATGATTTGTTCGATTTCAATTTAGGGTTTTAGCAATTATTTTTGTTTCAATTCAATTTAGGGTTTCAATCTAAGCAATTAGGATTTTTAATGCATTTTTTTTGTTTCATTTCAAACTAGGGTTTTCAAATCCAATTTTTTTGTTTGATTTGAATTTAGGGTTTCAAAAAGTTTGATTAGGGTTTTCAAATGCAATTTTTTTAATTTCATTTCAATTTAGGGTTTTGAAATGCAATTTTTTGTTTCCTTTCGATTAGGGTTTTCAAATGCAATTTTTTTTGGTTTGATTGAACAATTTAGGTTTCAAAAGCTAAATTTTGTTTTTAAAATACAATTTAAGGTTCATTTTTTCCTTTCTATTCAATATCTTCAGGTTTCATTGCATTTTTTCATTTATTTCTACAAATCATCATTTCTACTATTACACAAAATAAAATGCTTAAAATGCTAAATAAATTGGAAAAAAACATGCTAAAATCTATTCTTGTATTAAAAATTTCAATAAAAAAGAAAAAGAATTTTTTTTGGGGCGGAGGCGTACCTGGACGTCATTAAATAGTCGCTGTCACCCACGCTAATTCATAATCCTGTGCAGAGTAGAAATGAGTTTTGTTTTTTTTTTTTAAATCATTACAAAACGGGATCCCGATTATTACAAAACGGGATCCTGATTTTTACAAATCGGGATCCTGTTTTGTAATAATCGGGGTTCCGTTTTGCGTCTGAAGGTTCGGGACCCTTTAACAAACGGGATCCCGTTTGGAATTTAGGCTCGGGATCCCGAAGCTAAAAGCATACAAATCGAGATCCCGCTAATGAAAATTGGGATCTCATTTTCGTAATGCCGATTTTGTTTTTTTGGCTAAGGAAAAAACTTCCATGTTTCGTGGACTCAACTTTGTGCACTTACCCAAATGTTAATTGTGCTTGTAGATATTGGTTCTCGAAGTAATTTAATTTTATCTAATTTTGTTAGGAATCTTAATTTTAAAAATATATGGTTGTACCCATCTAAAACCAATGGGTTCAAGTGAAAAATGGCATGGAAATTTAGGTTACTTGAAGGTCTAAATTTAATAAATTTATACTCATACAGTACAAGTGAAGAAGGAAAGGGTAATTGCGCTTGTAGATATTGGTTCTCAAAGTAATTTAATTTTATCTAATTTTGTTAGGAATCTTAATTTTAAAAATATATGGTTGTACCCATCTAAAACCAATGGGTTCAAGTGAAAAATGGCATGGAAATTTAGGTTACTTGAAGGTCTAAATTTAAGTTTGATTTGTCTACAATTTATTGACAAAGTGGATGTGAGTGTGCTTTCACTTGATGCTTTTTATATAATGCTTTGAAGTTCATATTTTTATTCTAGGGATATTATTTTTACGAGGAGGGATCACAAGTATAGGTGGATCAAGGATGGAATCAAATATACCACCAAAAAATAACAAAGCAAGACAACCATTACAATGGTGAGTACCAACCAAGCCATAAAATTTATTTAAGAGACTATGCAATTTTGTTTAATTTTATTGAAGGATAAATACAAAGATAAAATTGAGGTGTCTTCAATGTTTAATTATAACCATAAAATTCAAAGTTTGAATGAGTTGTTGGCATCTTTTCAAGAACTATTTCATGAGCCTAAGGGGTTGCCATTGGGAAGATAAGTATAGCATGAGGTTCATTTATTTTTAAAATATCCTTTGACTAATGCAATATTATAGAGAATTAATTTTAGAAAAAAATCAAGTTTCAAACTAACTCCGAAAATTGTTAACATAAGGGTTTATCATCTAAGTAATTCACCATATGGCTCACCCATAGTCATGGTAAGAAATAAAGAAGGATCTTGGAAGATATGCATAGGTTTTAAGGCTCTAAATAAGATATCCATTAAAAGCTATTGACCTCTCCCATGAATAAATGACTTGTACCAATTTGTTTGCATAAAGGAGGATGATATTTGGAAGACCACTTTGAAGACCATGAAGGTCTATATGTATGGGTAGTTCTTCCTTTTGTTTTGTGTCATATATCCACTACTTTTATGAGACTAATGAATTATATTTTAATAGATTTAGTAGATACATGTGTGATAGTGTACATGATATTACAATTTTTTCATACCATGGAAAGAACATCTAATCCATTTGAATTAATTTTCAAGTGTTGAAGGTAAAACAAATTTTATATAACATGACAAAATCGTGAGTTCGAAAAACAATCTTTAGTTTATTTGAGACATGGCTGGAGGAGATGAGTTGAGAGTGGATCTCTTAAAGGTAGATGCTATTACAAATTGGATAACACTCAAGAGTCCACAATTTTTTTTAAAAATAAGGTACTAACTTTGTTCATGTAGAAATTCGTCCCTCTTTTTATGACAAATTGCTACGAAGGGGGTAGCTCCCATATATTGACTTGAAGATAGAAACAAAGATTACAATGATTTTCATTCATGTCGCCTTCTTATCAGGAATAGCAGTAGAAGAGGATTCATATTCCTAATATAATTTATTGTAGTCACTCGATTTATGTGAGAGTGAAGGGGTTATTGTGGTGAGCCATGAAGAAAGCATAGGTCTCCATGTTATTTTTACCCAGTTCCTCTCTCATCAAGATGGTGGCTTGCTTCATGTATTTTTTTGGTCATATCTATGACAATTGCATCACCCACCAGCCCTTCCTTTGGGTCTCTACTTAGTGTGGACATGAAATTGATAGCTTCAAATTGAAACTTAGGAATAAGAAAACTATTCGTTGCCTTCACACCCCAGCTAAAGTCACCAGAAGTTCTAACTGTGTTGGACATGAAGTGCTCTAATAATGCAATACCGTGGATGTAAGCATAGTTCAATTTTTTTCCCCCTATGACTGCTTGGATCACATTCTACACCACCCTTGAATATATCTTGAACACACTTCAGAGTTGCTGCAACTTGGAAATTGCATTCTCTCCGTCATTTGTGCTCTTAGCATTTAGATTTGGAGTTGTATTTTGTCACATTCGTAGAGTATTTTGTCATTGTTGACCAGATGGCATTTCATTCAATCAAAGGAAATATTTGTATCACATGTCCATTGGATTCACGATCAAATTCTATCTTGTAGGATTGTGTCCAGACCATTCCAATCACATAAATTGGAAGATATATTCAACGCTTCATAATATTCCACACCTTGATTGGATAGAAAGTCTGCCGCCCTGTTGAATTTTCTATAGACGTGCCTTAGTGGGGTGCACTAACATATCTGCTCGATCCATTTTCCAACCTTCTAGCTTATATTGCCTTTCGAGTGCTTATGGCTCGAATAACTATCATGGAGTCACCTTCAAGATCAACCACATTGATATTCTTATATATATATATATATATTTTTGATGGAGGCCATCTACAAATTATTTGTAGTTATTCGATACGGGAGCACAAGTCTTTTTGGGCTGAACCTCTTCGGCTAAGAGTCAAGGACTGAACCTCTTATGCATATTTTGAGTCCAACCAAGAGTGCAGAAAATTCTGCATCGTTGTTTGTTCCCATTGGCATAGGAACGGACCTTGCCCAATATAGCTCCTTGATTTCATTTCAAATGATGAATCTGGCACCTAAGCCCCCAATGTTCCCCCTCGTAACCCCCATTGAAGTTTAATTTTAGCCTTCCTTGAGGAGGAGCAATACATTTTGCATTAGCTCATCGATTTGGGGCAAGAGTAAATTCATCCCACTTTCACTTCTATAGTTTCTCTACATTTTGTTGTAGCCATGGTTATAATTTTTTTTTTTGGTTTGGTAAGGTAGATGAGGATTTTGAATTACTGAAATGAAAATGTTAGATTAGGTGACATTTATCTTGCAAATCTAAGTCATTTTTATGTTTCCATGTTTCTTGGAAAGTGTCTTAGGAGACATGAGAGAAATGTATTTAATTTTGGAAAATTGTAAATATTTTTTAGAGTAAATTTAATGTTGGTGGAGGTTACACATCACTAAAGGAAAAACATGTCTCTCCTAGGCATTCACATTGGGAATGTGAAGGGTCTTGAGTGGGTTGCCAAGTTTGAAGGGAAACAAGTGTCCATTGGTTCTCCATTTGAAAGCTGAATAGTCATCGAAGCATCTTGAATACCAAAAGTTGAAAGGGCTATGAATAGGCACCCATATTGGAGCTTTATGCACATTAATTAATGTATTACCATGACTCATGGTTTTCCAAGGATGCGGCAGTGGTTTTTGCGAGTGGTTTTGACACCTCTTGTTTCGATTTACTACAATGGTTTTGCCTCACACAAGTTCTATAAATTGGAGCCTTGAGATGGTAGTAGTATCTTGTGTTATTTACAGGTGTATGGAAGCATCTGGATTGAAGAACAACAAGGAAGTGTATTGTGGTGTATCTCTCTTGTGAAGATAAATAATATACTTGCCTTTTTTTTTATGTGGAGTCTTTTTTTCGTTTTTCGAAAGGGTTACTCTACATAAATTTGGTGTCATATTTGTTTGCTAATTTTTTTATTACATGGTGAATGTGCAATCACATACATATAATTAGATTTGGTAATCTTATTTTCATATTTGAATACACATACATAAGTTAATATTGTAGCTTAGTTCCATCTTGTTTTCAACATTTGGTATCAGAGCTAACAGTTTTGTTTAGAAGGGGACACCATTCTCTTAAGTGTTGGAGGTTTTTTGGCTATAGTGTGAGTTTTTTTTTTAATATTATAGATTTGTGAAAAAGATTGTATACCATGGCTTCTACCTTTCACAAGATGTGGAAATTAAAGATGATCTCCTTGAAGAGAGAGATCAATGGTTACTAGTTTCACAAGAAAGTAAAGCAACTGCATGAGTGATGAAGATTGGAAAAATTTAGATAAAAAGGCACGACGAACCATTCAGTTGTGTCTTATGAATTCCTTCCTTTTGAATGTATCCACCAAAGACACCACATATAAGTTGTGGAAAAGGATAGGTGATATATATCAAACTAAAATTTTGTCTAACAAGTTATATCTCAAAATACAATTATATTCTTTAAAATGAAAGATGGTGAATTTATTATAAATCAGTTAAATGCTTTTAATTTGATTATAAGTCAACTTGCATTTGTAGATGTTAAAATAAAAGATGAAGATAAATGCATCTTGTTTCTATGTTCTTTGCATGAATCTTGGGAAAATTTAATTATTTCCATAAGTAGTGGTAACACAGAACTAAAGATGGAATCTATGTTATGCATACTTCTTTCAGAGGAAATGAGGATAAAGTCCATGAACGTTGACTCCCAAGATGCCTTGCATGTGTGGGGTAGGTCCAAAGAGAAAGGGGATAATAAGAGGGATAAGTTTGAATAATGTTCTAAAACCCTTAAAAAGAGTAAAGTGTTGGAATTGTGGTAAAAGAGGACATGTGAAGAAATAATGTAGGAATAAGAAAAATAATTTTGATTCCTCCACAAAAAATTCTTTCGATGATGATTTTGATCCTTTTTTTTTTCTAATTTCAGTTAACACTATTAGTGATGATGTTTGACTTATTGATTCTGGTTGCTCCTACCACATGACTCCTCACAAGGAGTGGTTTACTAATTACAAAGAATATAATGGGGTAGAAGTTTTCCTTGGTGACACCAACAGAAAGAGGATTGTTGGTAAGGGAAAGGTAAAATTGTGTTTTAGTGATGGGAGAATTAAAATTTTCATAATGTTTTGCATATTCCAAGACCTACAAGAAATTTAGTTTCAGTGTCCAAGTTAAATGATTCTGGACTGCATGTGACATTCAATAAGTTTGGTTGTAGGTTGGTAAGAGGAAGTTTGGTGATAGATAAATGATCTTAGCTAGGGACTTTGTTTAGGCTACACGCCTCTAATTTAAGTAATTTTTCCAATGTAACTAACACTGAAAATGTCATGAAAGATGTTTGTTGGTGCGTTGGGCGGGAGTTTGTAGGTTTTGAACTTCTCTTTGAATGGCTCAAAGTCACATGGCTTGGGCATGGGTTCTTCTTTGGGAGTAGGGGATCCCCCTGTTCCTCTTGATATTTTGTAGGTTCTGGGCCAAGGCATGCGAGCGGACGGTGACTGCGTGGTTCCTTTGGGTGGGTTTCCTATGGTCAGTGAGGAGCTACATCCTCCCTCTCCTCTTGTTGCTTCCTTTGTGGGTGCTGTGCGGGGTGTGGCTGGGGACACTCCTCCTGTTGCCTCTATCAGAATTCGTAAATCCTTCTCTGATGCTGCTCGTGCCTAGGTCCTGGCTAGGGTTTGTCCTTTGCTTTGTGCTTGGGCCTCTCTTGTTGTGGTCTGTGGGCCTGAGGTTGCTGAGAATGAGGACTACTATGTGCGGTAGGGTGTGGTCTACAGGTTTAACAACTTGTGACCCTCCCTTCCTGATCTCCAAGAATGGGTTTCTGATTCCTGGAAGCCTATTGTTTTGGGATAGATTGAGCTCTACCCCAGTGCTAGAGGTTTTTTCTTTGCAACTTTTTCTTCCCCGGAGGATCGTGACAGAGTGTTGGATAGGGCACTGTGGATGTGGGGTGTTCATTCGTTGTTCATTAGACCTTGGTCTCGCTCTTTCAATCCTCTTATGAATCCCCTTAGACCTATTTGGGTTCGACTACCGAATCTCCCACTCCAGTTTTGGGAGAATTCTTGCTTTGAAGCTATTGGCAACAACATTGGTAGCTTTTTGAAGGTGGATTCTACATCTTGGGATCTTGGGCATACTACGGTGGCTCGTATTTTAATCGATTTGGACATCTCCAAACCTCTCCATGGTGATGTGGTTTTGATGGTGGAGGATAGACCTTGAAAGCAGCTTCTGGACTATGAGGGGCTCCCTTTTCAGTGCAGGAGATGTTTCTTTGTTGGTCACCTGGCCTCTGGCTTCCCTCTTGCTCGCTGCAAGGGTGTTGCTACTTGGTGGAAGAATTCTTTCTCAGACCATCTCACGGTTGGTTCTCCCTCTTTGGATGATTCCTCTAAGGAGGGAGACCCTCCCCTTACTACTCCCTTGGAGTCAGAGCCTTTCCAAGCTCCTCTTCTGGCCTGCCCTTTTGTGGAACCTTCTGCTGTCTCTATGCCTTCGGTTCCTGCTTGTTTCTCATCGATTGAATCTATTGGTCCTTTGATCGCTCCTGTCTCTTCTTCATTGCCATCTCCCTCGCTGCATGGTGGCTCCTCGCTTGAGGTGGATGTTGTGGATCCACTCCCCTTACCTTGCTTGGTGGATTTTGATTATGAGCCTTCCTGGTTGGTTGTGTTGAGGAAGAAGAAGGGACTCCCCAAATCCGTTGCCTCTTCGTGGCCTCGGGTTTAGGGAGTCAGATTGGTCCCCTCTGGTTCTAGGGTTGTTTAATCTTTATTCTGTTGTTCTACAACTGTCGGTCAGTTGTCTCTGTTTGTTTATCCTCTAGTTCAATTGGTTTGAACTAGCTTCCTTTGGCCCTTTGGGCCCTTTGTGTAAAGGGTACAACACCCTATAAATGTTGCTTATCTTATCAAAAAAATTGAAAAATACATGTATGTTGTGGCATCATTGATTGGGTCATGTAGGTGAAAAATGACTTAAGACTATCCTAAAAAAAAGTTGGTTGATGGTATTTTTGATAATTCTGTTGGTAAAAATAATTTTTGTGAATATTGTGTGTTTGACAAACAAAGTAGATCATCATTTTCTAGTGGAACTAATAAGACAAAAATATTATTAAAGATTATTCATTTAGATGTATGTGGACTAGTGATATTGACTATTTGGGTAAATCTCATTATTATGTCTCTTTTATTGATGATGTCTCAAGATAGATAATTTATTTTATGGACTCTAAATCTGAAGTTTTCACTAAGTTTAAGGAATTTAAGGCCTTAGTTGAAAAGAAAATAGATTATAAGATAAAAGTGTTGAGGTTCGATAATGGGGGTGAATATTGTTCCAAATAATTTGAAGAATTTTGTAAGCATTTAGGCATTGTTCAGTAAAAGACAACTCCTTATACTCCCCAACAAAATAGGATAGCAGAAAGAATGAACTGAACATTAATGGAAAGAGATAGGATTATGTTAAGTAGTGCTAAGCTTGATAAATGTTTTTGGATAGAAGTAGTTGGAACTACTTGTTATTTAATTAATAGATCTCCTTGTTCAAATCTTGTTGATAAAACTCCTTATGAAGTGTGGATAGGTAGAAATTCTTACGTTTCAAAATTAAGCGTCTTTGTTTGTGAGGATTTTGTTCATGTGCCTCAAGAGAAGTGATCTAAGTTGTAGCCAAAAGCATAGAAATGTATCTTTATTGGTTATGGTGAGAATGTAAAAGGTTATAAGATTTGGAATCCTCTAACCTGCAAAACAATATCTTCTAGCGATGCAATTTTCAAGAAATTTAGAGCTTATTCAAGAGAAGAACAACCAAAGGAGAAAGATAAGACAAAGAAAATGCACTTTGAGACAAATATTGAGAAGCATGAATATGTACATGTGGAAGATAATCAGATAGATTTGAGGACAAAGAAGAAGAGGGTTCAGATAGTTTAGAGGATGTACAGGATGAGCACACAAAAGAAGACAAACATCTAGAGACCATTACTCCTACCTTGAGGAGGTCGACAAGGTAACACAATCTAGTTGACAGGTATAGCCCATCAAATTACTGTTATGTATTTTCTTTGTTGAGTACTAACAATGAACCTAGATCTTTCATAAAGGCTCTCTTTATAGAAAATTGAGTCTTGGTTGCAGACCATGCAAGATGAGATGATGGCTCTGGATAGTTGTGAACACCTGAGATCTTGTTAGTTTTCCCAAGGGAAGGAAAGCCCATTGGTTGCAAGTGGGTATTTAAAAATAAATTTGATGTAGATGGTTGGTTAGAGTGATACAAGGACATATTAGTGGCTAAGGGCTACTCCCAAAAAGAGGGAGTTGATTTTGGTGAAATTTTCTCTCATGTTGCTAAATTAACTTCTATTAGATTCCTCTTGTCTATAGAGCAAATGGATGTTAAAACTACTTTCTTGCATGGGGACCTTGAGGAGAAAAATTATATGCGACAACTTGATAGTTTTGTTGTGAAAGGAAAAGAACAATTGGTTTGCAAGTTGAAGAGATCATTGTATGGTTTGAAATAGTCACCCAAGATGTGGTATTAGAAGTTTGATACTTTTGTATTGAAGTTGGGTTTTCTTAAGAGTGAGAAGGATCATTATGTTTATATTAAGGTTATTGATGATCAAATTCTAATCATTTTCTTGTAGTTGATGATATGTTGTTCATGGGTAACAATAAGGTGATGATTAGGGAGCTCAAGACACAAATTTTTGGCATATTTGATATGAAGGACTTGGGGGCTGCAAAATATATTCTTGGGATGGAAATCATCAAAGATTGAGCTCATAGAAATCTTTGGTTAAGTCAAAGTAAGTATGTGGATACAATTATGTGAAGGTTTAATATGTATGACTAGAAGCTAGTTAATATTCCATTTACGGTTGGTACTATGTTGAGTTTAGATATGTGTCCTGATTCTGATGATGATTTTGAGGATATATCTGAGGTTCCTTATACTAGTTCCATTGGTAGTTTAATGTATGCAATGGTTTGCACTAGACAAGATATAGTTCAAGCAGTGGGATTTCTAAGCAAGTTTATGTCTAACCCTGGTAAAGAGCGTTGGAATCTTGTAAAGAGGGTGTTTAGATATTTATATGGTACTTCATATTATTGTTTGGTTTATCATGGCACTAATGATGTGGTTAAGTCATTGGAATACAAGGGTTTTTTGATGCAGATTGGGCAAGTGACTTTGATAGCCAAAGGTCTACTAGAGGCTATGTATTTAATTTTTTTGGAGGTGCAATGAGTTGGATGAGTAAAAGGCATCATACAATTTCTTTTTCCACCATTGAATTAGAGTATATGGATGCTACACATGCCTCTATGGAGGTGGTATGGTTACAAAGACTTGGTAATGACATTGGTTTTGATTGCAAGATAGTGAGGATTGGATGTGATAATCATAGTTGTTTGTTTGGCCAAAAATCCTATGTATTACACTCATACTAAGAATGTTGATGTTTAGTATCAATTTTTGTGAGAAATGGTTGGGAATGGTAAGATCTTGATTGATAAGGTTGACACTTTGGATAATGTTGTAGATTCTCTCATGAAGTCAATTATCGCGAATAAGTTCTCTTGGTGCAAGAAGGCTATGGACCTTGATCACTATACTTATTTTATTTTATTTGTATCTCTTAGATATAATTGCAATGCATAATGTCAAGTGGGAGAATGCTAGGATTGTTAGGATAGGTTACATTAGAATTTCTATCCTAAGTTGATTTATGTGTCTCCACATTATTTGGTTACATTATAATTTCTATCCTAAGTTGATTTATGTGTCTCCACATTATTTGGAAAGTGTTCTAGAGGACATGAGAGACAAAATATTTATTAATTATTTTCCTATAATAAATTGTAATTACATTCAAAGAGGTGGACCCTTTACCATGGTGGTTACAAAGCATCCTGGACGCATATTCCTTTTGGGCATCCAAATTTGTGGGTGGGTACCACTTGAGTGTGCATGTCCTTGCATGTTATTTACATGTTTTTCATGCTCTTGCATGGTCGGGCACCCATGTTTCCATATTGGTGCATGATCTTGCATGTAGCCATCAGAGCCATCAGAGAGTTATGGAGCATTCGAGTTTGACCATTTCTTATTGGCTGTGGGTTAGGCACCCATGTGAAGGCCATGTGATTATTCTATATTTTATTCCATGTTTATGGGCTATCCACTAAAGGGGGCGCAAGTTTTTCTAGGTGGTTTTGCTTGTTGTTTTAGGATACCATTTGTGGTATTCTCTCCCACAAAATTCTTGGCCTATTGATTTAGGTTGCTCCTATCATATGACTCCTCACAAGGAGTGGTTTACTTCATATTCATCTTATGATGGGGGATAATTTTTCCTTGGTGATAACGACACGAAGAAGATTGTTGGTAAGGGAAGGGTAAGGTTGTGTTTAAGTGATGGAAGGGTTAAAACTCTTGATCATAGTTTACATATTCCAAGACTTGCAAGAAATTTACTTTCAATATTCAAGTTGAATGATTCTAGAATGCATGCTACATTTGACAAGTTTGGTTGTATGTTAGTAAGAGGGAGTTTGGTGATTGCTAAAGGATCTCAGATAGGGACTTTATTTAGGCTTAATGCCTCCACTTTCTATAATTCTGCCAATGTAACTGGCACTAAAAATCCATGTATGTTGTGGCACCATAGATTGGGTCACATAAGTGAAAAAGGTCTTAAGAATTGTTGATGGCCAAATTGACACACCAACATGCAAGCAAGGTATTACTACCTAACTTCTCTTGAAAAGGGTAACTAATCCAAAAAAACTAACTACCCTCCAAGGTCTCAGTGGTTGGTTCACAACGGTGTTGCTTCACTCGGTGGTCAACATGGCTGTAATTTTCAAGGGGCTTATTGGTTTAAGACAAAAAACTAGATATAATTGATTTTAACTCTAAACTAACTACCAAATTTTCAAAGAAATAACAATAGATAGAACAAGGCTTAGAGCAGAAAAATGTGAATAACAATCATCTTTATCCAAAATTGCAATTAATCAATGAGTTATATATTTTTCTTCTAACAAAAAACTAATAAAGGAACTAACTTGTAAACATTACATAGCTAAGTTCATTCATAGTGCAGATATTAAAGCATAAAACCATTTATTATCAGTAGATAAACTCCATAACATTGCAGATTTTTTTTATATTGACTCATTTCAAATATTGCAAATCATAAACAAGAAGAATACCATTCACAACAACAAAATAGTGTAAAATTGAATTCTTTTATTGATTAGCTTCAAATAAGTAGCATTTACACTCAAAAAACTTCACTGACACATGGAGAAAACTTTTTCTTTGAAATCACTATCTAAAAACTAAAGCTCAACATTACTGACTAGCAGAAAATTTAACTAAAAGATTTCAAGTCCCAGAACACAAATTAGACTTCAATTTTCTGACCTTTATAATGAGGAAAAACATACAATATATAGACTTACTACAAATAAAATTTACCTCCAAAAATAACATGCAACCCAAAAATCAAGGTGCCCAACATGTAAATCCACATTAATAGGCCTCATTGGACTAAACTGGAGTGCATCACCATGCAAAACTGATCCACAAGGAAAGTAATCTCCATTTCTAAATCCACTACAAAGGTGCCCAAGTTAACTATTGTACCTGCCCTATAAAATAGGATGCCTGACAAAGGATGACTTTGTTGACTTTATTCCATTTCAAAAATATAATATTCTTCATTTCGCTTTGCTAGCCTTACTTTGCTTAAGGTATTCATCAAAATTGTTGAAGATCTTCCCTAGTACCTCTTCATCAGGTCCATCAACCCACTCTACTTTGAACTTCGATCTCTCAAAATATTTTGTAGCTGCATTAGTAGTCTCCTGCTGTTGGGTGATATCTTTTGATGCCCACTTAGTATCAAATCTGATCAACATTAGCTTATCTAAAAGAGTTTCTTTAGGGCCATCTCCCTCATTCATCAATTTTTCCAAACAATTGTTCCAAGCACCCTTTATTTCCTGAAAAAAAACTAGTCCATGATTCAATGATATGCTCTTAGTGGCAATACTTGTAACAACCTCCTCAAATGTCCCTGCAAGATCACACATCATGATGAACTTTGATCAAAGCTATTCTATGCTCAATGAGGATTTCTGATTGAAAAATTAGTATATTAATTGACTGATTAATAGCTTTTGGATCTTCATCACCCAAGATCCCTGATTCAATCATTATTTCCCTAGGCACTTTGTTTATAATATTCAACTTCCTCAAATACTCTATACTTTTTGTAAGATGAGGATTGTCAGCGTGGATTGATTACACTTAATCCATGATGAATTAAAGCATAATTTACCCAAATAAACCTGCATCTACCAAACAAGATCATTCAAATTGAAAAGTTAAACTAAGTATTTTAATTGAAACTAAAAAATTACAAACTACAAGAATAGTTAAATTCCTACTCTAACCCATTTGAAACTTATCCTATATTGGAATTGGTGTTGCGTTGATGTGAAACGATGACCCTTTCCCAATCTCGTGATTAGTGAGCCTATTTCAATCGATTCTATCTAAGAGAATTGATGAAACCATAGTGATAAATGGATGAAAACCTAGTTTATGCTAAAAATGAACATGATGCAAGCTAAGTTAACATGATTTTATGCTACAAATGATCTAATTGTGCTATTTACAAGCTAATTTAAGCTAATTCTAAGCTAAAATATGAAAACCCTAGTTCATATACAAACTAAGATGGATGCATGGAAGCCATTAATGGATGATTTAAGCTATTATGTAATTAAAATTAACTTAAACAAGATAAAAGTGAGTAAAATATGAGTGTGATTGCATATGAATTCAACAACATGAGTTTTCTCTAAAAAAGATGGATCCATTTGTCTCCAAATAGTGACCTATTTATAGGAAATCAAATGAGAAATGGAGGGTTGAGATCAAAAAGATTAATCAACGATCAAATATGAAGGAAATGAGAGACATGGATCATGGATTCTCATCAACGAATGAGAATGCATGATGGGATTTAATCAAGGGTTCACACTTGCCTCAAACAAACACACTTTTGACCTACTCACACAGGTCAAAGGTGACTTGTTCAAAAGGTTAGAATAAGAATATTCTTTTGGAATATTCATTTGGGTGAGGATAAAAGGCATTTTGCAAATTAAAAGAAATTCTTAATTGTGCAAAAAGGGGATAAGGAATATTCCCCTTTTAGAGGAAAATTAGTTTAATTGCTAATTAAACAAGATTTAATCATGCAATTAGGGGATTTAGAGGAATAAAGTGATATTTATTAAATTAATTGATTTAATGAATGGGGAAAGGTGATATGATATTTAATTAAATAACTTAGGGTTATTTAATTAAATAAGATGACTTAGGGAATTAAATTAAATGTTTTGATTTATTTAATTTAATAGGATGAAATGTTAGCATGAAGGGGGATGAATTAACCCGATTTTGATGAATGAGGTTAATGGATGAAAATGATGCAATTAATTAAATAGCTACTCTAATTTAATCAATTAAGCAAAAAGAAGATGAGTTTAAAGAAGAAATGATAGTAAATCTATTTCGAGTGTATGATATCATTCAGTACATTTTTCAGTGTCTACATTTTTCCCCTCTTTGAAGTAAGGTACTTGCTGCTTCAGTTCAAAGAATAATGCTCTTCGAATTAAAACTATTGCTTAAATCAAAAAATAAAAAATTTATGATTTTTTAGATGTCCCACTGCTAAAGGATAAAGCTGATCCCCTGCCCCCTCAAGAAATTAGGTGAAAATTTTGAATTTTGGGTTGATTTCTCGATAGAGGTTAAAAAGCTGCCCTGAGGGTCCAAAGAGGCTCCAGGATGCAAGAATTATGCCAAAAACACGAAAAACGATGCAAAATAAGGTCCAAATTGGAAAAATTAGTGAAAATGATGATAAACCCTATTTTCAAGGTTAAATTAGGACAAAGCACCCTAATTTTCTAGCTTAAATAAGCCAAGAAGGGTCACTTTCAATTCATTTGTGCATTCACACTTAGGAGATTTTTGCTATTTTGAGCTCTGACCCTTCGACGAAATGGCACACCGAGAGCTTCCCAAGCACATCTCCAACCGAGTTCAAGAGTTCTAGCGACTTCCAGGCATAGGACCACCAGTATGTAACTCCAAACTTGATTTGAAATTTGACTTTTTGATGCATTTATTACACTTTGAAGTTTAAACTTTGGCGACGTCGCTATATAGCAACACCCAAATTGAAATTGGTGACGCTAAAATGAATTATAGCAACACAGGTATATGGCGACACTAGTCGCGATTTAAAATTAGGGTTTCTAATTTTAAAGCATGACGCATATTTGTATAGTGACACTTCTATCGATTTAGAAATTAGGGTTAGGGTATGCCAAAGATTAAAATGCAATGCCCGTGTGTTTGGCGACACATGTTGCGATTTGTATTTTTAAATGCTTTGGGCATTGCAATTTGAAATTTGAATATAGCGATGCTATTGAAAACAACGACATTTTTTGATTTATGAGCTGTAAATTTCAAATTGAGTCAAATTTCCTCAATTTCCTAATGTCGTGCGCTTTGTGGATGTAGGAGGTGATTCCACCGCTGATGTTGTGGGAGCACAGGCCCACTGTGTTGGAGAGACTTGGAGATTTGTCAGAGTTGCGCTAGGAGCACTTGGGAGAGATTGACCTTTGGTATGTCGCATATGTGCCCGTCATCCAAACACACTTAGCAATGATGACTGCTCTATGCAAGAGATGGCACAATGAGACCTCATCCTTCCACCTTTTGACAGGCGAGGCGATGGTGACCTCGGAGGATGTTTGGTGGATCCTGTGTTTTCCCATACATGGTGATCGAGTGATCTATGATGTTGATGTCAGATTTGATGCCTGCCTCAAGGTTATGGAGATGGAGAACATTATTTTATCTACATCACAGATCGACCTTGAGTCATACATAGGTCATGTGTCGACCTTTCGATTAATCATTGCAGCCATCATTTCAGGTTTGGTTGCTCCTGATAGATGCAACAGAGGATTCATCCCAAGATGGGGCTTGGCGTGGCATCGCATGCTGTACATGAGGACACTCTTTGCATGGGGGCCTGTGATGTTGGCCTGCTTATATCATGATTTGCATGATTTTGTGTACTATTATGTGATAGCCATTGGTGCATGGGTGACTCTGCTACACATTTGGGAATGAGAGAATATCACCATGCTCTGACCTATTATTCAGATGACAGATGTCAAGCTAGATGATCTTGTGATATGGTGATACATAGGTGCCATTACCCTGAGGCACACCAGATAGATTGGGATCTTGTATTGGCGACAGGTGATTGATGATATGATAGTTTTTCGCTGGCGCCTATGGCTACAGATGCCACCTTGATTTGATGATATACAATAGTTATACTTTGCCAGGTAGATCCAATACATGCAAGGTTGCAAGCACACCATTATTGAGAGATATTTACCAGACAGGGTGGCTCGACAGTTTGGAGAGATCTAGGATAGGCCAAATGATGGTTATAGAGCCATTTTTGTGAGGTCGGCCAGAGAGGTTCCCACATGGGGACTAACTATTCCAGCTCCTGAGGCATTTGAGAGCTTTAGACAATTGGTGGCTCAGCCTTGGGCCTATGATCAGGGATAGGCGGTAGCACAGAATACACCCACATATGATGCTTGGTTCGTTCTCCTTGACGGCTGACAGATCCAGCGGGTGCTCCTCCGTGAGAGAGGCCTAGAGGCAGGGGGATAGGGGTAGAGGACAGGGTGGCTAGGATGGTTAGGATGGTTAGGTTCTGGGGGCTTCGTTGATCAGACAACATCCTCCTTAGCAGCCTCTAGTTGTACAGCAGGGCCATAGTGGCAGGCAGCAACACCACCGCCACCACCAGATGCTAGAGATGCATAGATTCAACAACTGCAACAGTAGGTGCAGATTTTGACTGGTGAGCAGGATCAAGCTTGTCGATAGATTTTGGGTATTACTGCTGAGCGAGACCAGACACGACAACAGGTGGTTTCCCTCATAGCCGAGAGAGATTAGGTGTTATAGAGGGTACACGTCATGACTGGAGAGAGAGACCAAGAGGTTGCCTGATGCCAACAGATTGAAGCTATGATAGTGGCCACACATGGCGGGATAGTTTCAACCAGATTGTATAGAGAGGCCGTTACAAAGGTTGCGTATTATAGGAAACACTACCATCGAGATGTACTGTAGGCACTCAAACAACCTTATTTTTTGTAGCACAGTGGCACACATGAGAGAAGAGGATCAGCCTGAGAGGTAGGCCAAAGAGGGTAGCAACCATTAGGGCTAGCCTTTGATGTACAATTTTTTTTTGATTTTGTTTCCCGATTCTTTATAACAAATATTCATTCATGGGCTCCTTTTTGATAGGCTCGTGGATATTGTACTTTTGATCATTATACATACATTGATCCAGATTTTGTACCATGATATTCATTTTTTGATATATATATGATACAAATATAGATGATTCATGATGTGTTCATCTTATTTCATGTTTATGGATGTATATGATATGAGATGCTTATATTATGTATGGATGCACTCTACGTATGTCTATATGATATGTGATGATCATGATATGATATGGATGCAATGTTGTGTTCTTTTTAAGTATCTTTTCACGATATGTTATGAAATGAATGATATGTGATGAAAATGATATAGATGAAAATGATGTGGATGTATTTCTTTTTGTGTATTTTCTATGCATTTTTAATGAGGATGATGTATGCATATGGAAGTATGGATGAAAATGCTCATGATATGCATCAATTTAAGATGCTTATAATAACAAATGTATATTATTCATCACAACTCAAATGGTTATGCAGAATGTATGATGTGATATGCAATGATTATGTTGATGGATGCATGCCGATGATGTGTGGATGTAGGGTGAATGCATTGATGATGTTTTTGTTGACTGTCATGATGCCAGGTTAGAGCCGAGAGAAGATAGAAGAATAAAGAATGAATGATCGTTGATTTTGATGATTGCTTCAAAAGATCCAGCAAGTCCTTGAACCATCAAGACTTTATTAGAGATGGTGACGAGACAATGAAAAATGAGGATGAAATGCAGGATGATGAGATGCTCACACTTCAGGATTGGGATTTTTTGTCGTTCCTTATTGTTTGATATACCACATAGACACGATGCATCAAGGTATTAATAACCAGGACGACATTGTATCTAGTGTAATGGAATTTGACTTGACAAACAGATAGGATAGTTCTTGTTCACATCTTGACATATGAAAACCTCATTTGAATGTATGTTAGAAGCTTAGAATATATTGGACCAAAGCATACACAATAGTCAACAACGTACCCCAAATGACCTTCCTACTGGTGCAGAAGCACCTTAAGCTTTTATGTCTCCATCAAACATTTTTGTAGAAATTTGAATTTTTAAACATAAAGCACTGTAAATGGCCATGTGCGGGCTCATTCATTTGTAATTCAGTCTTTATAGGTATCAAGGAGTTCAGCAAAATGAAAGTTTGCAAAAATGTTAAAAAAAGATGCAAAAAGGTGCAAGAGTTGCAAAACTTGCAAAAAAGAAAAAAACAAGAATATGAAGAGACAACTTGGTGGAGGAGGTGGTTATATAGTTGGAAGATGAAGAGGCAGTTTCCTTAATGGATGTAAAAATCTATAAAATCATTGTAAGGCAAGGGAGAGATTAGATCTTGTAATCTTGAAACATATTTCGTAAATAAATACCCCGTTCTCTATATTTTTCTGCGTTTGCTCTTAAATACAAGTCTTGAATAGATAGGATAGAATTACTTAGAAAGAGTTATTGCTTGGATTTCATCAAATAAGGAGTAGGATTTCCATTAAAGTTGGTTAGAAAGGTTTTATTTGAGTTTAGGGTCTGATTAATTCTCTTTTCTCATCAATTGGTGTAAAAACCTAGTCAAGGGTTTTGAGGGGCTTATAGGAAATAAATTCACCATCCCACCATTGCAAGTTTAGTAGAATGGTGGGATGGAATATTTAGGATGTATTTAAGATTTCTTAAGTATTGTGTGTGTTGACAGGAATAGGGAATACAAGATTATAGAGTTTGATTGTTGCTCCAAGAGGAAAAACAAAGATTTCCAAGAAATTGTTGTTGCTACAGTCATGGGTATGAAGGTATATCAGTTGCAGTGGTATGTAGATGTTTTCTAGAGCATATTCAGTCATAAATAAACATGATTTAAGCAGTGGTAAGAAGTGGCAAGGTGTGGAAGGTAGTATTTCAATAAACCCTCACATTTTTAAGCATGTCAAGCCTATAAACAAGGGTTTTGTTATTTAATGCTTTAGTGGGCCTTTAAATCCTTAAAAATGGTTGAATATGGAGTTTTATTACTTGAATAAGGACTGTTTACAGAAATTTGATGTTTTGGTGAAGATTAAAGACCACTTCATTTGTAAATTAGGGCTAGTTGATGGGTTTTTGCAGCGTACAGTCAAGTTTTCAGTTGTTTGTTACAAAACAAGTTTATTTGATATTAAGATAAGTGAAAAAGTGTCAAAATGGGTCCCAAGATGTGCTAATAGATTGTGATGGTTCAAGGTGGTTTGCATGATACACTCGCTTTTGTCATGGGGCAGTGCTACTAGGGTTTTGGTCTAAATTTTCTAGAAAATGGAATTATGTGAAATCAGAGATATTAGTGTTTGTTTTGTGTTGAAAATAATTTAAACAATAATGTTAAGGTGGTATCAATGTTTGAGAAAAGATTAGAAGAAAATTTTGATGAGTTTGAGTAATGTGAGCCCTTTGATCAAATTGGTGTTTGTCTGCAAGAATTTAATGATTTGATAGTTTAGTGTTATTTGTGTGTATCCTTGGTTTGTTTCAAGCAAAAATATGATGAATATAGTAAATGGATGGTTTGGAAAGGATCTTGAAGTAAATTTGTTGTCTTGGTAATCATGGTGCTAGTTGATGGTATGAATATGCATGGTGAACAATTGAGGAGTTTTAGAGTCTGCTCTCAGTGTATTTGTTATTTTGATGGTGATATTGATTTGGTTTAGTCATTTTACTGAAGGTTATGATATATTAGAATCTACTAATGGTGTAGAATACTGATTTGGTGATTGTGATGGTTGGTAGCCTTAAGAAAGGCAAGTAAATTGATGGATTTTGGTGAAATGGAAAAAGGAATTTTGGGAAATTGTTCAATTTGATCTTCTCCAAATTGAGTTGGGTCAGAAGTACCCTGTTGAGTTTTGGTTTTTGGTAGATTCCCTTACATCAATTGGTATCAGAGCTAGTTGATTATGATAAGTTGGTTAAGTTGTTGATGATGTTGAGTTGTTGAGTTTGGTTGCAGGTGCTTGATCCATCTAAGCTGTAGAGAGAAGTTGTGAGTTTGTGTAGGTTGAGAAGATAACCTAGTTGCTGCCAAGAAAAGGCAGAAGAAAGTGAGAAGTTGGAAGCAAGGAGGAACTTGCTTGAGTTGTTGAGTTGTGTTGTGATGCAGTAAAAACTAGATGGATAACTGTCTGAAGAAGCACTTGAGTTTGCAGCCTAAAGGGTACTCCACTAGTGGGAGTAGATGAGAAGGTGAAAAGATGAAGACAAGTTAGTCAGAGAAGGTCAAGGATGAAAGAAAGAGGAAATTTTGCAAGGACAGTCCCGTGTCCTTGGTTGAGGAAAAGTTAGTGGAAAGAAGAGAGTTGTGAAAGGATAGTCCTGTGTCCTTTTGAGTAGTGAATGTGAACCCGATGACAAAAAGAGAAAGGAAAGAGACAAGAGAAGACAAAGATGAAGATAGAGTTGAAGACAAAGAATGGAACCAAGAAAAAGAAAGATTCAAGAGGAAAGAAGGAGAAGTAGTCCAAGGCAGATTTGAAGTTGATTTGCAGGTACAAGAAAATTTGACATGTTTCCAAGGGACTTGGAAAGGTTTTTTTGGTTGGTTGAATGGTGTAGGAGCACCTTAAGCTTTTATGTCTCCATCAAACATTTTTGTAGAAATTTGAATTTTTAAACATAAAGCACTGTAAATGGCCATGTGTGGGCCCATACATTTGTAATTTAGTCTTTATAGGTATCCAGGAGGTAAAAAAAATGAAAATTTGCAAAAATGTCAAAAAAGATGCAAGAGTTGCAAAACTTGCAAAAAAGCAAAAAACAAGAATATGAAGAGACAAATTGGTGGAGGAGGTAGTTAGATAGTTGGAAGATGAAAAGGCAGTTGCCTTAATGGATGTAAAAAGCTATAAAATCATTGTAAGGTGAGGGAGAGATCAAATCTTGTAATCTTGAAAAATATTTAGTAAATAAATACCCTGTTCTTTGTATTTTTCTGCATTTGCTCTTAAATACTAGTATTGAATAGATAGAATAGAATTACTTAGATAGAGATCTTCCTTAGATTTCATCAAATAAGGAGTAGGATTTCCATTAAAGTTGATTAGAAAGGTTTTATTTGAGTTTAGGGTCTAATTAATTCTCTTTTCTCATTAATTGGTGTAAAAACCCAGTCAAGGGTTTTGAGGGGCTTATAGGAAATAAATTCACCATCCCACCATTGTAGGTTTAGTAGAATGGTGGGATGGAATATTTAGGATGTATTTAAGATGTCTTAAGTATGGCGTGTGTTGACAAGAATAGGGAATGCAATATTATAGAGTTTGATTGCTACTCCAAGAGGAAAAAAAGAGATTTCCAAGAAATTGTTGTTGCTATAGTCATGGGTATGAGGGTATATCAGTTGTAGTGGTCTGGAGATGTTTTCTAGAACATATTTAGTCATAAATAAACATGATTTAAGCAGTGGTAAGAAGTGGCAAGGTGTGGAAGGTAGTATTTCAATAAACCCTCACATTTTTAAGCATGTCAAGCCTATAACAAGGGTTTTGTTATTTAATGCTTTAGTGGGCCTTTAAATCCTTAAAAATGGTTGAATATGGAGTTTTATGACTTGAATAAGGACTTTTTGTAGAAATTTTTTGTTTTGGTGAAGATTAAAGACCACTTCATTTGTAAATTAGGGCTAATTCATGGGTTTTTGCAGCGTATAGTCTAGTTTTTAGTTGTTTGTTACAAAAAAAGTTTATTTGATATTAAGATATGCGAACAAGTGTCAAAATGGGTCCTAAGATGTGCTAATATATTGTGATGGTTCAAGAAGGTTTGCATGATACACCCGCTTTTGTCATGGGGCAGTGCTACTAGGGTTTTGGTCTAAATTTTCCAAAAAATGGAATTATGTGAAATCAAAGATATTAGTGGTTGTTTTGTGTTGAAAAAAGCTTAAAAAATAATGTTAAGGTGGTATCAATGATTGAGAAAAGATTAGAAGACAAATTTGATGATTTGATAAGTTTGAGTAATGTGAGCCCTTTGATCAAATTGGTGTTTGTCTACAGGAATTTAATGATCTGATAGTTCAGTGTTATTTGTGTGTATCCTTGGTTTGTTTCAAGCAAAAATATGATGAATATAGTATATGGATGGTTTGGAAAGGATCCTAAAGTAAATTTTTTGTCTTGGTAATCATGGTGCTAGTTGATGGTATGAATATGCATGGTGAACAATTGAGGAGTTTTAGAGTATGCTCTCAGGGTATTTGTTATTTTGATGGTGATATTGATTTGGTTCAGTCATTTTACTGAAGGTTATGATGTATTAGAATATGCTAATGGTGTAGACTATTGATTTGGTGATTGTGATGGTTGGTAGCCTAAAGAAAGGAAAGTAAATTGATGGATTTTGGTGAAATGAAGAAAGGAATTTTGGGAAATTGTTCAATTTGATCTCCAAATTGAGTTGGGTTAGAAGTACCCTGTTGAGTTTTGGTTTTTGGTAGATGCCCTTGCATCACCTACACACAACTAAGCAAGTATGCACCAAGATTATTTTACAAGAGTACCCACAAGCACAACAAATGAAAGATAATGATCGATGCCCCATTACTTTCTCTCTAAATTGTTTTGATAGACATCATCGAGAGGTCCTCGGAATGGGTCATTAAGATAAATCATAAGAAAAGATCAAAGACAAATAGTCTGTGTTATCTATATCTCTTGCCTAGTTTAAGTTTAGCTAAAGTGATGCCTAATACTGATGTCCATCGTAGGAAGGATACATCCTAGGACATGTTGATCAAAGGTTGTTTTGATGTTGGGATGATGATGCTAAGATGAGCCGTTGATATAAATTTCATTGATGTGTTTACCTATAATTTAGACTTTAGATTTTGACTTTTGGGTTCACACTTTACAACTTGCTATACTTGCTTTCTACTTGTTTCACCAAAGGTTGAAAGTGACGATTGATTTATTATGGGTGAAGGTTTATTGTGGGTGAAAGCGAGATGGGATGGATGGTTTTGGATTTTCTGGGATATTTCAATGTTTTTGGTATTTTAAAATGTTTTGAGGCTGTTTTTGGTCTTTTTTTGAAAGTTTATGCAAACGTTTAGGATTTATCAGATTTTCTGAGGTTGTTTAGGGTTTTCTAAGATATTTTGAGGCTTTTTAGGTCTTTTTGAATGTTTTCTATTATTTTTGTGCTTTCCATTTTTTGAATGTTTTTGTGTTTTCAAAATATTTGGATGTTTAGGGATTTTGAAGATTTTACCAATGTTTAGGAGTTTTCTAAGAATTTATGAGTTTTGACCAAGAACCTAACCTAAAGACCTATCCTAGGGGCCTCGGGGGCTGATCAAAGGTAAGCCTTGTGTATGTTATACATGCAGAGACCATGTAGTTCGACTGGCTTGACCTATTTACAAGATGAAGATATGAACAAATGAAAGACATTAGTTTATTATGATAGACTCCTAAAGGATTGACCTGGGGTGTCTCGGGGGCACATCAGTGATGGCCTTGCCTACATTCAATCTCAAAGATGACGCAGTTTGACAAGGGGACCAATTTTTGGATTTTTGATGTTTTGACCTTTTTAGGGATTTTGATGTTTTCTGGATGTTTTGGATTTTAACTGTATAGGAATTTGCAAATGTTTTTGAATTTTCTAATGAGATAGGATTTTATAAATGTTTTTGGATTTTTTGAGATAAGATTTTCTAAATGCTTTTGGATTTTTTGATGAGATAAGATTCTGATGACCTCAAGATATACAAGAACCCGATATTACCCATAATGAAATGTCGCCAGTGTGACATGTTAGACTACTTCAATAAAGGCAAGATAGACTGACCTTTGCAATATGCCAAGTAGTACTAAAGGGTTCATGATACCTCACAATGTCAAGCCATGATAAGGACATGGATGATGGATAAATGGTGGTGCAAAGAATGATAGGACAAAAGAGCCAAAGAATAGATGGAGATGCTTTATTTATTCAAGGTGCCTATTTTCCAGGTTTTCACCAAGGTACTTGCCCAAAGCACCACTGAAGTGGTTTTCACTAGAGGATGATTTTTCTTTACTTTTTCAATCCTTTTTTTGATTTTCTTGATTTTTATTATTTTATGATTTTTTTGTATTTTCAGATTTTATACCCTTCAAGACTAGGCATAAAATTTTTTGAGATGCAAGTTGTTAGTTGGATCTTGCATGGGTTCACCTTCAAGGGTTGACAGTTGGTATGCTCTTGATCTATAGCTTGTTGTGATGAAAAAGGGACCCAACCAATTAGGTTAAAAATTTCCTTTGTTGTCTTGATATGGAAGGTTCTTCTGATTATGCTTTAAGACAAGATCTCCGACTTGGAACGCCCGACATTTGATCTTGTTATAGCTTTGTTTTAGTTTTGATATACTTGCAAATGATTGTCAAGACGATGCTCATCTAGGAATTCTAGCTCATTCATCCGAGACACACTGTACTCTTCCTCAGTAATAAGGTTTTGTAATGACACTTGTAATGATGGGAGCTCCACCTCAATAGGAAAGATAACTTCTGATCCATAGACCAAAGAAAAAGGTGTTGCACCTGTAGGCATGCAGATACTGGTTCGATAAGCCCAGAGAGTGAGATTTAGTTGCAGATGCCAGTCACAACCAAATTCATTCACTCTTTTTCTCTAGGATTTTCATGATATTTTTGTTCACAGCCTTAGATTTTCCATTGCCTTGGGGATAGTATGGGGTAGAGAATCAGTGTTGGATATTGAATTTTTGGCACAACTCTTTCACATCTTGATTTTTAAAGGGGGTTCCATTATCCGAGATGAGAGTTTGAGGAACACCATAACGACATATAAGGTAATTAAGGATAAAATTTGCAATTTGTTTCCCCATTATGTAGGTCATAGGAATGGCTTCTACCCACTTAGTAAAGTACTCAATGGTAGTTACGATAAACTTGTGGCCATTGGATGAGGTTGGGGTGATTTTTCCTATGAGGTCAAGGCCCCATTGTGAAAAAGGCCATGGTGTGATCATTGGCTACAATTCTTGAGTTGGAGCATGAATCAGATCCCCATGCTATTGACACTGGATGTACTTCCGCACATACTGATGAACTTCTTTTTCCATGGTTGGCCAATAGTACCTCATCCTCAACAGTTTCTTAGCTAATGTCATACTACTAGAATGAGATCCAAATATGCCATCGTGTACTTTTGTTAAAGTAGTTAAGGCTTCCTCTTGGTTAAGACATCGTAGTAATGTCCCTTCCATACTTCGACGGTAAAGGGTATCACCTAGGATCACGAATCAGGATGCCTTTTTAACAAAGGTCTTTTTAAGATTCGAGGTGATATCTCATGGAATGGTTCCTCTACTTAGGTAAATAAATATGTCATGATACCATGGGGATCCAAGACAAACAATGACACACACATATTCTGATTTAGGGATTTTGAAAGTTGGTACGAGAAGTTGTTCTACTAAGAATTCACATTGGAGGACGTTGTTCGACATGTCTAATAGTGATCCGATTGTTTCCATGGTGTCTGCTGCTCTATTGTTCATGCAAGGAGTTTTCTCAAAAGTTATGTCTATGAGGATATCCTTGAGATTCTCCACCATCTTCTTGTAAGGAGTGAGCTTGTTGTCTTTAGTTTGATAGTCATCATTGACTTGGTTGATAACTAGCTGTGAGTCTCCATAAACTTTCATCTCTTGAATCTGCCACTAAACTGCTATCCTTAGGCTTCGTACTCAATAATGTTGTTGGTACACGGGAATGATAGCCTTTATTACTTTGGAATGCAATCACCTTGAGGGGTGATAAAAATAATTTCTGCTTCAGATCCATGTTGGGTGAATGATCCATCAAAGTACATCTTCCACTGAGCTAGGAGATTGATAAGGAACATTGATTCATCAGGGAATTCATATATCAAGGGGTTCTCAGCATAGATAGGTGCTTTTGCTAGTTGGTTTGTGATTACTTGTCCTTTGATTGGTTTGCACTCCACATACTCTATGTCAAACTCTGTTAAGATCATCACCCATTTAGACATTCGTCCTGTGAGAGTTGCTTTGGATAACAGGTATTTTAATGGATCAATCTTTGCAATGAGCTTGATTTGATGTGACAACATGTAGTGCATAGAATTTTGTGACACAAAAACCACTACTAGGAATTCCTTCTCAATGGGTGAATAGTTCATCTCATAGCCCACCAAGGTTTTTCTGATGTAGTAAATAGCTCTTTCCTTTCCATTTTCATCATGTTGTGCTAAAAGAGCTCCTAGTGCTGCTGGTGTTACTAAGATGTATAAGATCAGTGGCTTGTTTGGTATTGGTGGCATGAGCATTGAAGGTGTTAGTAGATAATCTTTGATCTGATGGAAAGCTTTATCACAATTTTCATCCCACTTGTAGGTTATCCCTTTATGAATAAGATGCGAGAATGGGTGGATTTTATCTGATAGATGTGCTATTAACCTTCTGATAGACTATAGTCTGCCTTGTAATCCTCTCATCTGCTTTAGTGTTTGTGGTGGTTCCATATCTAGGATGGATTTTACCTTTGCTGGATCAATTTCTATCCCTCTTTGTGAGATAATAAAGCCAAAAAGCTTCCCTTATGTGACCCAAAAGACACACTTTTTTGGATTCAATCATACCTTGTATTCTTCAAGCCTATCAAAGATGGGTCCTAAGACTTGTATGTGCTCACTTCTCTTTCTAGATTTTTCCAAAATATCATCCACATAATTTTCAACTATTTTATGGATCATGTCATGAAATATGAGGATCATTGCTCTTTGATAGGTTGCTCCTGCATTATTTAACCCAAATGAAATCACATTCCAACAATAGGTTCCCTATGGACAAGTGAATGCAATTTTATGTTGATCCTCGTTGGTGATTATCATTTGGTTATAGCCTAAAAAACCATCCATGAGTGATAGCATTTCATGCCCAGCTATTAAGTCCACAATGAGATCAATGTTAGGAAGAGGGAATTCATCCTTTGGGCATGCTTTGTTTAATTATTTGAAGTTAGTACATATTCTGATGCCCCTAGTGGGTTTTGAGACTAGTACCAGGTTTGAAACCCATTCAGGATAATCTATCAATCGGATAAATCCAACGTTAAGAAGCTTTTGTAACTCTAGTTTGACCAAGAGTGCTATATGAGGATGTATCTTTCTTAATTTTTGTTTAACATGATTAACTTTAGGACAGATTGCTAGGTGTTGCACAACCACTTCCGGATCAAGGCCTGGCATATCTGTGTATGACTATGCAAAGTTGGCTCTTCGCTCTTTGAGGAATGCTGCTAGGTTCTTTTGTTCTTCATCCAACAAGGATTTAGCATAGAAAGTGATATGAGGTGCTTCTTTTGTTCCCACATTGACTGGAGTGCCTTTTCTGCTAGCACTGCTAACTTTTTTGGATGCATTGCACTAAGGGGGAGATTGAATCCCTCATCCTTGGGTGCCTCAGGGAGGTTTTCACCGTTGGATGCATCCTTTTTGTTTTTACTATTTTAGGATCAGAGAGTGCCACTAGGTGGTTTTCACTCAAGGATCTGCATGTTAGTTGCATTTCATTAATTTTGCGACTAAAGGATTAAATCATCTCCCCATAGTATGCCCCTGTGCTGAGCTCTATGTAGAAGCATGCTTTGTGATCTGCCCATGATAAATTGTCACGAAGTCCCATGAATTCTGAGATTGCTTCATCATTTTTGAATAAATCTAGAATCAGTGGTCCTTGTTGGTCCATGTCAATAAGTTGTGGGTATACTAGGCATATTTTGATTGGTTGGTTGCTTGGGACAAAGGATGTTATGGATATCATAAAGAGGGTGTTCTCAAATAGGTCAACAACATCAAGGGGAAAGTCATCTAAGGCTATATCACATGATGTAGGTGACCAAGATGAAGCATCAACTCATTTAGTAGAAGTACCTTTTCCAATAAGTGTGACCTTGCTAGTAGTACAACCCAAGCCAAGATTATTTATTCGTTTCTTAGGAATGATGGGTTCTAGTAAACCATTGTCATTCTTTCCTAACTTTTCATTCTTGTTATATCCCCAATTCTACATGAGTTGTAGGCCTTTGTTATCATCTTCCATGGGAAGAATAGGGACAATTCGTTCATCTTGATAGAGGAATTTAGAGATATCTTCCTCATTGACATCTTCCTAGTTCAAATCCCCCCACTTGGTGAAGGTAGTAGCTGCCATCTTGATTGTTTCAAGTTCTTTGGTGCTAGATGTAGGTTTCCCATGAGATTGAGGAGAAATAGGTAACTCTCCTAAGACAAAGGTGTCTTTCAATAGCTTTTAGTTTCCACAACCATCATCCTCGATCACTGCTTTGACGTTGGGTATACTCTGCACAATGGGAATTTTTGATGCTGAAGTAGAGGCCAGGGATGATGGGTCAACAAATAAGCTTGATGGTATAGGCCCTTCATCATTTTTTAGGTATTTGGGGTATCTTATAGAATTAAGCTTCAAGAATTTTGTAGTAGTAGAAAGGATCAAAATCTCCATGGATAGTGATTTCTCTACCTTCAAAAGGAAACTTCACACACTGATGATAGGTCGAGGCTACAACTTTTAGAGAATGGATGCATGGTCAGTCATGTAAGATGTTATAGGGAAGATCAAGATCAAGCACTTGACATGTAGTTTCTACAATAAGAGGTCCCACTTGGATTGTAAGTGCAATGATTCCTTGTGATACCTGTTCTTGGTCATCATATGCTCTTATGGTGGTACTTTTTGTCTTCTCAATAGTATCTTCTGAATAGCCTATATTTTTGACCAACTGTAGGGTACAAATGTTCAGACCAACACCTCCATCTACCAAGACTCTTTTGACCTTGTTTCTATGAATGACAACCTCAAGGTGTAAAGCACGGTTATGGGATGATTGTGATGGTAAGTCTTGCTCAGAGAAGGTGAGAAGATGGTTGGTGATGTGGCCTACCATAACTTGAAATTGATCAATATCAATATTCTTAGGAATAGATGACTCAAACAAGGATTTTTCTAATACTTCCCTATGTGTCTGGGATAACCTTAAGAGTTCTAAGATAGATATCTATGCGGGGGTTTTCTTAAGTTGATCTAGAAGATTGTACATGCTAGGATTAGATGTGGGAAAACTAGGTTGTGTCCTAGATTGAGATGGGACTCCTTGAACAATTATTTTGCCACATTGTGTGGTGACTCCACATTTTGTACTAGCTCCTTTGATGGTGACAACAGTAATAACACTATCATAGGAGACAACTACATTGGAATAGGTATGTTGCACATTTGTGTAATCCTTAGCTTTTTCATTGTTGTTTGATTTGTTATGATCTAGCATAGGGTTCTTGTATATCTTAAGATCCTGGTTCCCAAATGGTACCTCAATAGATATGGAATTTTTTTCTATGAGGTCTTGGATGATGTTCTTAAGTTTCATGCAATTTGTTGTTTTATGTCCTTTGATTTTGAGAAAGTTACAAAGATTGTGCTTTTTGTACTGGGATGGTTTCTCTTGTGGTTCTTGGTATTTTTCAAAGTTAGGAAGTGTTATCAAATTTGACTCTACCAACTTCTTCATGATTGTTTCGATAGGTTCTGATAACTGTGTGTACTTGCGTTTGGGATAAATATTCCTCTTAGTGATTCACCGTTGTTGCATGTTAGTGATATTGATTTGATTGTTTTGAGGAGGTGCTGTTTGTTGCACAGTTGGCTAGATGTTAGCAACTTGATTGTTATTAGGTCTAGGAGCACTTAATATGACCTTAGCATCTACCACACCACCATTTGTTAAGTTTTTTGTTTTTAGACGAGACACGAGGTTTCTCATTTGAACTAGTTGAAGGATGGTTGTCTTTGTAAGCTTGAGTATTTCCTTGTGAGATTACAGCTCTTTCGATGTTAAGGGCTCTAGGGACAAGTATTCATATGATGTGATACACTGCATTTTCAAGTGGAATGACATATTTGGATCTAGATTGGCTATGATGATTCCCACTTGTTCGTTTGGAAGAGGCCACTTGATTTTATTAGCTCTTTGTCTCCATCTTTGCAAAAAATTAGTGAAGTTTTCCCCTTGATTTTGTCTAAGAGTGTATAATTCTTCTAGACTGATGTCCATGTCAAGATTGAAGGAGTAGTGATTAATGAATTTGTCAGTGATTTCTTGAAAATTTTTGATACCAGGAGGAAGATGAGAAAACCAATCCATAGCATGACCTGTTAAACTTTGAGGGAAGAGGCACATTATATATGAATCATTATAAGCCACCTCCATGCACATGACATTAAATTATTTGATATGGTCCACAAGACTTCCTCCTCCTTTATATTTGTCAAATTTGGGGATTTCAAAACTAGGAGGGAATGGTATCATTGCTATGTTTCAATCAAATGGATAAGGACACAAGCTCTGTGTATGGGGTTTCTTTACCTTTCCCATGTGAAGCTCCTGCATTTCTTGTGAGAGTACTTTCAATTGTGATGCTAGATCATCTTGCGGGTTGGGTGGAGGAACATATGGTGGGATGATGGATGAGTTGTATGGGGTGTATGGTGGTGTGAGATTGTATGAAGGTGATGGGGTTATTGATGTATATGTTCCTAATGTGTTTGGATTGATGATGTTCAAGTGAGGATAATAAGAACCTTGTTTTTGTTGTTGGACATACTGTTGAGCTAGTAAGGCTTGCTATTGTTGTTGCACTAATAAAGCTGCTTGTTGTGCTTGATGTTGTTGTTGCGTGGCTTGTTGTGTTGTTAAGGCTCCTTGTTGTTGTTGTCACTATTGTTGTGCTGCTAAGGTTGCTTGTTGAGCTTGATGTTGTTGTTGTGCTAAGGCTTCTTGTTGAGCTTGAAGTTGTTGTTGTGCTAAGGCTGCTTGTTGAGCTTGATGTTGTTGTTGTTCTAAGGCTGCTTCTTGTTGTTGTTCTTGGTATTTTTCAAAGTTAGGAAGTGTTATCAAATTTGAATCTACCAACTTCTTCATGATTGTTTCGATAGGTTCTGATAACTGTGTGTACTTGCGTTTGGGATAAATATTCCTCTTAGTGATTCACCGTTGTTGCATGTTAGTGATATTGATTTGATTGTTTTGAGGAGGTGTTTTTTGTTGCACAATTGGCTAGATGTTAGCAACTTGATTGTTATTAGGTCTAGGAGCACTTAATATGACCTTAGCATCTACCACACCACTATTTGTTACATTTTTTGTTTTTAGACGAGACACGAGATTTCTCATTTGAACTAGTTGAAGGATGGTTGTCTTTGTAAGCTTGAGTATTTCCTTGTGAGATTAGAGCTCTTTCGATGTTAAGGGCTCTAGGGACAAGTATTCATATGATGTGATACACTGCATTTTCAAGTGGAATGACAGATTTGGATCTAGATTGGCTATGATGATTCCCACTTGTTGTTCATTTGGAAGAGGCCACTTGATTTTATTAGCTCTAAATGTCTCCATCTATGCAAAAAATTAGTGAAAATTTCCTCTTGATTTTGTCTAAGAGTGTATAATTCTTCTAGACTGATGTCCATGTCAAGATTGAAGGAGTAGTGATCAATGAATTTGTCAGTGATTTCTTGAAAAGTTTTGATAGCAGGAGGAAGATGAGAAAACAAATCCATAGCATGACCTGTTAAACTTTGAGGGAAGAGGCACATTATATATGAATCATTGTAAGCCACCTCCATGCACATGACATTAAATTATTTGATATGGTCCACAGGACTTCCTCCCCCTTTATATTTGTCAAATTTGGGGATTTCAAAACTAGGAGGGAATGGTATCATTGCTATGTTTCAATCAAATGGATAAGGACACAAGTTTTGTGTATGGGGTTTCTTTACCTTTCCCATGCGAAGCTCTTGCATTTCTTGTGAGAGTACTTTCAATTGTGATGCTAGATCGTCAAGCGGGTTGGGTGGAGGAACATACGGTGGTATGATGGATGAGTTGTATGGGGTGTATGGTGGTGTGAGATTCTTTGAATATGATGGGGTTATTGATGTATATGTTCCTAATGTGTTTGGATTGATGATGTTCAAGTGAGGATAATAAGAGCCTTGTTTTTTTTGTTGGACATACTGTTGAGCTAGTAAGGCTTGCTATTGTTGTTGCGCTAATAAAGCTACTTGTTGTGCTTGATGTTGTTGTTGCGTGGCTTGTTGTGTTGTTAAGGCTCCTTGTTGTTGTTGTCACTATTGTTGTGTTGCTAAGGCTGCTTGTTGAGCTTGATGTTGTTGTTGTGCTAAGGCTTCTTGTTGAGCTTGAAGTTGTTGTGCTAAGGCTGCTTGTTGAGGTTGATGTTGTTGTTGTTCTAAGGCTGCTTCTTGTTGTTGTTGTTGGACGACTTGTTGGACAACTTGTTGTGCTTGCTGTAAAGCTAAGGCATGTGCTTGTAATGTGGGATTAGATGGTCATTGAGACATTTGTGAAGGATTATGGATATTGATGTTCTGAGTGGGTAATGGATTGCTGATGAGAGGTACAGGGTTCCCTTGATTCAACATTCCTTATAAAATGGTAGAATGAGGTGGAGGAATGTATGTTTGAGGTCCTGATTGATTTGTCATAGTAAAGGGGACCATGGGAAAATATGAGGATGATGTCATTAAATTTTGTAATGGAAATGACACACTAGGACCTTGAGTCCATTGATTTAAAAGATTTCCTTGTCCCATGTTTTGAGGATTGCCTTGTGCCAAAGATGTAAACAAGGTATTTGTGATCAAGGTACTTCCTGGATTGACAAAACTTGTAACCAAGGGATTATTTTGAGGTGGATTGATGGTGGTTGGTGTGGATGTGTTTTGTGAAACCAATGGTATGGATGAACCCATTGGAGGATTGGGTAAGGATGTCCCTATTTGCTTCAAGGGTTGATTCTGTGGTATGGTATTGGTATGTCCTTGTGCACTGTTTTGAGATATCTAATCTGAACTGTTTTGTGTAATGATAGGAACACTTGTGATACTCATAGATGCAGATGAAGAAGGATTCCATCGATATGTTGAAGTTGTGGTTGAGTAATGAAGATCAAGAGGTGTGTATATCTATTTAGGATCTTTAGGAATAGGAGGAGCACCAAAGCTAGGCATCCAAGCAATTGTGTTAGGTGGAGGATTGGTTTTAAGTGTTCCGACAAGTGTACTATTTACAAATTAAAGAGCATGTCCAAAGTCTTTAGCAAGGCTTGTTGCAATACTGGGAATGTAGGTTTGATTTAGCCCTAGCGATGGAGTTATGAAACCTTGTGTTAAATTCTATGCCACAAATGTCAGGGAAATAGGAGCTACATTTTCAAAGGCTTGATGTTCCATAATTTCCTCCCTAGTGAGTTCAAATGGTTGTTTGTGATATCTTCTATCTCATATGGTCCTGATGGGGATGAAGGATATTGTGATGGTGTAACTTGACTCCTCAAATCGAATTCTAAAGGATTTGTATCACTTGAGGTGAATGTAACTTTGGATTTTTCCATTATTCTCATGTTGTGATCTAGTCTTTACCATAAATTTTGTGTCACCTATGGGAGAGTTATGTTGAGATTTGTGATGTTTGAGCTGTCTAGTTGACTGAAATCTAGGTAAAAGAGACACTCTAAGTCTTTTGGGAGCAATGATGATAGTGGGGAATGAAAAGGTGGATGATGTGAGGAGTGATCTTTGCAAACATTTTGGAACAACACTTTTGACTTTCTCTTGATGTTTTGATGTTGGAATAAAGGATGTTTATGAACTTATAAATCTTTAGGGTAGACTCGTGACCTTCAAGATGAACTAGTTCAAAGATGATAACTAACTTGTCTAAAGGCATGGAAAAGGATGCATTTCACATAAAAAATAGGCAAGTTAGGTGGTTGGTTGGTTTGATTTGATGTTTAAGTCACAAAGTGTTGGTGTACTTAAAATTTTGCAAAGTTGGATGAAGTGAAAGATGAATTTTGATGAAGGGGTGAATGAGGTGTTTGATCCAATGTTGACCTTAAAGTGACCCTTTGTTTTGACAAGACCAAGGTAGTGAGAATGATGCTAGACCTCTAAAATGTTCAAATCCTAAAGAACCAATGTTGATTTAGATGAAAGGATGGATGGGGATGTTTAGACCTATTCGAATACTCCTAGATTGAGAATAAAAGTTTCTTAACAAATAGTAGTGATTGGAATAAAGTATTGAAGCTCACTTCCTATTAAATTGTGCACTACGATACCTACATTTGCAATGACGAGATGGAGATCTTCCCTTATGGATTTTTATTATGTGATGAATCATTTAGAGGAGTTCAATATTTTGAAAAAGACTAGGATTTTGACTCCAAAAGAATGCATATAGTTCCAAACTGTTTCTTGAAATGTGTCCATAAAATTTTGCTACCAACTTGTCTCTATTCTTGTGAAGTTTTAAAAGATGTTTCTTGAGAGATTTTGGAGTGAGATTTCTAAGTCTAAAATAAGGACCTGTAGACCTTACTTTAGGGATCCTAACTTTACGTGAGATCATGGAAAAAAAGTTCAAGTTTATAGAAGAAAGGAAGATATTTATTGCCATGCAGGTGGTGGTAATATGGGCCTTCCAGCCTCAATATCAGCTTGTTCCTCTTTTTTGTCTAAAATGGTTGCTGCATTTCTCCACTGGGTATTTGTTTCTTTTGTTTTAAAAGTGAAGCTTCTCAAACTGCTAATGAGATCGGTTTGTTCTCCATTAATGAGTTCAAAGTTTGGCTAAATTATAGCACCTGGAAGATCAGGTTGTTCAATGGGAGCAATCAGTCTTCAAATAGTCATGTGGGGTTCATTTGTCAAGTTTATCTTGCTTAAGTGAATTGATTTTACAAACACTTGTCTTGATTATGTTTCCAAACTAGATGTTTATGTCAAAAACATCATAACTTTCACAATGTCCATTTCGTGAAAATCATGAGATTAAAGCCATAATTTCCTATGTTGTCTTTGGGAAATATGGATTTGAGATTAGTGTCAAGATATTTAGAAATCGCTTAGAATAAATCCTTATGACAAGCAATAATATCAAGACTAACTCAAGAAGTCCATATTTAAGCCAAAGTGTTTGAAATTTTGAGGATCATAGTGAATGTTTTTTTTTGTATCATTTCGAAGCCAAGCAAAGTGTTAAATTGACTCACAATCATTACAACCCTAGGTTTGAAATGGCTATATTTGTTGAGTTCCCACTTGGATTTCTCCAAACACTAAACAATGCGAACCGTTAGAGATTTGGCGACACTGGCTCCCCTCCACGACACACTTCTCGGGACCACCAAATCTCACAATCCTTAAAATATGGAGATCAAAAGGATTTTTTTCTGTTTCTACAATTGAATAGTACGAATGTGGGGCAGGTTCAAAATGACTATTCTTGCACCAACAAATATTAAGGATTTTTGGCTTCTAAACAAGGGTTCGTAAGAAGGGCTTCTAGTTTAGGGGGTGCAATTATAAACTCCATCAAGAGGTCTCCCAACCCTTAGAAAAAGGGCTTTATGCATCATCAAGATACTAGGGGAGAGCTATCATGTACCGCTTCCCATTGATCACAATTTTCATTGCAACCACACATTTATATCGTAGTTTGGAAGAGCTTGGCATTAGCTCGTTACTGCTTGGGTTGTTCCCTTGGGGTGAGTACTTTTTCCCACCAAGGCAGGCCCTTTAAAGATAAACAATAGCGAGGAAGTACATCCGTAGTTTGATCATCTTCATTCATAGGAACAAAGAGAGAACGTATGCTATGCCTTTTTCTCACACTCGCAAGGGGTTCAATTTTAATCCAAATTGAAAGATGTAGGTGATTTTACAAAGTGTTAAGGAATGTTTTTATTTCTCAAGGTCACCAAATGGCGTGAGAGAATTGCATACGCATCCACTAACAATGTTGAAAATCACAAAACATAGCAAATAGTTGTAAATTTTAACCCTTCAAAGGAGTGATGAGTTCATTTTAAGCACCAATTGAAAAAATAAAGTTTCCTTGTTCAATTTTAAACCCAAAAAAAAATGATGAGATGAGGGTTCAATTTTAATCCTATTTGTGCATTCATTTTAAACCCAAAAAAAAATTAAGATGGTTCAATTTTAGTCAACTTTGAAAATGAGTTTTAAGCCCAATTGAAATCTAGATGGTCCTTAGATTGTAATTTTTAAGCCCAATGGAAAATTAGTTGTCCTAAAGCATAAAGACGAAAGCATGAACGTTGGGTTATAATTTCCCCAAAGCATTAAACACTTGTTACAATTATAGAATTCAAGATAGAAAAGGATTTCTTCACTTTAGCTCCATGTCTTTGAACCTACAAAACCCTGTTAGTCCTGGCTGGGCGTCGCTGAACACGATAGCGTCGCAATTTGAAGTATGGGTGTCGCTCTGCAATAGAAATAATGAGCACAATAGCGTCGAGATTTGGTCTGGAATTGTTGCTCTTAGTAGTGTCACGGTTTGAAATTTATCGATGTCACTTTGGTGAAGTTTCAACATTGTTGTTCAAACTCTTCGATACCTCTAGATTAAATAAGCATCACTAGATTTAAATCAGCGTTGGTGCATTAATTTGACATTGGGATTTCAAATTGTGATGGTGACACTATATGGGGACGCTCTTCAAAAAGCATCGCTATTTGTAGTTTGGGTGTCACTGAATCCTGCAAAACAACAAACAAATGGAATTCGAGCTAAAAAAGTGTTAAGTTAATGGTTTTCCCTCCTTCTAGCGCTGGAATGTGAGATGAGGATTGTTAGTGTGGATCGATTACACTTAATCCATGATGAATTGAAGCATAATTTACCCAAATAAACCTGCATCTACCAAACAAGATCATTTAAATTGAAAAGTTAAACTAAGCATTTTAATTGAAACTGAAAATTACAAACTACAAGAATAGTTAAATTCCTACTCTAACCCATTTGAAACTTATCCCATTTTGGAATTAGTGTCGTGTTGATGTGAAATGACGACCCTTTCCCAATCTCGTGATTAGTGAGCCTGTTTCAATCGATTATGTGGAAGAGAATTGACGAAACCATTATGATAAATGGATGAAAACCTAGTTTATGCTAAAAATGAGCATGATGCAAACTAAGATGGATGCATGGAAGCCATTAATGGATGCTCTAAGCTATTATGTAATGAAAATTAACTTAAACAAGCTAAAAGTGAATAAAATATGAGTGTGATTTCATATGAATTCAACAACACGAGTTTGCTCTAAAAAAGATGGATCTATATGTCTCCAAATAGTGAACTATTTATAGGAAAGCAAATGAGAAATGAAGGGTTGAGATAAAAAAGATTAATCAACGGTCAAAGATGAAGGAGATGAGAGACATGGATCATGGATTCTCATCAACAAGTGAGAATTCATGATGGGATTTAATCAAGGGTTCACACTTTCCTGAAACAAACACACTTTTGACTTGCTCACACAGGTCAAAGGTGACTTGTTCAAAAGGTTAAAGGTTAAAACTTGCTTAAGAAGCCAAGTGAAAATATCCCTTTTTCAAATGATGGAGGAATAAGAATATTCTTTTGGAATATTCATTTGGGTGAGGATAAAAGGCATTTTGCAAATTAAAAGAAATTCTTAATTGTGCAAAAAGGGGATAAGGAATATTCCATGGGAATGTTCCCCTTATAGAGGAAAATTAGTTTAATTGCTAATTAAACAAGATTTAATCATGCAATTAGGGGATTTGGAGGAATAAAATGATATTTATTAAATTAATTGATTTAATGAATGGGGAAAGGTGATATGATATTTAATTAAATAACTTAGGGTTATTTAATTAAATAAGATGACAAGGAATTAAATTAAATGTTTTGATTTATTTAATTGAATATGATGAAATGTTAGTGTGAAGGGGGATGAATTAACCCGATTTTGATGAATTAGGTTAATGGATGAAAATGATGCAATTAATTAAATAGCTAGGCTAATTTAATCAATTAAGTGAAAAGAAGATGATTTTAAAGAGGAAATGATGTTAGTAAATTTGTTTCGAGTGTATGATATCATTCAGGATATTTTTCAGTGTCTACACTTTTCTTCTTCCTCCCACAACTTCTGAGTGTATTATTCTATTTGATTAAAAAGTGTATGTGCTTCATCATAATGCGTATAACCCTTAGTGAAGAGTCCTTCTATTTATACTTTGAGAACATCAAACCAACCATCAAAGAACTGAGACTTCCTTTTCATATCATTTAGATCATCTACTTCTTTACGGATCATCAATATAGGCACCTTTGATGGCAATGGTTGCTTTGAAGCTGGTGAGGTAAGCTCCTTCAAAAATCTCTTCATTTGTCCCACTTGAGTCCTTAACTCATCTTTTTCTTACTTATCGTTTACCATTCTTGATTTTACCAAACTGGCTACAATGTTGATGAGTTCCATATGTTGGTTTCTAGTCTATTTACCAAGGTTGACTGTGCTCAACTAATAATCTAAAGCTTGTAATTCCTAATCATCTTTGTCAACCATTGGGGTGGCAATATCCACAACCAAATCCCCATCATCCGTTAGCCTGGTGGAGTGTATAGCCCTTGGCTTTTTCATTGGTTTCATCTTATCCATCTCCTTCCTCATCTCATCCCAACTTATTGGTTGAGCCTCAAACTATTGCCTCTTCTCCAAATTTAGCTTTAACCATTTTGGAGCACTTGGTGGACCTGTCACTTGTTGAGTAATTGCAGGCATTTGTTTGGGAGGTTGTGGAAATTTCTGAATCAAACTAGTCACTTGTGCGGAGGAAGCCTTTTGTTGCTATAGTTTTTCTTTCTCAGCCTTCTCTTGTTCTTTTAACAATGCTTCCTCTTGCTTAGCCTTTCCTTGAGCTGCCTTCTCTTGTTCTGCTACATGCTCAACTACCAATATTTTTGCATTATCAAAAATTTCCTTCTGATCCTCCTCTATGAGCACATGATCCAAGTTGATGTCTTCCTCAAGAGACATATCTTCATCACTAGAGCCCTCCTTTTCTGCCTCCTGTAGAGGGGTATCTTCAACATCAGATGAGAGGGGAGAATCTAAGATATTCACAACTAGTCCTTGGTCCTTCTTAGTAACAACTTCTTCTATCTACAAAGGGGCAGTAGGAGTCTCTTCTATTATAGTCTCTCCTCTAGGATATTCTGTGGCAATGGGATTTATACTTTCCCTGGAGATCACTCCTCCTGATGCAACGATGAATGTTTCCATTTCCTTTTGCATCTTTTTAGTTAATTCATCAAATATATTTTCCTTCTCTTTGATCACTAGGGTTGTCTTCTTTCTCAACCTCTTATATTCCTTCGGTGCAATAGTGGAAGAAGATGGTTCACCCTTTGAATTATTTCTCTTCTGAGTAGTTCTCCCTTAAGGTTGGTTTGTGCATAAATCAATCCATTTTGAACTTCTCTCAATAACTACCCGTGAGACCTTATTTATGTCATACTCTTCCTTCTCCATCCAATTGATGGGGTCAAAAGTCTTCATTGCTATTTGATATGCATCATATTGAGGATCAAGAGTAATGCAATCATCTGACATCCCTTTTGGTATATCCTCCTTAACCTTAAAGTATCTCATATGAGGGACAGTTAATCTTTCATACCCTCTTCCTCACCTCATATTCATCTTGAAGATCAGCCTAGAAGTCCTCAATGTGAGGCTCATGATGAGGGAACAAAGATGCGTACACACCATTCATTTTTCCTTTTGGGTCAAAATCCTTCCTTGCCATGTACAACTTTAAATTGAGAGCCTAGAATTCATCTGTTACTATCTTAGATTCCATTGCCGTTGAACAAGAATAAAACCCCAAATCAAGAGGGAACATGAGATAACCTACCTTGTGCTTGCTTGCAAACTTTACATTTACCTCTACCATTTGACGGGAGAATTCCATCAGGATAATTTTATCACTACAACATCTTGGTAACCTAAATGGAGTTTTATCAAAACCAAATAATTTGATGTAAGTAACCTTGGGGTATTAGATAAACCAATTCCCCAATTCTCCAACAAATTCCATAGCTTCCTTGGTGAACCTGAAACCAACATCTCCTGTCAATTGGTTGATAACAACATATAGGAAGGCATCATTTACTCTCTTGAAGTGCTTCTTTGCCTTGTTTAGCTCCAATTGACCATAATATTCCCACACTTTGTTTTTTCCTGGTGCTTCTCCAAGGACCCTGTAATGTCCCCAATTTTATAAGTTAGCATTGCAAGTCAATAATTAATTTAGTGTTGTCTAAAAAGGATAAATTAAGACGACAACTTAAATTAATTATTTAAATGGAGTAAAAGTAACCTAAGATTAGAAAATTTAAATACATTAAATAAAGTTACTTTTGATTTTCAATGAAAAATTCAAATTAAAAGTGAAAAGGAAACAAAAAAGATAATAATTCAAACAGTCATGCAACCAGAAAGCCAAGGGGAAAGGTAAAGGTGAATAATTTTTTTTCAAGAAGCTCATTGCAGGCAGACATGGTTGATTGTGGTTTGGAGAGCTTGGCTCTTTTTCGTAACTTGAGGATGAAAACCCCCATTTTCTTAGAATTGGATGAAAACCCAATTTCTATACTAGCAAAGTCACTCAGATTTTGCAGTTGAGCTTAGTGATTGAAGTTTATGAAATTTTATGAAGTCTTTTATGACGAAAAATTCTCAGATATTGGTGATTATTTTTGAATACTCTATGATATGAATTAATGTTTATTTCTCAGTTTTTGGGGTCGATTGGTTGAATGATTTTGACAATTGAGATGTTGTGGAAGTATTGATGCTGAACGAAAAAGGATGACATTTAGAAAGTGTCAAATAAGGAAAATTGATTTATTGAATTAGCTATGCTTTTAACATGGCCGGGAAAGCATCAAAGTGGCTTCGCTGAAGAACTCATTAAGCATATTTCAGGGGGGAAACATATGAATAAGGCACATATGAGTCAGTTGGAGAAAAGACGTGGGTAAAGAAGTAGTGGAGAGTTAAGGAGGCGTTTAGTTATTGAAGGCTACTTATTTTCCTAGAGCTTTATTTCTCATAGCTATGAACTGTTGCTTATTTTCTTGGAACCATATTTCTCATAACATGATTTTCATCTTTTCTAGAGAAAATTATTAAGGATTTTTTATATCATTTGATGGCATTCTATATAGAAGGTGCCATATATTAAAGGGAGTTGGACGAAATGCTCTCTATAACATTGTAAAAGGAAGAGTCGTGATTTTATTGGGAAAAGATCATTCAATTTGTGCCAGTTGAGGCGACTCCTGTGTTTGACATGGGGGGGAGGGGTCTATTGTTGTATCATTCTGAAGAAGCCACCGCGTTAATTTTGAAGCAAAATTGAGAGTCACGGATTTGGAATTTGAATAAAAAGGAAAAAAATGGTATTTATATATTGAATATTGATGCCGCTTCAAGTAGATGATGGGAAATAAAGATTGTTCATTTTTGAAAGAGGAACGATTTAATTTACCTTGAAATCGCATGAGTTTGAGCTTGTGTGGAATAGGGAATTAGATAAAGGCCTCGTCAGCTTTGGACCCTAGTGATTTTCTTGTGGCTATCTAAGGAGTATTCACATATGTCTTGAAGGAATAGTTGGAGACAAAGAGTCGAGCTATAGGAATTGATGCAAAGAAGAGAATGTGGCATGTAATAAAAAAGATGTCTATTTTCTGTTGACCACCAAGGAAGAAATGTGGAGTGTTAGGGGTCGTTCTTCATTTGGAGCCATAGTGGTAACGCTTTCTTGCCGTCATAGATATCTACTAAACCGTGTCAATCAGGAGCTTAATATTCCAGCTAAGCATAGGAAACTGGAAGCTTTAAGAGTTAGAGTTTATATTATATATATATGAAGTTTGAACAATTCCTGAAAAACAATTCAATTATCAGGCTCCTTTATCATAGCGGTCATTAGAGTTTCAACTAAATAAACTTATATTGGAGGACCAATAGTTATGAATGAGAAGATTGGCTTTAGTTGCAAATACTTCCAGAACATTAAACAGGTCAAAAATATATAATCACTGTACAATTAAATCTGATAAACATTGATATTCTTCTATTGTTCTGTCGTTCATAAAAGTATCAATTTGCTTATAGAGGATTGTTAACTATAGATATTTCTATGTACTTGAGCTGCAAAGTACCTGTTCAGATATAGTTATTCATGTGTATGTTGTTTTACATTTACAAATATTTTTTGTTATGCAATGCACAATATCTGTCAATAAATGTGATTTCATATGTAACCTGGAAGTTATTATGGTTACAAAATTATCAATACATTGAAACATACCGAAGAAATTGGTTTAGATTTCAAAGGGGATACAACTGTTTGACGAAATGCCTAAGCAGTCAAATTGGTGAAATTGGAAAAAAATTGTTCTCAGATTGGGGTATCTTATTTCATGACCCCTACTGTATTCGGATTTGGGAAGTTTCCCATCCTTACAAGATAATACATAACATAGGAACTCATATAGAATTCCTTGGCATCCTTTACCTTGGTGATTTGACCATGGATGGCGTCATATATCATTTTCCCCCAATCCAAGTAGTTCTTCCCTTTAAAAATAGTCTAAATGAAATAAAACATCTAGCTTTCAAATGAGTGTGAATCCTCCTTCCCAAAAGCTCTAGACAGTAGTGTAATAATATCCCGCACCTTCGAGGAGAAATCAAACCTTTTGGGCTTAGAGGGAAGCTTGATTATTGATTTTTTTTCCATTTTCAACCACTTCTTATTCATATACCTCTTGCGAGAGTCCACATCTGTTTCATATTACTATACTACCTGAGCCTTTGTCATGGTTTTGAGGTTGGCATAGGGAGGCAAGTTGAAGATAAACCTTATCATTGTTGGTGTTAGATCAATGATGACATTGCCCCAAGGATCAATACATTTCCTTTGAACGAGGTTGTATGCATCTGTTGTAGCTAATAAAAATTTAGGACACTACACTGCCACTAGAAAGGAAGCCACATGTGCAAGTCCTGAGTTGGTAATCTTCTGAGCCCTTCGACTAGCTTCCTCTGAGAAAGTGTTATCGATGAATTTTTTGAGGTTAATATGCCCAAGCTCTATATAAGTTATTTTCATCACCTTTTATGAAAATTTTGACACTATTGGAACCCCTTGGAACTTGTATTTTATGGAGATTGGGAGTTGTTCTGGTTTTAATCTCTTAGCTTTCTACTCCTTTTGTACCTTCTCAACACCAAGATATCCTTCTGAATCAGATATTTAGTTAAACCTGCAACAACACCATCCATTAGAAAAAAGAAAAGATTGTAGGAAGTCAAGCATTAAATGTATCCCACATTGGGTTTCTATACTTTGAGAGGATATTTACTTCAAGGCAACTTCATTTACTTTGGGTGTTAGGTTCGGGTTTAAACATAGGATTTGATCACATGACAAAAGAATTGAATTAGAACCTGGCACTCCAAAGGAACCTATTCACCTAATTGGTGTTTATCAGAGTCAGGACAAGATATGGAATGTGAACCTTCAAAGGAAGTTCAATTAGAAATCAGGGTTGGGTTGGACCATGGAATGAGAACACTCCTTTGGGAACAGGTTAGATTCTATTCCAATCCTACAAAACTAGTAGAAGTCAGAGTTAGAACGAAGCATGGAACATGGACCCTCCGACAAAATTTTAGGTTCCGTTTGAAACCCGATCTTGCCAAACTAGTGGAAGTCGGAGTAGAAATGGAACCAAGAATGTGAACCTATGTCCAAAAGTTCAATCAGGGTGAAGGGTTATAACAAAGCCATTTAAAGGACCATCTAGACTTAGTGGATTTAATAGTTTTTGCAAATCAAGAGCGAGAATGGACCAAAGTTCATGACTTGATTAAAAGGTTGGTGTAGGGTCAAAACCCCGTGATAGTTCAAAATTTTCAATACTTAAAACAATTGAATTGTACTATACATAAACCCTAGGCAAACTAGAGCACGATGGGAGAAGAAAAACTTGTGAACAAAAAGAAAGATAAACAAAAGAAGAAAAGGAAGAAAACGCGTTGGGAGGAGACCTCCTAACACAACAAACAAATCAAAAAATGTGTAAAACAAAACACAATGAATGAACTAGCCAGAAAAGAAACCAAACAAAAAAATGCAAAACAAATGAAACCAACAAACATAAAAACATGCAAAATGAGAAAGGAGCGAAACAAAAAGAGATGAAAAGAAAAAAAAACCCTATCTTGATGACGTGAAGGTGAGAAACCAAAATTCAATCAAAGACCCAAGCTCAAACAAATGCTCCACTCTCTTTCTATGCTTCAGCTCCTATTCACGTGATAATAGAATGCAGTTATGAGCGAAAATGGGAGTGTGGTTAGATTAAATACTTGTTCTGTGTGTGCGAGCTAACCCAAAATTAATGTGGGTAGGTTGGGTTTTTGGGTCGATACCATGCACAGAACATGAACTAAAGAAACCTTGAAAGGTAGAGCAGAAATCAGGATCGAGACGAAACTGGGACATGAACCCTTGAAGGAGGATCCAATCCAGTTCAGAACCCTATTTTGAAACAAACACACACAAAAAGAATGCGGGGGATGGGATTGGGCACAAAACAAGAACATGGAACTTCCAAAGGGGAAAGGTTTAGGTTCCAACCCAAGACCCGATCCTAACAAGCCAAAAGAAAATTAGAAAGCAAGAAGTAGATTAGATGAAGAACCAAGAACAAAAACTCCTGAAAGGTGAAATTTTCAAGTCCTCACCCAAAATACAATTCCGAAACACACGAGGAAAAGGAAAATAGCCAAAAATCGAATTTGGAACAACACCTAGAACCCGAACCCTCTTTCGAGGAAAATTTTAGATTTCGTTCTGAAACCTGATTCCGATAGAGAAAAAGAAGACAAGGCACGAGAAAAGACAACTCTCAGAGCCAAAACAAAAACCATAAAGGGGCAATCAAAACAAGAAAAATAAAGGGAGGGAAAACAAAAAGACAAAGATGGGGACCCATTTTGACCAGGAAGAAAATTGGGTGGTTATGTGGGGCATAACAAATGATGACTTGGCTGGGAAAATGGGTTACCCATTTTTAGGATACTATGACACTCAATCACCCTAGAATCTCTGGTTTATGACTATTTCAACTTAGTACAATCAATCCATATGAATGGGAGTGAGTTGGAATCTCGAACATGATTTTGTTGAAGAAACTTTGAATCCTAGTGTGTGCAATTGATCAGTTACCCTACTTTGAGGTTTGACTACTCACTAGATGAGTATACCTTGGCTTGAGCTACATGAAGTGGATCACACTACTATCATGCAATGATATCCTGGGTATTGCTCTACTACCAGTGAGGCATCTATAGCCGTGATGGAGATACCTTTGGTTTCCTCCAAGAATAGCTCTACTACTAACTAGGCATCCATAGCCCTGGTAGAGATATTGGATTGCTGGTGTTCAACTGAGCCTTTGCGGTAACATCTTTCTTTTATTTATTTTTACTTATTTCCATTCTTTCATATCCCTCCTTTTAATATCCTTTTTGCATTTTTAAAAATTGCTCAAAGTCCTAGAAAATAATTTCGGGGAACAGGTTGGAAACCACGGTGGACCTCGTGATAGGATTGTGATACTAGATTTTTCACTTAAGAAAAAAGTATACCATCCTTTGAACATGCAAACCTAGGAGATTTTAATTTTCTTTTATGCTAAGTATTGGATTTAGCCGTTGTCTTCATAACCATTTTAAATGTTCCCACCTTATAGAAATCTTTGTATTGGCATTGAGATAACCATAAAACACAAATTCAAAAATGAGAGGGGACCAAGATATCTTGAGAATGCTTAAACAAAATTCTCAGCTACAACCTCCCTATGCATGCCCTTGATAAGCATACAACCATCTAATCAACCAAAAATGGGGTCACCCACAATGAAAACAAACAAATGGGAATAGCAAGCCAAAAGGAAACAAAAAGGCAGAGCACCAAGAAGTGACGACAAGGAACAGGAAAACAAAACATAAGAAAATGAAACAACAAAAAGAAACAACAAAAAGAAACAACACCTAAATTACTAATATACAAAGGAGAGAGAATCAAACCCTCATGGGTCAAAATAGTGCTTCAAGAACTACCCATTGACGGGCAATGGAATAGGTTCCCCTGTCAGAGTTGTCAATCAAAAGGAATTCTCTCTAAGGATCTCGATGACTTGGTAAGGGCCCAACCAAATTTTGTCAAATTTATGGTGATATCCTTTCTTTTCTCTAGGTTCATCCCATAAGAGCACAATATCAAATATTCTAAAGGCTTTGACTTTAGCTCTTTTGTCAAGCCAACACCTAACAATGACTTGGTGCCTGGAGAATTGCTGTAAAGCAGTATCTCTTTTCTCTTATGGACTTAATAAGTTTGTTAGCCTAACTTTATGCTATTGTCTTCGGTGAACAATTATTGCATAAGCTTTAGAACTGGGATTTGGAGATTGACTAGAAAGACGAGATCTTGGCCATAAACCAGTTGGTAAGGGGAGTTTCCTAAAGAAACTTTAACTCTAGTTCTGTCCACCCAAAGGGCGAACTTCAACTATGTATGCCAGTCTTTGGGGTTGCGCTCTAAATTTTTTTTGATGACATCTAACAAATTCTTAGTGGCAGACTTCACTACCCCATTTCCTTATGGATAATAATTTGAAGAGTGTTTTAAAATGATCTTATATTCAAAGGCCCATTGAATGAACTCCGGGGAAGTAAAAGCAGGGCTGTTATCACATACCAAAGAGAATGGTACCCCAAACCTAGTGATTATATCCTCCTGGAGTAACTAGATGACAATTTCAGTAGTGTAATTCTTGTATGCTCGGGCCTCAATCCACCATGTGCAATAATCTATCACTGTTAAGATGAACTTGTGACCTGTAGAAGAATTTGGATTAATCACTCCTATGAAGTCCAATGCCCATTGGGAAAAAGGTCTCACCCCATAGACTGGCTGTAAGGGAATTGTTGGACTACTCCTTATACACCTCAACAAAATATGGTAGCAAAAATAATGAACCGAACCTTGATAGAAAGAGCTCAGAGCATGTTGAGTGGTGCTAAGCTTGATAGATGCTTTTGGGCAGAAGTTGTAAGTACTAAATTATTTTTGGTTAACATATCTCCTTGTTTAGCTCTTGTTGATAAAAATACTTATGAAGTGTGGATAGGTAGAAAGCCTTCTATTTCAAATTTAAGGGTATTTGGTTGTGAGGATTTTGTTCATGTGCCTAAAGATAAGCATTCTAAGGTGGATCCAAAAGCATAAAAATGCATCTTTATTGGTTATGGTGAGAATGTAAAAGGTTATAAGCTTTGGAATCCACTAACCCATAAAATGGTTTTCTCTGGAGATGTGATTTTTAGGGAGTTTAGAGCTTACTCCGGTGAAGAACAACCAAAGGAGAAAGTTAAGATAAAAAAATGCACTTTGAGATAAATATTGAGAAGTAGGAAGATGCACATGTGGAAGAAAAACCATATGGATTTGAGGATGGAGAAGAAGAAGAGGGTTTACAGAGTTCAAATGATGTGCAGGATGAGCATGAAGAAGAAGAAGAGTAGCAAGAGCCCCTTACTCCTACCCTAAGAAGATCCATAAGGTAACATAATCTAGTTGATAGGTATAGCCCATCCAATTTTTATTGTGTATTTTCTTTGTTGAGTACTAATGATGAACCTAGATCCTATAGGGAGGCTCTTTCTTCAGAAGAAAGTAATTCTTGGATGTAGGCCATGTAGGAGGAGATGATGGCTCTGGATAGTTGTGATACCTAGGACCTTGTGAGTTTTCCCAAAGGAAAGAATCCCATTGGTTGCAAGTGTATGATTAAAAATAAATTTGGAGTAGATGGTCGGTTAGAGTGGTACAATGCCAGATTGGTGGCCAAGGGCTACTCCCAGAGAGAGGGAGTTGATTTTAGTGAAATTTTATCTCTTGTTGCTAAGTTAACTTCTATTAGATTCCTATTATCTATTACGGTGCTTATAATTTTGAAATAGAGCAAATGGATGTTAAAACTACTTTCTTGCATGTGGATCTTGAGGAAGAAATTTATATGCGACATCTTGACGATTTTGTTGTGAAAGGAAAAGATTACTTGGTTTACAGGTTAAATAGATCTTTATATGTTTTAAAACAACCACCCAAGATGTGGTACCAGAAGTTTGATGCCTTTGCATTGAGGTTGGGTTTTGTTAGAAGTGAGGAGGATCATTGTGTTTATATTAAGGTTATTGATGATCAAATTCTAATCATTATCTTGTATGTTGATGACATGTTGTTTATGGGTAACAACAAGGTGACAATTAAGGAGTTTAAGACTCAAATTTTTGAAAAATTTGATATGAAGGATTTTGGGGCTACAAAATATATTCTTGGATGGAGATTAGTAGAGATCGGGTTCACAAAAATCTTTGGTTAAGTCAGCATAAGTATGCTGATACAATTTTTTAGAGGTTTAATATGCATGATTGTAAACTAGTAAATATTCCATTTTCTAGTTGGTACTAAGTTGATTTTAGACATGTGTCCTTATTTTGATGATGATTTTGAAGAAATGTCTAATGTTCCTTGTGCTAGTGCCGTCGATAGTTTAATGTATACAATGGTTTTCACTAGACCAGATATATCCCAAGCAGTGGGAGTTTTGAGCAAGTTTATGTCTAACCTTGGTAGAGAGCATTGGACCTTTGTTAAGAGGGTGTGTAGATATTTGCATTGTACTTTAGATTACTATTTGGTTCATCATGGTACTGATGATGTGGATAAGTCATTGGACATACACGGTTTTGTTGATGTAGGTTGGGCAGGTGACTTGGATAGTCAAAGGTCCACTAGTGGCTTTGTTTTTACTTTGTTTGGAGGTGCAGTGAGTTGGATGAGTAAGAGGTAGCCTACAGTTGCATTATCCACCATTGAAGCAGAGTGTATGGTAGTTACACATGCTTCTAAGGAGGCAATTTGGTTATAGAGACTTGGTAATGGCATTGGTTTTGATTACAGAATTGTGAGGATTGGATGTGACCGTTAGAGTGCCATATGTTTAGCCAAAAATCCAATGTATCATGATCATAATAAACATGTTGATGTTTAGTATCACTTTGTGCGAGAAATGGTAGAAAATGGTAAGGTTTTGATTGAGTAGGTTGAAAATTTGGATAATGTTGTAGATTTTCTCATGAAGCCAGTGACCATGAATAAGTTCTCTTGGTGTAGGAAGGCCACGTGCTTTGATCATTGTACTTGATTATATGTTTTATTTGTATCTCATGAATGTAATTGTAATGTATAATGCCAAGTGGGAGAATACTAGGATAGGTGACATTAAAATTGCTATCCTAAGTTGATTTATGTGTCTCCAGATTATTTGGAAAGTGTTCTAGAGGACATGAGGGACAACATATTTATTATTTATTTTCCTATGACAAATTGTAATTACATTCAAAGAGGTGGACCCTTTATGATTCCAATTATAAAGCATCTTGGAGGCATATTGCTTTTGGGCATCCAACTTTGTGGGTGGTTACCCACTTGAGTGTGCATGTACTTGCATGTTATTTGCATGTTTTGTATGCTCTTGCATGGTTGGGCGCCTAGGTTTGCATGTTGGTGCATGATCTTGCATGTAGCCATTGGAGCCGTCAAAGAGTTATGGAGCACTTGGGTTTGACCATTTCTTATTGGTTATGAGTTAGGCGCCCATGTGAAGGCCGTGTGATTATTCTATATTTTATTCCATGTTTATGGGATGTCCACTAAGGGGGCGTGGGTTTTTCTCTCCTATAAGCTTCTATATATTGGAGCCTTTGGATAGTGGTTTTAGGATGAGTTCTTTGTAGGTTGTGAGGATGATTAATTGCTATCGGATTACAAAGAGGATTGTTGTATTGATGTACTTCATTGAAGATTAATACACACATTGAATCTCTTTGGGTGTGGAGTTTTTTCCTGCAAGGGTTTCTCCACATATATCTTGTGTCACTTGTGTTGATGACTTGTGGTATTGAAGATTTTTCTTTCATTGTTGCAACTGCCAATCACTTAATCATTTTATGGTAATCTTGTAAACATAATTTCCAATTTGCAATCACTTTAAGAAGTTCATATTTCTACAAGTTATACCTTGATTTCCAACAAGGATAAGTGACATTTACCTTGCAAACCTAAGTCATTTTTATGTCTCCATATTTCTTGGAAAGTGTCATAGGGGACATGAGAGAAATGTATTTAATATTGACATATTGTAATTATATTTTTGAGAGGAAATTTAATGTTGGTGGAGGTTACACATCATTAGAGGAAAAAATTATCCCTCCTAGGTGTTCACATTTGGAATGTGAAGGGTCTTGAGTGGGGTGCCAAGTTTGGAGGGAAACAGGTGTCTATTGGTTCTCCATCTAGAAGCTGAATAGTCATTGAGGCATCTTGAATGCTATAAGTTGAAGGGGATATGGATTAGGCACCCATGTTGGATCTTTGTGCACATTAATTAATGTATTATCATGAATCTTGGTTTTCCAAGGATAGGGCATGGGTTTTTCCAAGTGGTTTTGGCACCTCTTGTTCTGGTTTACCATTGTGGCTTTTCCTCACATAAGCTCTATAAATTGGAGCCTTGAGATAATAGTGGTATATTGTGTTATTTACAGGTGTATGAAAGCATATAGGTTATAGGAGAACAATAATGAACTATATTATGTTGTATATCTCTTATGAAGATAAATAATATACTTTCCCTCTTTTTTCCTGTGAAGTTTTTTTCCGAAAGGGTTTCTCCACGCAAACCTGGTATCATATTTGTTTGCTATTTTTTTTATTATGGTGAATGTGCAATCACATACATATAATCATATTTGGTAATATTATTTTAATATTTGAATACACATACATAAGTTAATATTGCAACTTAGTTCCACCTTGTTTTCAACAAAAAAAATCAATTTTGCTCTTACACTATCTCTTTCTAACTTATAGAAACCATTTGAGGTAGAGATTGATTAAAGAGAATATTCTATGGGTGTTGTTTTATTACAAGGAGGTAAACCTATTTTTTATCATTTAATTTTTTTTACTTTAGTGGTTAGAATTTTTCTAATGTATGATAGATATTTGTATGTACTAGTTCAAGAAATAAAGAAATGGATATATTATTTATTAGAAAAGTAAATTATTGTGCACATTGACTAACAAACTTTATAGTATTTGTAAGCCCAAAGTGTTATAATCTACACAATAGATATTAACCTATAAACTCTTGCAAGTGGAAGTGTTTATTCAACTATTAAATATAAATGACTAATTGAAATCAAAATAGTACAAAAAATAGTTTATTGAGAGAGAAGATACAAAATGCCATAATAAATTAATTAATATTATAACTAAAGAAATAAAGAGTTACAATATATAGCTTCCAGGATTCCAAATCCATGAGGATGAAGAAGAGGAACATTAAATAAAAAGGGATTGATTTAACTAAGTTTCTAAATTTGTGAGAATAAGGAAAAAAATAGAATTCCATGAAAGAAATTACCTAATTAACTTAAAAACCTAGTGCAATATCACACTTAAGATTTAACATATCCATGTTGAATAAAATATTACTCTATGACCCCCTTAAATGCAGCTTAGGTAAAAATAAATGGGTCTTGGAAACAAGCTCTTGTTAGGTACCATGTATAATCTAAAATAACCCTTAAATTACAAAGAAAGTGTACCCCCTAGAAATAGAGAAGAGAAAACCCATAGGAAAAAAATTCTTTCCAAATAGAAGTATGTGTAGGAGGACAAGATAGACCCTAAAAGAGAGTGTCTTGAAATACATGCATGATAAGGTGCACACGTGCCTTCAAAAATAATATAGAGAAGAGTAATGTAGAATGTCACATGAAAAATTCTATAGTAGGCCCCTTTGCAATAGATGATGTACCTTCCTTTTAGAAGATATAATCCTAAGTTGTCAAATAACTATATTCTCACTCAAGTGGAATGCATAAAGGAATTAAGATGAATGGTTTTGGAAGCTACTCATGTTTCTTGATACTAATTCTAAACTATGATTGTGTCATACAAGATTTGAGAATAATGACCACTAAAGTATGAGACTTAGACCAATGTGAATTCAAATATGTTAAGTGAATAACATGATGTAGTGGACATAAAATAAGGGGATCCAAAATATGAGATGATACAACTCGATATGAGCTTTCATCAAAGAGAAGACAAATATCCTCCATTGTATCATAATATCTAAAGGTTAGTGTCCATAAGTAGATGTAAAATTTTTGGTAAGTGGAATCCTAATGAAGTGGATCATATAGACATGAAAAACCTACTTTAGAGAATCGCTAGAATCCCTCAAATAAGAAATTTTAAATACTAATAAAGCAATAGGTGATGGAGGATTTCCATATAAGAGGAAAGCTAAATTCTCAATGGTCTCATCTAAATAAAAAATGTGGGACTATAAATAAATAAGATATGCCTAGTAGGAATATGTCCCATTGAGGTGAATCCATAAGAAATTTATAATTCTACTACAAAGATCCATTAAAATTTATTGAAGAAGAAACTCTAAAATATAAATTAGAAATAGGTATAGGAGAGATTCCCTTGAATATGGATGGGGTATCAAGAGGAGAACAAGGAGTAGAAGCAGTATCATCCATATGTGAATGGTTCTTCAAGAAAACATCACTTTTAAATGAATAATCAAGATCTCCATTTACAACTACCTGATGAAGGTCCATGCAGTAAAAGGGAATTCAATGTACTTAAATTGATACAAGTATCCTAAAAACTAGTGATAAATAATAGTCCATAGACCATGTTATTATTATTAAACTATGCATGCTTACATTCATAGTCAATTGGCTTACGAATGAGTCTAAGGAGATAGGGAAATAGATCTTGCAAAATATAGTGATGTTTTTTGCATTGGACAGGGAAAATTGATGTGAGTTGGGGATACCATTATAGAGTAGGGATCTTTTCCATTTTGGTTGAGATCCATAACAAAGAGTAGGATAGTGGAGGAGAAAGTGAGGTGTGGTCTAATAGTAATTCCCAATATTTTGGAGTGGGTGACAATGACAGGTGGAAGAAATGGAAGAAAAGGGATGTGAATATAGAGTTGGGTAGGAATGAATAATATAGAGTAGTAATAATAGTATTAGTGGTTGGATGGGTCTAGGTGGATGGAAAGAAGGCTAGTTGATTCAAGTGGTGAATATGAAAGAATGGTGAAGTGTAACCATATTTTTATCCCTTGTTTCTAAGATGAATATTTATTTTCTTTTAGCTTGACGATACAGGTATTAAACTTAATTAAAAATCCACAATGAAAACCCCCCAAAATGTAACTTTATCTCAATTTGTGACTATAAAATGCTTGTGTATAACTTTGCAAGACTATCACAAAAAAATGAAATTTTATAAGTTGAATGTGTGAGATTAACAATTCCCACAAATTATTTAATTTTAACACTCATAGCTGCTAAAATGACCCTCCCAACAAGTATAATGTTTGGTAATTTATGTTTTTGATTATGGAACAAATAGGTTTTAGAGGGATCCCAAAACCCTTAACAGTAAGATAGCAAAAGATAGAACATAAACAAAGCCCAAACTAAAAAAAAATGCTGCCCACTAAGAAAAAATAGTGGAAACCAAGGAAGCACAACAAAAGACCGACAAAAAACCACAAAAAAATTGGCCACTAGGTCAGATTCTTGAGGATCTCCTCCACCTCCTGCTCCAATCTGTTCATATTAAGTGAAAACTTCTTGATCTCTTGGATATTCACTAAAGCCTGGTCTACCTTCCTTTTCAAATTTTCTCTGGTCCTGTTGCTCGATCCCCCACTATTTGGCTACCCTTCCTCTTTGTCCAAATCAAGAAACACAAAATTTTTAACATGATGCACATTCTCCAAATTCTCCACCATGGTATTCATAGTCTTAGCAGTGGATTTTAAATCTTATGGCTCAACCAACACTTTGTGGAGAGAGTTTTTGATGTTCCTCAGCTACTCCTCCATCTTAGCCTGCTTGCCTTCATGGTTGCCTTTGAAATCCTGTAACTCATCAACAGTTTTCTTGAGGCACTCAACCATATACTTCTTCTCTTCCTCCGTCCATAAATCAGTGGCCCTACCACTACCACTACCTCTATTTTTATTGTCATCAACTTTCTCCATTTTACTACTCATAACTCTCTGGTTCAGCTTAATCTCCTTAATTTCAAAGAACACCCATCTCATTAATCTGAAAAAGTCCACTGACCCATTGCGGGCAATAGCAAGAATATCAATTGAAAATTCCCGTTCCTCCTTGAAATAGTGATCATCCCCCTTGAGATCCATAGGAAATCGTGGCCTCTCTTCTTTGTTGATAGCAAGGTAGCTAAAGTAATCAAACAAAAAATTTGATTGTGAGTTCTCGTCATTCTCATCATAGGTGGGGTCCTCCGAAACCTTTCTCTTACCCTTCTTTTGGGGAGGATCACTAGATTTCCCTTTCCCCTTACCAACAACCCTTTCCTTAGATGAAGGAGTCTGGTGTGGCTAAGCTGACATGACTTTAAAATGATCATAAATAAGGACAAGCAAACCTTTGTGGAGAATGGAATGCCTATTAGGGTTCTATCTATGGCTTTTCAAACTGGCATTCAGAGAAGAGGTGAGATAAAAAGGAAAGGAAAATCTGACCTGATGCCTGAAGTGGTTAAGGAGGACAAAATGATAGTGGTTAAGGAGGACAAAATGATACCCAAAGGCTCTGGTATAACAACCATCCAGAGTGACATACTCCATCAGCACATTCAAGACCCTCCTCCAGTATGAAATAATCTTGTCTGAATCATAATAGCTTTTGGAAGTCCTTCGCAAGTCCTCCCTCTCAGCTTCTGACTTTGGAAATTTGTTGACCACCTCGTCAGAAAGCTTTTTGTCCCTATAGAACTTGATACCCTCCGTAGAGAGGCCCGTAATCTCAACCACTAACTATTCATTGATGACCACTTGTTTGCTAAACAAGTTAATCTCACCATCCTTCCAATCTTTGGCAAAAAACCTAGTAACCTCTGGATCCCAACCATGTAGTTTCTCAATGAAAATAGTAATACCGCCCTTTTCCAACTTCTTCCAGAGCATCAAATTATTCCTTAACTGTTCGCTACTCATCGGCTCCACCAGGCGACTCTCGCCACCCATGTTGGTCATCTTGTAGGAAGGAATAGGAGAATCCAAAAGCTCAAAAAAACAAATGCCTAAAATTCCCAGAAATCATGTGAGACTAACCTCATTCAAACAGGAAATAAAATAATTACTTATCGGCCAACTATGAGTAATAATTAACTTGCAGTCCCAAGAATGCAAGGAAGGACAATTAACCATCATTTGGGGGAATGGGGAATTGCACCTTCCCGTGAACACAGTCATGCGTAATTAGGGCCTTGACATCATCCTCCAACTCATCATACCCCTGCCACCTCATCTTTTCCTAACCTTTAACTCCCTTGTTGGCAAAAAATTCCGCTACCGTATTTATTTCCCGAAAAGCATGCGAAATATAAATTTTCTCAACGTTATTAATAATTTCCTTAGACAGGTCTATCCAATTCTCTATAGACCATGAGGGTTTCTGAAGGCCCTTTAAACATTGTATTATATTATTCGAATCCCCTTCAATCTAGATATTTTTGAACTTCAATTGGCTATCCAGCTTCAAGGCTTGAAACACTCTAGATGCTTCGGCAACATGGTTAGTCTGAGTGCCTAAGGGGATTGCCACTACCACAATAAAGCAACCATTCTCATCCCTTATCACCCCTCCACTCTCGGCTGGCCCCAGATTTCCCTTGGCCGTGCCATCAAAATTTATTTTAACCCAACCAGGAGAAGGGAGACTCCAGAAGATACCATCTCTAGGACCCTTAGTAAGCTTGGAAATATTGGACATGTCCACATTAATTTTCCAAACTTCCACCACTCTGATCTCATACTCTTGAAAGCTAACCTTACCCTTTCCTTTGTTCCTGTTATTGAGCAAATTACATTTTTCAACCACAACTCTTATAATCTTACCATAGACCACTTCCTCCGAAAGAGCCACATCCCTGAAGATTCTGTTGTTTCATTCTTTCCAAACACCCTAGGCAAGGTGAGGAAATATATAGTTCCAAAGCAAATTCAACACCTGATTTTTTGAGGTGGCCTTCCATTGATTATAAAAATCTAAAATAGTTCTAGGAAAAAACTAGCTAAGATCCCACATTTGCAAAATCCTACACCAAATAGTATAAGCAAAAGGACAAAGGAGAAAAATATGTGAGGAGGTCTCTGCCTCAACACAACACAAATAACACCTATTAGGAAAAGAGAACCCCCTCTTATAAAGATTATCATTAGTGAACAATTTGTTTTGAAGGAGAATCCAAGAAAACATGTTGACTTTCAGAGTAAGGTTGTGCACCCACACCTTAGCCTAGGAAGGGTAGTGGAGGAAAGAGTAATAAGAGGCCACCGCAAAAGAGGCATAATAGATTCCTGAGGAGGACAACTTCAAAACCATAGAGTCCTCCCAACCCTGTGAACTAAGCCTGACCAAATTAAGAAGGGCGTGTAGGGGCAGGAGTTCCAAACTAATTGAAGAAATATTAACCCACTGATTATTCCTCCAATAATCCCTGACCAAGTAGCCAAACCTAGATTTACAATCCTCCATAAAATTCCCATAGGTCGGGATGTTACACAGACAATCATTACCAATCCACTGATCTTCCCAGAACTGGATTTTCTTGCCATCTCCTAGCTTCCAACAAGCTTCTTTACCAACAAGGTCCTTGGCCTTAATGGTGTTATTCCATAGGGAAGAAACAATAGGGAGATTCTGAGAGTTAAGAAAATCTTGAAAAGGATCAGCCCTTCGCAAGTATTTGTTGTGCCAAATAGTATTCCATTCACGAGTGTACGCAAAAGTTCTCCAAATCTTCTTCACAAGAAGGGATTTATTAAACACTCTGATGTTCCTCAAGCCAAGACCCCCAAACTTCTTAGGTTTGCACACATTCTCCCAAGCAACAAACATAATCCTCTTCTTCTCCTCAACCCCTGACCAAAGAAAATGTTTCTGGATCTTTTCAACGATCTCAACAAACTTAGCAGGGATCTTAAACAAACTAAGGGTGTAAATAGGAAAATTTTGAAGAGAAGCCTTAAGTAACAGAACTTTACTAGCTTGACTCAAGAGGGCCCCTTTCTAGCTAGCCAACTTCATGTTAAACCTGTCCACAAGAGAGATCCAAAAAGAATCCAGAGGTTTGGACCCTAAAGGAAGACCCAAGTAAGTAGAAGGAAGAGAATTAACACCACAACCTAAAATATTTGCAATCTTCCTCTGTCTGTGCTCAAGCGTATTGAAAAAATAGAGGGAAATTTTAGCCCTATTAATTTTTTGCCCCAAAACTTCCTCATAATGTACAAGACAACTCTTTATTTCCCTGGCTTCATCAATTGTAGCACTTCCCATAAGCATCGTATCATCCACAAACTGCTAGTGCGAACAAGCCAGATTTGCTGAAGAAGGTTTTAACCCTTTCAAACTGCCTTCCATCACTTTTTTATGCAAAAGCCTTCCCATACTTTTTTCCATCAGAGTAAAGAGAATATGGGACATAAGATCCCCTTGTTTGACTCCTCTCAACACCTTAAAAAAAGGGAAGAAGAGCCATTTATGATGACCGAGGTACTGGTGGTAGAAATCAATTCCCGTATCATTTGTAAAAATCTTTCAGAGAACCTAAAAGCTTTTAACACTTTAATCAGAAAGTTACAATCCACCCTATCATAGGCCTTAGCCATATCCAACTTGAGCAAAAAGCCTTGGTTTTTTGAAGCTTCAAGGGAGTGGATATTCTCATGAACCGTAATAATAGAATCCAAAATATGTCTACCCAGAACAAAACCACTTTGTTGGGGAGAAATCAACAATAGAAGAACCCCTAGAAGCCTAGAGGTTGTCACTTTAGAAATGATATTATAGAAGGAATTGCATAAACTGATAGGGTGGAAAGAATCAAAAGTATCAGCCCCAGGGAATTTAGGAATGAGAGCAATAAAAGTAGCATTAAGCTCTTTCAACAATTTCCTAGCTCCAAAAAATTCCTTAACAACACTAGTCACATCATCAGCCACGATTTCCCAAAAGACTTGGAAAAAGAACATGGGGAACCCATCTGGGCCAGAGGCCTTATTCCCTTCAAAAGAAAAAACCACCTTCCTAACCTCATCCTGTGAATGGATAGCCGTCAAGAGTCTGTTTTGATGCTCATTCAGAATATTAGGAATAGCCTCAATTAGAGTTTGTTGAGCACTCACATCCAACTCCTCTCCAGAAGAAAGGAGGTTAGCAAAGAACTGAATAGCCTCATTCCTGATCTCTTCCTCCTTCTCGATTTTAACCCCATCCTTCATAATGTAGGCTATGCGATTGGAGGTCCTATGTTTCATGGTGGTCAGATGAAAAAACCTAGTGTTCTTATCCCCAACAGAAAGCCAAATAGATCTAGACCTTTGTTTCTAGTAGTCCTTTTCTTTTGAGATAATATCATGATATCTTGAAAGAATTTCATTTTCCTTAGGAAGGGAGTCTCCCACATAACCTTCTTTTTGGATACGGTTCTGAATGTCCCTTAAATCCTACTGGATAGCAGCCTTAGACTCAAAAATATCCCCAAAAACTTCCTTGTTCCAGGTCCTAACCTTGGTTTTGACCTCACCAAGCTTCTTGGAAACTCTAAACATGGAAATCCCATTGACATTTATATCCCACCATTCTTGAATGCATTTAAAGATGTTAGGATGAGACAACCACATTTTTTCAAATCTAAAAGGAAAATTTCTCTTAACTACCATATAGTCAGCCACAAAACTTAAAGGGAAGTGGTCCGAGCCAATTTTGGATAGAGCATTTAATGAGAAAAAGTAGTCCTTCAACCAGTTATCTAAAATTAAGGCCCTGTCAAGCCTGACTTGAATAAGATAATTCCCAACCCTCTTGTTGGACCAAGTATAGGTAGCCCCCTTGAGGTCCACATAATGAAAACATTGAGAGTTGATAAAGTCCATCAAATCCATCTTACTATCCAACTGTATTTGAGATCCACCAAATTTTTCAGACCCCAGCAAAGGCGTGTTAAAATCCCCCATGATAATCCAATTCTCATGCGGAAAACAAGATCTAAAAGACTCAAGTCTTTTCCAAAAACTCCTAGCAGAATTACTATTGGGCACATAGATATTAGACAATATCCAGCTAAAATCATCTCTGATATGCTTAAATCTAGTAGCCACATGATTGGCATCTTCCAAAATCAGAATACCTTGAATATGATCTTGATTCCAAAAAGTCACCAAACCCCTAGAGGCACCATCCGAAATCCTACCCTGCACACCACCATTCTTGAAAATCTTAATCTTCTCCACCCGATCTTTGGGCATTTTGGACTTCTAAATAATTAAGATGTCAGGCTTATGATCCCTAGCAAAATTGTGCAAAATTTCTTGTTTATGGGAATTGTTTAGTCCCTGAATATTCCATGACATAAAATTAATTTTTTCGATGGGGTTCTGCATAAATCCAGGATAGTTTTTTGAGTTTCATCCGCAATGTTTTGAAAGCATTCCTATTCTCTATGCCATTTAGTTGATTTTCTACCGAAGCCTCTAAGAACTCCCACATCCGCTTTTGATCTGTTTCTTGTAGAAACCCCCATTGTATTATTCCCCTTTTTGTTCTTCTCAACTTTAGTGTATAGGCTCTCCTCTTCAAGATCTAGATCCTCTAGACCCATAAACTCTTGCCCATCCATAATGTCATCTGCTACAACATCTCTATTTAGTAGAGAGTAGCTAACATCATTCCCCCTTGGGAAATCCAACAGAGTTCCCAAATGTAGATTTCACAATCTCCAGAGTGCTTTGAGACCCATCCTGACTAGAAGAGTGAGAAATATTTTCCCCAGACTTCTTAGAACCCTCCATCCCTCTTGCCTTACTCTGATCAAAATGGGATGTTTCCTCCAAGCTATCAGTCACTGAGTTTGGAATAACATTCAAACTCTCATTTTGCTTTATAGCACTCCCTCCTTTTGCTTTTTCCTCCTCCTCCTGGGATCCCTTGTTCTCGAGTCTACATCTGCTCTATTAAGGTCATCAACCTCTCTTTTGTAATTTGTAAGATTATCAGATCCTTTGCTTGATTCCTCAATTTTGTTATCTTCTAGACTAGGGATACACTCCCCACTAATTTTCTAGCCTTCCACAATGATGTCTCCTCTATTCTCCTCCTCACAGGGCTTCTACACCGTTTTGGCCTTCCACATCTTGGTCTCCTTAGAAAGCACCTTCTCATTAGGTTTAGGCTTATTGTTTGGACATTTATTTTCCCAGTGCCCAAATTTTTTACAAGTAAAGCTCACAAAAGGAAGAGTCTCGAACTCAACATGTTGAGTCCATTTTTCAACTTTTGAAACTATTTCAATCGATGAGGGTAGATCCAAGGACTGGGTAATCCCCACACAGATTCTAGCAAAAACCAGCCTCTTTCTAGATGAAGTCATAGCGTCAATGGATAGGAGCTCCCCAAAGGAGCTAGCAATACCCATAAAAACATCATCATTCCAAAACTCCAGTGGTAACCCAAGTAAATGCACCCAAACATGCACTGCCTCAAAGGAAGCATCCGAGAAATCCATTTTTGGGGACCACATCTTGATAGCTAGAGATGACTTGCTAATGACCCAAGGACAACTGCACATAACTGCCAGTTTATCCTCTTCACAAGAGAAAGAAAATGAGACAAAACCTTTAGGAAGAGCTGCAACCTCTACTTTCCCTTTAACTCTCCATCTCTTCTTAACAAAGTCCCTGACAAAATCAATATTTGGTCATGGACCCATAAATTTTCCAACCAGTGATGACTCCATTAGAGAAATGTTATGTTCAATTATTGGGTCAGGGACAAGAATAGCAAACTTCCCACTTGCAGGGGACAAAATATTGCTTACTAGAGGAAAAATGGACTTTCCCACTGGCTTGGTTCCAAATAGTGAAACCCACTTCTTCTTTGGATCCTCTAGTGAGTGATCCCGCAAAGTGTTGTCATCAACTTGGTTTCCAAGGCACTCAGACCCACAAACCCTGCCCTTCGAAGAAGAGTTAGGGGAAAACTTACCTTCAAAAGCCACCTTTCCACCTGGATCCTCGCCTTTCTCTATGCCCCAGTACTCAGACACTACCCCCTCTTGTTCGCCATCTACTGCATTCTCGCTTGTTGCATCCCCAGAAAGGCCATCTCCGGACCTAGATCTAGCAGCCTTCGAACCAGATACCCGTTTCTGCCCAAGAAATTTAAATCCTCTTTCCCGCTCACCCATCGAGAGTTACTCCTACCCTCTGTTTGGTAATTTATGTTACTATGATTATAATGTAAGATTCTATATTTAATCAAATTTTATAGGTCCCAAAAGTGGTTACAATAATGCAAGTATTATGTGATTATAGAATAGGAACACAAATATAATACCACTATGTAGACCTCACAAAAATATCAAATTTGAAAAATAACACCAAAAAGGAGCTCATTTGTAAAATTTATAAGTAATTGAAGTTCCAAAAACCATAATTGAGCAAAAAATCTCTAAGGAAATTTAAAGGTTAGAAATTAGGACTATCAAATCAAGAAAATTCTAACTCCATTGTGAACAATGTGAAATTCTACCCAAAATAAAAAAAAATATTCAGAAAAGGCCATCATGCAACTGATAATGGGCCTTACAATGTTAGCCTATTGAAAAAAAAAGTACAATGGAGGGGGGGTCTTCTTGTTGCTGGTGGCCTTGCGGTAGATGTGTTTAATTTCGACCAATGGCTCCTCCTACCAACCACCATGTTGATATCACAATAGCTTCATTTGATATGACTAAATAGAAGGAAATAGTTACAATATATAGCCTCCATGATTCCAAATATATGAGGATGAAAAAGAGGCAAAAAAAAGGGATTGCATTAACTAAGTTTAAAAATCTACAAGGATAAGGAAAAAGGAAGAATCCCATGACAGAAGGATACTACGTGCAAATCATTATCCTATCCTACCAAAGTAAAAATAAACTACCTAAGAAAAATTAATAAATTAGTGCAATACCACATCTAGGGTAAAAATATCCAAGGCAAATAAAATATTATCTACTAAAACAAATTAAGTTACAACAAGAAAGACACTACACATTGATGGATTCTTACAATAGTTTCATTTGTAGATCAAATAGAAGAAAGGAAATACAAACATGTTATCCAAGCCACCAAATTTAAATCTCATTTTAGCTCTAGCTATGGTGGTTCAATTTCAGCCATTCACAAAAGAGGCTTGTGGAGAATACTACACCAGTGAACTTAATCTCAATAAATTTTCATAGTGAACCAAGATTGGAAGAAGAGAAAAATGACAAGGAAAATGAAGAAATTAATTGTTTATTCTCTCTCTCCAATCTCTAATTCTGACGCCGAAGAAAGCATCTACTGGAATGTACCTTGAAAAGCCAAAAAATCAAATAATAAATTGCATAACCAACTTCCCAACAAGTTGTGACCAAATCATTCATTAAATGTTAGCTTGTTTTATTTAATTTATTCACCAACTATATTAAAAAGCGGACAAAAGACAAAAAATAAATAAAATTATTTTTGGTTGATGCTAGATAACTTGTCCACCATAGATGCTCCTTCATTAGACACCCAAGGTAGATTAAAATGTTTCATTCTTGTGAAACTCATAAACATTTGTAAATGTCATGCTCATCCTAAATCCATCTCCTTGCCTTATCTACCTAAACATTCTTTCTCACCTTTCCCTGCAATTTGATGTCTCTTCCATCTTTCATTCTTCCTTGCTTTCTCCCTTTATTCACATAGTTCATCTCCCACCAACATACACTATAAAGTTATGGAAAATCATAAATAGTAATTTCCTCTTCTTTAGTAAAATAATGAAATTCATGCATTACCACTTTCTTTTTTATTGCTGCAACAATTTGTTCATTATCAACCTTAGTTTGGTCTTTGTGTTTCTCTTTCCCCATGCATCCCAAAAGATAGTTTTAAATTGCAAATTATTTCTCCTCTGTATTCAATTCAATGTTAGCAACATAATCAAAAGATTCATCCTTCTCATCATGCAACAAACTATTAATCACACTAATCTCTTTATTAAATATGAGGTCATCAACTGATGCAAAGGAAAGATCACCAAACAAATCAACATTCACTTTCTCATCTCCTTCCTTACTTTCAACTATAGTACCTTCATCTACCAATGCATTCATTGCTGCAATATACTCTTCTACACCAATCTTATCATGCTCAAATAAATTAGTTTCAACAATGCATTTTCACATAAATCTAATTTTACCTCTTCTTTCTCCATTGAAACTTTCACTCTACATGTATTAAATGAAATCAATACTATTGAAACTTGCATTAGTAAATCATGATATTTATCCTCATCCTCTTTTAATAACTATTTAACTCCATTAAGCAAACAATTTCTAGTTCTATTGCATACCTTTCCTTCTTCATTACTCAAGGGCTTCAACTTGTGCTTGATTCCATCATCCATCAAGGAGTATGTATTAGCATACCCATCATGCATTGTACACCTGTAAAAGTTCCAAGGTCTTCCCAATAACAAGTGAAAAACATCCATAGACATTATATCACACAAAACTTCATCATGATAAGCACCAATCTTAAATTTTACCAGACATTGTTCATTTATCAAAACTTTACAGTCATCCTACAACCAAGCAATCCTGTATGGATGCGGGTTCCTTCTCCTTTCCAATTGTAATTTATTCACCATTTCAAATTATTCACCATTTCTTTAGAAACAAGATTGTCAGTACTACCACCATCAATAATCACATTACATACTTTACCTTCACACTTACATCTTGTCCAGAATAATCTTTTCCTTTGATCTTGTTCCTTTCCTTCGTTCATTAGGGCTCTTCTTGTAACAAGTACTTCTCCACTTTATACACCTTATGAATGTGATGATTTTTCATAGTCTTCATTTACATTTTCTTCTCTTTCATTATTTTCATTCCTTCTATTTGTTCCTTCTTGATTACGAGGGCAATCATATACTATATGTCTATCTTCACATCAGAAACAAGTTCCATGAAAACCTCCTATTTTCAATCCTCTACCTGATCTTCCTCTTCCTTTGAAATTATGATCATGGGACTTGTTTGAACTCTCACCTCTTTCACATTTAATATCCTTAGTCTCTTCAATCTGATTTTTATCCTCATTTTCTGCACATAAGCTCTACACTTTCCTTTTTGTTTATTCTTAAATTTTCTATTCAACCTTTCCTCAACTTTCAAAAACAATTGATAAGCTTCTTCTAAATTAAAAATTATTATGAAACTTAGTTCTTCTTCAATGATTGGCTTCAGTTCGTTGATGTATCTTGCTACCTTCTCCTTGTTGGATTTTGAATGTCCCATTCTAATCAAAAGAGTGAGAAACTCTTCAGTGTATTCCTTAACTAATTTTCCTTGTCTCAATCCACGCATTTTATTTAATAATTCCAACTCATAATCCATTGGAATAAATTCTCTTAAGTTTCTCAACCATTCTATCCTACTTTGTAATCTTTTCCTTTCCTCTTCTTCGTCTTTCTAGCTGGACTTCTCTCCACCAAATGCTAGCATGTCCCTTTAGTTTTGTCTTTACAAATTTCACTCTGTTAGGGTATTCAATCTCTTCGAATTCAAAGAACTCTTTCATGTCATTTATCCAATCTACGAGCTCCTCTAGATTTAAGCTTCCATTAAATTTTGAGACTTCCATCTTTGGTCTTTTCCCAATTTTTAAAATGACCTTAAGTAACTTGATTTCTCCAGGATCTATTATATCTTGTTCTTCTTCTTTGAATGGCTCCTCATTTTCAACTTCATCTTCACTGTCATCTCTTCTTCTAACATCAACTCCTCGATGTAACTCTTCTTGCAATGCTTGAAATTTCCTCTGAAGGGCTCTAAAATCATCAATTCCATGAGGTTTTCTACCTCCACCTCTATCCCTACCTCGTGGGGCTACTCTTGGAGGCATTTTCTCACAACCCACAACTCACAGGTCCTGCTGTAAATTGCCTCACTTCGGAACTCTACCTATAGACTCAGGAACTCTTGCTCTGATACCGCTGATGCAAAGGGCCAAAAAGTCCTTTATTTCAATCTCTCAATAATTAAATAAAAATCAAACACAAGCTTGAACTACAAGAATTTCAAGAAAACTGAACTTCATAATTTGTATTCAAATTATTCTACAACTTGCAAATTACAAAGCAATATGGGATTACAAAGATATACAACCTTATGGGCTAATGAATAACCATATAAAATTTGATCTATTTCAGATTTAAAACAACAAACTATGAGAAGTAAGAGCTATGCCAAAAAAATCACTACAACATTGGTCTTCCTCATTGTAATATTGCTTGCAAATTGAACTCTGCCAAAATTCCCTCTCCAACTCTCAACTCGGCATACAAAGAACCTTTCTACTGTAGAAAAACCTCTGGAATTACCAACCATGGGTAGAAAATCAATCCTCAAAATCCCATGCCATAACCTTCCAACTATCACATTCACCAAGAATGGTTACAAAAGACTCCTCAATTCCCAATGCCCAAGATTGGAAGAAGAGAAGAATGCCAAGTAAAATGAAGAACTAAATTGTTTATGCTCTCTCTCCAACCTCCAATTCCAACGCCTAAGGAAGCATATACTAGAATGTGTCATGAAAATCCAAAAACTCAAATAATAAATTGTATAACCAACTCGCCAACAAGCTATGACCAAATCATTCATTAAATGTTGGCTTGCATTATTTAATTTATTCACCAACAACATTAAAAAGGAGACAAAAGACAAAAATTAAATAAAATTATTTTTAGTTGTTGTTGGATAACTTGTCCACCATGGATGCTCTTGCATCATAAACACATCTAGGGGGATGAGCATTAAATTGAGTGGAAACATAAGGTGGAGATTATAAAGGACTTTTTGACATATAGCTTATGCTACTAGGACCTATGACCTCTACCATACTTTTTCTCTATGATCACACATTTTATAGCCATTCCAATAAATTTATCTTATATATAACATTGATACTTAATGAGATTCATCTTATCATTTTTCCTAATATGGGGGCATTCATATTTATAGTTATTTCATTCTTATATTGTACTTATTTATGCATACATTCTTATATTGTGATTCATTTACATATTTTATATGCTCACTTTATGATTTTTCTCCATTGTCCAGGAAACATTATACCTTGATTGTTATCTCCTATTTATGTGCTTACATTATATGTCTATCTTATCATGTTCTTATATATGGGGAAACATTATTCAAGTTCCATGTTTATATTTCACTTTTTTTCTTAGATACTATCATCTTATTCATTTATTTTATGCTTATCTTATCATTAGTATTTTGCTCCTCCAATTCCTTGCATAGTATGTATACAAAAATTTGAAGGGCCATATATTATCACTAATTATTTTATGGTTGATATTTTTGATAGTAGCTTGGGTTATATAGAGACAACATCATATCTTTGAACATATCTTAATTGGATTACACACTCAAATTGAATGAAGATATATCACTTTACCACATCATATAGAGTTGTATTTCATTAGATAGCCATGCCACACAAAGATATATCACTTTGCCACATCTCATGGAGATCTATGATCACATTGCATTAAGATATATCACATGATTACATCATGTAGAGAAGAATCACATGGACCCATATCAAACGAAGTATTTTTATACCACTTTTTATATACGTAAAATTTCATACATTTTGTCCCTTCTCTTTTCTTTTCATTTTCATAGAAAATTGACACAACTTGTCATTTGTACATATTTTGGTTGTGTGTGTTTTAGGATTAGGTGTTATTAATCTTGTAATCCTTTGTACTAATTTCATTTCTCCAACATCTTGGGATGGGTGCTTGGAAATCCATGCAGGTGGTTGAGATATATTATTATTTTATCAGCTATCCTTGCAATGGAATATTTATTGTACTGGAATTAAGAAGGGAGGTTACTTATGACGATGGTGGTTACAAAGGATTTTACTTATTATACAACTCTCCCAATTATAGAAACTAGGGGAGAGAGTGGAGAATCTTGTTACAATAGGTGGAGTCCAAATTCATTGGCCACTCCATTTTAGAGAATCATACATAATAATTTGTCCCCACTCTTAAAATGGGTTAAATATTTTGTTAGTTATAGTTTCCATTCATGGAGCATTGGTTGATTGGTCATGGGTGCATTAAATATTACCATACCATGGATTTTGGTAGTTTTGGTTTGACAATCCATTCTTGGTTTTTCCTCTCCATTTAACAATAAGTTAGATTATTTGGATATTTGTTAGATGTGTATTTTGTAAGTGAAGTAAGTGTTGAATGCACAAGAAAATTGAGAGGGGGGTGAATCAGTTGTTCATTAATAAATCAAAACCCTCATTAATATTTAGATCCACATAACCTTTAATTTGTTAGAATGATTTAGCATGAAAGCAAATAATAGAAACTGAAACACATCAACACCATGTACAATAGAACACCAGATTTATGTGGAAAGCCCAAGAAGGGAAAAAACATGGTGAGCATTAGCTCATGCAATTTATAAAGTAATTGTAATACCGAATACAAAAGGCTCACTACCAATGGCTCACTGCCAAATTACAAAAAAGAAGAAAAGAAGAATGTTACAATGAGAAATCCATCTCAATGCAATAGAAAATTCCATCACAGCATCACCAAAACATTCACAACCTTCCTGAAGATTGTAGACACCTTTTTCTCACTACTTCTAGTAGTCTAACTCATTGAAGCTCACATTGCACTTCACACCTCTATAATTTGCATCACACAGTCTACACACCAATCCTTCATCAACACAACACTAATTTATACCTTCTTCAACCTTGAAAAAATTCTCCAAGGTTGGCTATGCACCTCAACCATGAAAATTCAAATTAGGTTAGCACCAAAACATTCCCACGGTGGAAAAGAATGACAAAAGACCACATCACACCTTAGATAAGACCTAAATCTACTCATACACGCCATGCCACACTTCCAAAATCATCGAAGCAAAATCGTAATTAGTGTAAACACCCAAGGTCGGTTGAACCTGTGTAAACACCATCAAACATTTAAGTACATGCTTCCTATGATCCAAAGATGACTTGTGGACAACAAATATCACTTAAACACAATCTAGAATATTCCACAAACACCTTGAAATCCAACAAATTCCTTCACAACAACTTTCACCTAAAGAACAAACTCATCTTGTTTACCCAAATAATCTTCCACACACTGTAACTCAATAAATCAACTTGTTGAGCAAAAAATCATGAGAAAATTCAACTAAAGGTAGATATGAACCATATCAACACACTTCTAGAACCGCTGATGTGAAATTGATAAGTGTTGAAGCTTTGAGTTTAATTTTTGTGACAACTAATTCACCCCCCTCTCAATTGTCTTGCACCTTTTAAAAATTGGTATCAAAGCTTTGGTTCCTTGGTGTAGAGCTTAACCGCTTAAGGAATATCCGATGGCACATAAGTTGGCGATCCTTATGTTCGATGGATCTGATTACAGTGACTGGAAAGTGCATATGAGAGGATATATTATCTCTCTTGGTTACAAGACTTGGAAGGCTGTTGAGATGAAGTATGTTGCTCTGATGGGTGGTCTTACTACTACATATGAGGTTTTTTCTTATGAGGAGAATGAAAAGGTGAGGTATGCTATTTTCAATGCTCTATCTAAAACTGAGCGAACTAAGGTTCTTTCTTTGGGCACTGCTTATGAAGTTTGGAAAAAGTTGGATGATCTTTATGAAGGAAATGATAGAGTGAAATTGACAAAGAAGTTGACGGCAAAGCACAGATATGAGAATTTGAAAATGGAAGAAGGTGAAGATTTTGCAAGCTATTTCCGGAGGGTTGAACTTGTAGAAAATGAAGTTAGGAATCAAGGGGGAAAAATGACTAATGAAGATATAATTGAGAAGATCCTAATAACCCTACCTGAATGTAACAATGATAAGATCCCATTTATTGAAGAAATGTATGATCCTAAGAAATACACTAAAGAAGAGCTATTCGACACCTTGACTGCATTTGAGATGAGAAAGTTTGGAAAGAAAGAGGAAAAGATAGAAACAACATTTAAAGCAACAAAGAATGAGGATGATCCAGATAGTGATGGTTCTGATGAGTTGGAAGCAATTTTACCAGGAAGTTGAAGAAAGGTACCAGTAAGTATAAAGGTATGTTGCCCTTTAAATGTTTCAGTTGTGGTAATATTGGTCATTATGCTTCAAGATGTCTGAATAGAGCCGTACATAAGAAGAACAAGGATTATAAAGATAAAGATAGAAAGGATAAGAAATACAAGAAGGTGTATTATGTTAAAGAAGAAGTCAGAATCTTTGATGATGAATCCGATTATGAGGGTGATGATAGTGAATGCTTGTTTTTAGCCTTAGAGAATAAATTTGTGTTTGCTAACCCTAGAAAATTTGCAAGAAAGAATGTTCCAGAGAACAAAAAGAATGAGATGGAAGGTACTTTGGTCACTGCCTTTCATGCTAGACAGGATGAAGACTATTGGGTGATTAACAGTGGATGCTCTAATCACATGACCAAAGATAAAAGTAAGTTTACTAAATTTGAAAAGTATGATGTTGGTTTGGTCATGTTTGGTGATGATTCAAGAGAAAAGATTGTTGGGAAAGGTACAATTAGTTTTGAAGGAATACACAACACTGATAATGTATATTATGTAAAGGGTTTAAGGGATAACCTTTTGAGTGTTGGACAAATGTGTAGAAATGGTTTTAAACTTTTGTTTCAGAATAATACCTACGAGATCAGAAAAGGATCCAAAGATATGGTTGCTGCAAGAAGAACTCATGGAAACATCTATTTGCTTAAGGGTGTTGATGGTCAGTGTCTTGTATCTCAAGTCAATGAAAGTTGGTTGTGGCACTGAAGAATGGGACATGTAAACTTTGATAATCTAGTCAGAATCCATTCAAGAGATGTTGTCCAAGGTCTTCCTTCCGAGGTCTGCCTAGAACCACAAAGCCTGCTAATACTATTTGTAGAAGTTGTCAGTTAGGGAAACAAACAAGATGCAGTTTTATGGGATTAGAGAAATCTTCTACTGAAATACTGGAATTAATTCATATAGATCTATGTGGCCCAACTAGAACAAGAAGCCTAAATGGTGATAATTATTTCATGCTCCTTATTGATGATTATTCTCGAATGACATGGGTTGCTTTTCTTAGAGAAAAGACTCATGCTCTGGATAGGTTTAAAGTGTTCAAAGCAAGAGTGGAAAATGAAGTGCAACCTAAGAATCAAATGTTTGAGATTTGATAGAGGTGGAGAATTCACTTCTAGTGAATTTAATGCATTTTGTGAAGATCATGGCATAAAAAGACAATTTTCTGCTTTGAGAACCCCTTAGTAAAATGGGGTGGTTGAAAGGAAAAACTAGACAGTACAAGAAGCTGCAAGAACCATGATGAAAGAAGCAAATGTACCTGATGTGTACTGGAGAGAGGAAATACACACTATTGTTTATGTTCTTAATAGAGTCCAGATTAGAGGCAACAACACAAAGACTCTGTATGAGTTATGGACTGATAAGGGGATATTCATTTCACAATTGAAATATGTCAAAGAGTTATTAAAGAAGTTTGGAATGGATGACTCCAAATCGGTTAGTACTACTATGGTGACCAAATGTAAGCTGAGCAAAGATGAGGAATCTACTAAAGTTGATCAGAGCAAATACAGATCTATGATTGGTGGGTTGTTGTATCTTACTGCTACTAGATTGGATATTATGCATGCAGTATGTTTAGTTGCTAGATTTAAAGCAGATCCTAAAGAGGCACATGTTACAGTTGTAAAGAGGATATTTAGATACCTTAAAGGTACACTGAATTATGGCTTATGGTACCCTAAGGGTGCTGATTTCACTTTGACTGCTTATACTGACGCATATTGGGTTGGTTGTGTGGATGACTGGAAGAGTACCAGTGGAGGTGCTTTCTTTCTTGGCGGAAGATTAGTTTTGTGGTTGAGTAAGAAATAGGAATTAGTTTCTTTATCCATTGCAGAAGCAAAATATATTGTTGCAGCGTCCTACTGCACTCAGGTTTTGTGGATGACGCAAACTCTGAAAGATATTGGAATGATATGTGATGAGCCTATTCCTATTTTTTGTGACAATACAAGTGCTATAAACATTTCAAAGAATTTGGTAATACATTCAAGAACAAAACACATGTCTATCAGATATCATTTCTTGAGAGAGAAGGTGTTAGAGAATAAAGTCAGGGTGGAGTATGTGTCAACAAAGGAACATGTTGTAGATATATTTACTAAGGCCCTTTCGAAGGATACTTTTGAGTATCTTAGGGAGAGGTTAGGGGTCATTGGCCCTCTGAACTAGATGCACATGGAGGTGCATCCATCCATTGAATTCACAAATTCTTCATTTATCTAGACTGATGAATGGGTCTACTTTGTAGGGGGAGTAGAAAAGTTTTCATTGTTGCAGTATGAGTTGAATGGGAGCACTCCTAAGGGGGAGTTATCAGAGTTTTTTAATCTTTTCCATTGATGTCAAAGGGGGAGAGAGAGTCATGTGAAAAATAGTAGAAAATAAAGAGAAGGTGTTTTCCCAGATTATTGTTGTTTAAAGGAGAATGTGGTCTTTGATGGTTTTTCACACAATGTGTTGCCATCAATAGAAAGGGGGAGATTGTTGCAAGTATGAGCATGTTTGGTGGCGTTGTCATTAATGTTGTCACTGATGTCAACACAATTCAAAATGTTGCAGATTGTGCATGTATAGTTGAGATGTTGTTGAGATGTTGTGAGTACATGGAACTATCCTTATGATATTGCAGATGTGTTGAAATGATGGGTTACTAAGTGCTTCTGAGAAAATTAATAAAGAATGAAGTTAGAGTTATGTATGTGTTCAGAATGTGCTTTGCATTTCTCCTGTTTTGATCCTATGCTTTTGTAGATTTGAAGGTTTGATGTTGGTGATCCGTTGGTGGTATCTCCTAATTTGTTGCCACTGGTTTAATGATAGGTGAAAGTTGTGTTCACCGGTGTGTGAACTATTTTGGAAGAGTTGGTTTTCTATGGACTAGGAGAAATATTTTTGCTCCGCAGTCTTCCACTATGTTTTTTTAGGTCTTGTAGATCTGGAATATGTCTTGTAATGGTGTTCTCTATCTTCTGGTAGAAATGTTCAAGGTTTGATGCTCTGGAAGTTGACATTTACAATTGTTGTGTGAATCTGTATAGTCTGAATGGACTGTTGAAAGGTGTTCTATGTTTGAAGGCTGTTACACCTATTGCAGATGTATCTAGAAGTATCTAAGATGTGTTCTCATGCATGATGAAGCGTGTTACGTTGTCAGCATGTTATCTTGGAAAGCGTGTACTTCAATGTTCATTTGTGTTTTCATTAGGTTTGGCTGACCTGGTGTTTACACTTCATATGAAGAATTAAATTTAATTAAGGAAGCGTGTGGTTGATCCGAGACATTGCTTTTGGTCTTGCTCCACTCTCATTCTTTTCCACCGCGGGAATGTTGAGTTGCCGACCTAATTTGAATCTATGAAATGAAGCATATGTGGCCAACCTTGGAGAAAGTTTCTAAGGTTGAATATGGTATAAATGCAAGTTGAGTTGCAAAGGTTTAGATGATGCAAAGTAATGAAGTAAGCCACAAGTGAAGAGAAGAGTTGTGTGAAAGTGAGTTGAGGTAGCAATACTTCATTGTGTTAGATTCCTGAAGGTAGTGAGCTGAAGGTCTCTACAATTTTCTGATCAAGGCTGCAGATGTGTGTGATTTGTTGTGGTGGAACCTTTTTTTTTCTTTTGTATCAGTAGGTAGTGAGCCTTCTTGTTGGATAGTGAGTCCTTTTTGTAGGCAGTGAGCCTTTGTATTTGGGCAGTGAGCCTTTGTATTCGGTTTTTCTATCACTTTATATTATGAGTTAATCCTCACCATGGTTTTTCCCTTATTGGGTTTACCACGTAAAATTTGGTGTTCATTGTGTTGATTTTTCTTTCTGTTATCTGCATATCATGTTCATACTTAATAATAGAATAGTGTGGTTGAGAAATTGATAAGTGTTGAAGCTTTGAGTTTAATTTTGGATAAAACTAATTCACCCCCCCTCTCAATTATCCTGCACCTTTTAACACTATTCACACTTGCAACAATCTCCCCCTTTGTCATTGATGACAACACATGATGTGAAAACCACCAACAACAAACATAACAACTCTGATTACCAATAGACTACTCCATACCAAATTTTTCTCTCCCCCTTAGCTTACTACTCTCCCTTTCTCAACTAAATCTTTTTCACATTACTCTCTCTCTCCCCCTTTGACATCAATGGAAAAGGACACCAAATTTGCATCACTTTCCCCCTTTGACATCAAACATACATACTTTCTTTCTCCCACAAAGGTAATATCTATAAGGGACAACAATTGCTCTACATACTCCCCCTTAGGAGCACACAACAAAATGTACCAACTAACAACCACTACACATAATTGAAAAATGACAACACCAACCTGCATACCAACACTTACTCCCCCTGACTACAACAACCAACAATGCCACTACCTACCCCCCCTAAGAGGTAGCCCCCAACATCGGTCCAAAAAAAAAGAATGAATCTTGAAATCCACTGGACTAATGCAGATCCTTATGGTAATAACCCCTAACCTCTCCTAGAGATACTCAAAAGTATCATTAGGAAGAGCCTTAGTGCATATATTAACAACCTGATCCTTTGTTGGAACATACTCAAGCTTCACTTCATTCTTTGTAACCTTCTCTCTCAAAAAGTGATACTGGATTGAGATATGCTCTTTCCTTGAGTGCATCACTAAATTCTTTGAAATGTTAATAACACTTGTATTATCACAAAAGATAGAAATTGGTTCATCATATACAAATCTGATATCCTTCAAGGTTTTTCTAATCCACAACACCTATGTGTAGCAAAATGTTGCTGCAATATATTTTGTCTCTACAGTAGATAAACATATTGAATCTTGCTTCTTTCTTAGCCAATAAAACAATCTGCATCCAAGAAAGAATGCACCACCACTTGTACTTTTCCTATCATCAACACATCGTGCCCAATTTGCATCTGTATAAGAACTTAGAGAAAAATAAGCATCCTTTGGATACCAAAAATCATGTTTCGAAGTGCCCTTCAAGTATTTGAATATTTTCTTTATTGCTACAACGTGTGACTGTCTAGGATCTTCTTGAAATCTAGCCACAAGATAAATTGCATGCATGATATCTAGTCTAGTATTAGTTAGATATAGCAGTCCTCCAATCATTGATCTATACTTGCTCTGATCAACCTTAGGAGATCCATCATTCTTACTTAGCTTGCAACCAGTAACCATAGGAGTACATACTAGTTTAGAATCTTCCATTCCAAACTTATTCAACATTTCCTTGAAATACTTTGATTGTGAAATGAATATACATTTTTTTGTCTGATTGATTTGCAATCCAAGGAAGAAATTCATCTCCCCAAACATAGACATCTCAAACTCTTTCTACATCTCTACTACAAATTTATTACACATAGCTTCATTTCCTCCAAAACTTATATCATCAACATACACAACCACAATCAAGATTTGATCTTTTTCAACTTTGAAATAAATATTACTATCTGTGATACCTTTATTAAATCCTTGTTGTATCAAGTACCTATCCAACCTTGCATACCAAGATTTAGGAGCTTGCTTCAATCCATATAATGCTTTCTTCAATTTGCACACCATATCTGGTTTGTCTGATAACTAAAATCCTTCTAGTTGTTCAATGCACATTTCTTCTTCCAACTCACCATTCAAAAAAGTAGACTTTACATCCATTTAATAATCATTGAAATCCTTATGTGTTGCAAAATCCAAAAACATCTTGATAGCTTCCATTCTTTCCATTGGAGCAAATGTCTCCTCAAAATCTATTCCTTCTACTTGTGAGTAGCCCTTACACAAAAGCCTTGCCCTGTTTCTCACTTCTCCATTCTCATCCAGTTTGTTTTGGAATACCCACTTAGTTCCAATTGCATTCTTGTTTGTTGGTCTTGGGACAAGTTCCCAAATCTGATTCTTCACAATTTGTATTAGTTCCTCTTCTATAGCCTTGAGCCAATATTCATCTTTGCATGCTTCAATCACTATTTTAGGTTCAAATTTAGAAAGTAAACATAGATTTACCTATTCTTCAGCCATAACAACTTTTATCCTTGTCAACACACCTTTTCTTTTGTCACCAATGATCCGATCTTAGATTCACAACTTCTTGTTCAAGCTTTGTGCCTTCTTCATATTTGATTTTCACCATTTCATTCAAACATTCTTCAACTCTTTACCTTTCTTCAACTTGCACTTTTAGATCGGTAATTGTTTCATTTGCTTGCTTTAATTGCTGACTGAACTCCTTATTCCTTTCTCTAAATTTCTTGATTCCCTCTCTCAATTTTCTGATGCATTCATCTGCTTCTTTGAAATTTTCTTTCAAATCTCTATTTTCACCTTCAATTCTTTCCAAATCTTCAAGAGAAACTTTGAGTTCTCCATTTATGTCAAATATCAATCTTCTTCTGTGGATCCAATAACAAGAATATCTTCTAGAGGAATAGGTAATCTTCTAACAACCATGTGTTCAACCTTCAAGATCTTGTTGGTATGTGGCGACTGATCATGCTATACTGTATAGCCCATTGTATACTGTACACCTTGACATGTATCTTTGCCGAGAAAAATTTTCCTCCTACTTTTTCTCGTCATCACCGAAAAAGGGAAAAATCAACGAAAAAAGAAAAATCGGATTTTGTAGAACCCAAAAATCTAGAAGCTTCTAAGCTTGTTAAAAAGGGGTTCGGATGGGTATTACAGTATGATAAAAAACACGATTATTCACAAGATTGTAATAGGTTTTTGCACTGGATAATAAAATTATTGGATGGCTGCGGTTTGGTGGATGTAGCCCAGATTGGGTGAACCACGTTAAATTCTCTATGCTATAATTTATTTTGTGTGTTTTAGTTTCTTTGTTTATTACCTAAATCTGCATTTAATTGTTAGATATTTGTCTTTCTAACCCTAACAAGTGGTATCAGAGTGGGTTGTGTTTCGATTATCATTTGTAGGAAAGGTCTCACGGTTGAGTGGGAGCAATGGCAAACGAGGGTAAGAAGGTTGAGAAGTTTAATGGGTAGAACTATTAGTTATGGAAGATGCAGATGGAGGACTATCTCTATCAGAAGGATTTATGGCGGTCATTGGAAGGGAAAACCAAGAAACCGCAACAATGTCTGATGAGGACTGGGAGATTTTGGATAGAAAGGCTCTTGGCAGTATTCGCTTATGCCTAGCACAATCGGTGGCGTTCAATATTACAACAACGAAGACAACTCAAGAGTTGATGGAAACCCTAGCAAAGTTATATGAAAAGCCTTCCGCTTCGCATAAGGTATTTCTTATGAAGCATTTATTTAATATGAAAATGGTAGAAGGTGGGTCAGTTACTGATCATTTAAATGAGTTTAATATGGTCACCAGTCAATTAACTTCGGTAAAAGTAAACTTTGATGAAGAAGTTAGGGCTCTTTTGATTCTGTGTTCTTTGCTTGAAACCTGGAATAGCTTGGTAATGGCTGCTAGCAATTTTGTTTCTGGTTCGAATACATTGAAATTTGATGATGTTGTTGGTGTTATTTTGAGCGAGGAAATTCGTAGGAAAAGCTCAGGTGGAACATCCACATCAGTAGTGTTTTGAATGCGAAAGCAGGGGCAGAACAAAGGAGAGAGGAAACAATTTCAAAAATTATGGGAAGTCACGAGGAAAATCAAAGGACGAAGGTCCCAATCTAGAGACAAGAGGGATTGTTGGTACTGTGGTAAGCCGGTCATTTAAAGAAAGATTGTTGGTCTCAAAAATAAAGGAGACAAAAAGGAAGGAAGTAAAGAGGCAAATGTGGTAAGTAATAAATCTGATGAGGATGCTTTGATTCTTTCCCTTGATAATGCTGATGATTCTTGGGTGTTAGATTCAGGGGCTTCATTTCATGCTACCCCCCATAGAAGTTATTTTCTTGATTATGTCCAAGTGGATTTTGGGCTGGTTTATTTAGGAGATAATGAACCCTGTCAGATTGTTGGAAAGGGAAGAATCAAGATTAAGTTGCAGAATGGGAATCATTGGCTACTATGTGAGGTAAGGCATGTTCCAAAGTTAAGCAGAAATTTAATTTCAGCAAGACAACTAGATGATGAAGGTTGTGTTGTTACATTTAGTGATAAAAATTGGAAGGTCACAAAGGGTGCCTTAGTGGTAGCAAAAGGTGTGAAAGTAGGCACCTTATATCTTTGTACAGGTCATAATTCCTTCTACTTTAATTATTACGGAAAAAGGTCAATGTTAGGACAGTTGCCAGTTCAGCAGGTAGAAGATCATACAGTTGCTGTGGACTCTGAAACAACACTGTGGCATAATAGACTTGGGCATATGAGTGCAAAAGGTATGAAAATACTTCATTCAAATAATGTTTTACCAGGTCTAAAATGTGTTAATATGGATTTCAATGAAAGTTGTGTGTATGGAAAACAAAAGAGAGTAAGTTTTCTCAAGGATGGGAAGCAAAAGAAAGATGAGAAATTGGAGCTTGTGCATATGGATGTATGGGGACCAGCTCAGGTATCTTCTCTCGATGGCTCTTTGTATTATGTTACATTCATTGATGATGCAACTAGGAAGGTATGGATTTATTTCCTTAGGCAGAAATCTGATGTATTTGAAACTTTTAAAAAATGGAGAAGCTTGGTTGAGAATGAGACGGGAAAAAGGTTAAAATGTCTGGATCGATAATGGTGGTGAGTATTGCAACAAAGAGTTTGAAGATTATTGTTCCTCTAATGGTTAGGCAGAAAATAGTTCCAAGGACTCCACGGAAAATGGAATGGCTAAGCGCATACACAATAATGGAGTGTGCTGAACTATGAGATTGCATGTTGGGTTGCCTTTAAAAATGTGGGCAGAGACTATAAACACTGTTGTTTATTTAATTAATAGAGGTCCCTCTAATCCTTTGGGTTGTGGTATTCCAGAGGAAGCATGGAAAGGTAAGAAGGTGAGTTATTCTTTTCTCAAAACCTTTGGTTGTGAAGCATTTGCACATGTAGATTCTAAAAATAGAACCAAGCTTGATGCAAAATCAAAAAAATGTGTATTTGTTGGATATGGCATTGATGAATTTGGTTATAGGCTTTGGGATTTTGAAAATCAGAAAATTGTGAGAAGCAGGGATGTCATATTCAATGAGAAATTTTTTACAAAGATCTGTTGTTGTAGCATGAGAAGAAAGAAAATGATTATGTAGTGTTGGATGATATTCCAAACAATGATGTTTCAGTGGTTCCTCATGTTGGGAAACAACAGCAACAAAAAATACCACAAACTCCTGTTAGACAATCTTCATGGATAAGTAGACCTCCAGAAAGATTCTCTCCCTCTTTGTATACTATTTTGTTTACTGATGTTGGTGAACCTATGCAGGTGGATACCAAGGTTCAGTGGGAGCATGGAATGGAAGAAGAAATAGACTCCTTGCTGAAAAACCAGACTTGGGAATTATGTAAGTTGCCTGCAGGTAAAAAGGCTTTACCAAACAAATGGGTTTATAGGCTGAAAGAGGAGGATGGAGGTAAGAAAAGATTTAAAGCCAGATTAGTTGTAAAGGGATTTGCATAGAAAAAGGGTATTGATTTTGATGAAATTTTTTCTCCAGTTGTTAAAATGACTTCTATTCATATTGTTTTGAGTATTGTGGCTGCTGAAGATTTGCATTTAGAACAGCTTGATGTTAAAACAACTTTTCTCCATGGTGATTTGGAAGAGGAAATATATATGGACCAGCCACAAGGATTTGAGGTCAAAGGTAAGGAGAAATTAGTGTGCAGATTGAAGAAAAGTTTATATGGCTTGAAGCAAGCACCTCGACAATGGTACTTGAAATTTGATAGTTTTATGGCTGAGCAAGGCTACAACCGGTGTAACTCTGACCATTGTGTTTATTTTAAGAGGTTGGATAATGACAACTACATTATTTTATGTTTATATGTTGATGACATGCTTGTAGCAGGGTCTAAGATGGATCACATAAGTGAGCTAAAACAACAGTTAGCAAAATCTTTTGCTATGAAGGATTTGGGGGCAACAAAACAAATCCTTGGTATGAAAATTTGTAGAGATAGGAAAAACAAAAAATTGTTTTTATCTCAGGCTAATTATGTTGAAAAGGTGTTGTTGAGATTTCATATGGAGAATGCAAAAGCTGTAGGCACACCTTTGCCTAGTCATGTTAAATTGACTAAGGATATGTGTCCAGAGACACAAGAGGAGGAAGAAAAAATGTCCAAGGTACCATATGCTTCAGCTATAGGAAGTTTAATGTATGCCATGGTATGCACGAGACCGGATATTGCTCATGTCATAGGAGTTGTTAGCAGGTATTTGAGTCATCCCGGATTTGAGCATTGGAATGTGGTAAAATGGATTCTCAGGTACTTGATAGGTACATCCAATAAATGTTTATGTTTTGGGGGCTCTAATACTGATTTAAAAGGCTATGTTGACTCAGATTTGGTAGGGGATATAGATACCAGGCAGAGTACCACAGGTTATGTATTTACAGTTGGTGGGACAGCGGTGAGTTGGATTTCTCAATTGCAAAAGGTGGTTGCTTTATCCACCATAGAGGCAGAGTATGTTGCTGCAACAGAGGCGGCAAAGGAGATGATATGGCTGCAACTTTTCATGGATGAGTTGGGAAAACAACAAGCTGGAAATTACTTGTTTATAGACAACCAGAGTGCTATACATCTTGCAAAGAATTCTGCCTTGCATTCTAAAACAAAACACATACAGTTGAGATATCATTTCATTCGGTCAGTGTTGGAGGATGGACAGGTCAAGTTGGACAAGATACATACAGATGTCAATCCAGCGGATATGTTTACGAAGGCGGTGACAAGGGAGAAGCTGAGCTCCTCTTCACAGTTGGCCTTCAAGGTTGAATTTAAGTATAACAAAGCAACAGGGCCCAAGGTACTTATTTCCGGGAGCTGTAATTGCAGCAATGTCGTCAGGATCAATCTCCAAGATTGATTTGTGGAGCCTGATCAGTCTCCAAGTGGGAGATTGTTGGTATGTGGTGACGATCATGCTATACTATATAGCCCATGGTATAATGTACACCCCGATATGTATCCTTGCCGGGGTCTGGGGCCAAGCCGGGCCCTGGGTGGGGGTTCGGGGGCAGCAGGCCCCGAGAAAAAATTTCCTCCTACTTTTTCGTGTCATCACCGAAAAAGGGAAAAATCAACGAAAAAAGAAAATTTTGATTTTGTAGAACCCAAAAATCTGGAAGCTTCTAAGCTTATTAAAAAGGGGTTTGGATGGGTATTACAGTATGATGAAAAATGCGATTATTCGCAAGATTGTAATAGGTTTTTGTACTGGATAATAAAATTATTGGATGTCTGCGGTTTGGTGGATGTAGCCCAGATTGGGTGAACCACGCTAAATTCTCTGTGCCATAATTTATTTTGTGTGTTTTAGTTTCTCTATTTATTACTTAAATCTGCATTTAATTGTTAGATATCTGTCTTTCTAACCCTAACAGATCTTCCCCAAGTGACTAAGCTCCTTCCAAGGAACCAAGCTCTGATACTAATTATTGAATGCACAAGACAAATGAGAGGGGGGGCTGAATCATTTTTTCATTAAAACATCAAAACCCTCCTTAATATTTAGATCCACATAACCTTTAATCTGTTAGAATGATTTAGCATGAAATCAAATAATAGATACTAAAACACATCAACACCATGCACAATAGAACACCTTATTTACATGGAAAAACCAAGAAGGGAAAAACCACGATGAAGATTAGCTCATAATATAAATTAATTACAATACCAAATACAAAATGCTCACTGTTGGAGGGCTCACTACCTAGAAGAAAGAAGGGACCACTTCCAGATTATAAAAAAAGAAGAAGAATATTACATTGAGAAATCCATCTTAATGCAACAAAAAAGTCCACCACAACATCACCAACACATTCACAGCCTTCCTCAAGATTGTAAAAACCTTTTGCTCATTGCTTCTAGTAGTCTAACTCATTGAAGCTCACACTTCACTTCAAAAATTCACACTTCAAACCTCTGTAATTCGTATCACAAAATCTACACACTAATCCTTCATCAACACAACACTGATTTATATCTTCTTCAACCTTGAAACCATTCTCCAAGGTCAACTATGCACCTCAACTATGCAAATTTAAATTAGGTTAGCACCAAAACATTCCTATGGTGGAAAGGAATGAAAGTGGACCACATCACACCTTAACTCGGACCTAAATCTACTCATACATGCCTCACCACACTTCCAAAATCATTGAAGCAAATCCACAATTAGTCTATACGCCCAAGGTCGATCGAACCTATGTAAAAACCATCGAACATTTAAGTACACACTTCCTATGATCCAAAGATGACTGCGAACAAAAAATATCACTTAAACACAATTTAGAATATTCCACAAACACCCTAAAATCCAACAAATTCCTTTGTAACAAATTTCACATGAAGAACAAACTCATCCTATTCACCCAAATAATCTTCCACACACTTTAACTCAATAAATCAACTTGCTAAGCACCAAACCATGAGAAAGTTCAACTAAAGTAGATAAAAACCTTATCAACACACTTCTAGAACCGCAAGAACAAAGGCCAAATTGTGGAGAAATGTAGAGAAAAACCATTTCTCCCATACACCACTGCAATATAGTTCACACAACTTTATTTGCACAACGACTCAGACCAAGAAACTCTGGATACAACACCTATGAACACTTCATATCAACATATCTAAACCACACAAGCAAATCTTCAACATAGAAGAAATTCAGAGAAAAACCAAAACACCACTTTGTATGCCAAAACACCTCTACAACATACTATTTCCTCTTTTATTCAAATTTTATCAAAAGCACTTGGAAACCAAGCACTAGAAAAACATTCTCATTATCTTCACCACTTCCTCATCATCACCAAACCAACTAGAACACAACAACTCAACCAAATAATACCCACAAACAAAAGCTTATCAAAGCAAAACTAGAGGTTGACACCAGTAACATTTACTATTGACAACATAATGAAACTAATCAAAGCATCATCACAACTTCTCAACCATCACAAGTTGACATAAATTACAACAAAAACATAAGCCTATTGACATCAATGAAAACACCAACTACTCACACTTGCAATAGTAAGGTTATGCTATTAGACTACTATCAAATTGAAGGAAGAAGTTGGTGTATTATTTTATTATATAAAAGCGTTATCTCTTTAGTGGTGGAGGTTTTTCTTAAAAGGGTTTCTCTACGTAAAGTGGTGTTATGTGTTGATCATATATATTTATTTTTAATTTTCTAAGCTAAACATCTTCACATGGTTCTGATGGTTAATCACATCATAGTTTAATTAGTATTTCAAATTTGTATATTGCTTTTATAATGTTTTATTTTAGTAGTTTAGCTTGTTTCTTAATAATGTGACATAAGTTACTCATTGCTAATATTTTTCTATCTAATTTTTTTTTATGGAATGCTCATACCAAGGATAATAAAAGAAAAAAACAAGCCATTAATTTATATGGTTCAATATCCTTTGAGTTCTCAAATATTCACTTTTCATGTTGATTAAGAATTTCCATATAATTTGAAATACATTATCATGGTATATTATTACACACATTAAAGTGGGGACATAATGTAATAGTAAAATTCATATACATGCCATTTTATATTTATTTTTGTGGTGGTGGAATACCTAAAATGCAACATCTTAATAAGTTACATTCTCTTGTGCTTAGTTTAGACCATGGTTTGATTCTTATTTACATCTATTTTACCCGTTTTTACATATTCCCATACATTTACCATTAACTCCTCATTATTGTACCCCCATTCACACTTAATTTTCTATATTTTCTTCTCATGTTGAGATTATCATTTTAGCATCATGGTTTACTTCTAAATAGTGAGGGATCAATTTATATCAATCCCACATGTGAGAATGAACACAAAATTTAAATTATCTTATTCAAAATTTGATTTTGCTATGCCCTTCTACTAGACTTAGAAAATATTTGTGTGTCATGATGTTATTTTTATTATATTTAAATATATTTAATGTATACTTAATTTGATATAGGAGAACAATTAGAATATATTTTGATTTCTAAAGGGATAAAGATTCAAATCCATAGCATTTGCATACATGCCATTACATATTCTAAAATTTTGTCTTCAATATCACTCATCACCATCAAGATCTATCCCACTAAGGGGGTTGGCCTTAGAGAATGGGATTGCCTATTGGGTTGAAAATCTCCCTAACAATGTCTCTAGACACCACCTTAACATAATTAAATATATTGAAAAGATAAAGTTGATTAGGTTTCATAGGAACACATTCTAATAGATTGATTTCACATGTCATAAATTATTAATGTATATTAAATTGAATATGCATGATTCATGATTGATTGTGTGGCCCTAAGATCTAAACCATAGAGTTTTTTGAGATCACATAGACTCTAGATAGTTAGCGCTTTGAGGGAATTAATTTTTTAATAGACATGAATCAATTTAGCATCACATTTATGTCATTATTCCATCATCAATTCTAATGCTAAGTATATCTACCCTCTATTTAATTTATAAATATGTATTGCAATTATTTACCCAACTCTTATTAATCTAAGTTAATTTTTTTCTTGTTCATTATATTCATTTAATTGACACCAATTTGTTTATTTTTTATAATGAACAAAGTATTACAATAAATTAAGTAACTAAAACACTACAAAGAACTAGAGTCTTATGAATTGCTAAATAAAAATAAGTATACAAACAATAATTAGTTGACTTCAATGGCCAAGGAAAAACAAAACTGCATCAACTTCAACACCACAAGTCCTCAGGTGTAGCAAGGTGCCACATGAATAGAGTCATCGCCAAAATTAAGCAAGTGTTTAACCTCTACGATAGGGAAACACACTTTGTTAACTTGTTGTGTACATCAACTTAAGCCTATAAACGAATTCAATAGTATTTGTATAAACAACTTCATCAATGTTTACTAATAAATATTCAATAATAAAATACTTCTATAACAACTATAATATTCATCAACAACTAAGACAAAACAATTATTTTTAAACTATTAATCACCTATCAATATCATAAAATAAAGTCCAATAATCACTTTGATTAAACCAAGCATCTAGTACAATAATTTTCCATAACTATGATAAATTAATGACCCCACCATTCACTTAGACTTAGTTGTTCGTAATCTTCTTGTTTTAGCTTACCTTTAGCATTGTGGTTGTCATTATCCCTAATAACAAAAAGAAAATTGATCAACTATTTTATGAAGTTTTGTATTGAATTACTTTCGTTGACATTTTCTACACTTATCCTTCTAGCATGAAAATTATTATATATGATTTAAATATATGTTTGCTAACCCCACTACTTCTAAAGCTTTCTAAGCATATTTTAGCTTGGCACCCTATGACTTCTTTTATTCTATGGCTCAACAAATATAAAAGAGATTTAGAAATTTCTCATATTATCTAGTAAATGATCAAATCTTTTATTTCTTTATCATCATATTTATTTTGAATAAATGTCAATTCTATTTTAAAATGATTTTAGACTAGGTTCAATTTTTAAACTTTAAATTAGGTTTGATTCTTAAATTTTTAGTTAAGTTTGATTTTGACATATTGACAGATCTACCATCATTGGAACAGATGGATCAATTGATTTTTATTCCATCATTGGAACAGATGGATCAATTGATTTTTATTCCAAATTACTTAATTCAAAGAACTGCATTCACATTATTCAGTAACTCCAAAAGTGGTGGGAAAAACTCATTTTATTCATATGAAAAGTGTATCTTAGAAAACATAGTGACAACATAACGATATTCTTCTGTATATTATCATTTTCAACAGTTACATGTTTATATGAGAGCAATAACAAAATACTACTTTTTAGTTGAAAAATTCTTCAACTGATTGTCAACAACTAACAGGCTTTAAAGCCCATGACATGAAATATTAAAGAGGCTTGACACGAGCCATAAAATCTTTAGAACTAAAAATAACAGAAACTATAAAAACTTGGTCCATCGTGTATACTCCTAAAGTTCCAGTGCCCATTCACTTGTCTTCAATGGTGTTGAAGTCTGTGTTAAACCTCTTTGAATGGGATGGTAATTGATTGTGGGAGTTGACCTGTGGACTGCTCAAAAACTAAACCATTAAGTCAACACAAATTAGCTTATTTCGACTAATTTCAAGAAATAAAGATTGTACTCTTATTCACAAAAAGAAAGCAATTACTTATCCTAAAGATAATTAATTGGTAGGATAAGGTTGGTTGAAAGGTGTAAGGTTAAGTATTTTGATCATATATATTTATTTCTAATTTTCTAAGCTAAACATCTTCACATGGTTCTGATGGTTAATCACATCATAGTTTAATTAGTATTTCAAATTTGCATATTGCTTTTATAATGTTTTATTTTAGTAGTTTAGCTTGTTTCTTAATAATGTGACATAAGCTACTCATTGCTAATATTTTTCTATCTAATTTTTTTTTTGATGGAATGCTCATACCAAGGATAATAAAAGAAAAGAACAATCCATTCATTTATATGGTTCAATATCCTTTGAGCTCTCAAATATTCACTTTTGATATTAATTGAGAATTTCCATATAATTTGAAATACATTCTCATGGTATATTATTACACACTTTAAAGTGGGGACATAATGTAATAATAAAATTTATATGTACATGCCATTTTATATTTATTTTTGTGGTGGTGGAATACCTAAAATACAACATCTTAATAAGTTACATTCTCTTGTGCTTAGTTTAGATCATGGTTTGATTCCTAATTACATCTATTTTGCCTGTTTTTACATATTCTCATACATTTACCATTAACTCCTCATTATTGTAGCCCCATTCACACTTAATTTTCTATATTTTCTTCTCATGTTGAGATTATCATTTTAGCATCATGGTTTACTTCTAAATAGTGAGGGATTGATTCATTTTGATCCCACATGTGAGAATGAACACAAAATTTAAATTATCTTACTCAAAATTTGATTTTGCTATGCCCTTTTACTAGACTTAGAAAATATTTGTGTGTCATGATGTTATTTTTATTGTATTTAAATATATTGAATGTATACTTAATTTGATATAGGAGAACAATTATAATATATTTTGATTTTTAAAAGGATAAAGATTCAAATCCACAACACTTGCATACATGCCATTACATGTTCTAAAATTTTATCTTCAATATCACTCATCACCATCAAGATCTATCCCACTAAGTGACTTGGCCTTAGAGAATGGGATCGCCTATTGGGTTGACAATCTCCCTAAAAATGTCCCTAGACACCATCTTAACATAATTATCTATTGAAAAGATAAAGTTGAATAGGTTTTATAGGAATAAATTCTAATAGATTGATTCCACATGTCATAAATTATTAATGCATATTAAAATGAAAATGCACGACTCATGATTGATTGTGTGGCCCTAAGATCTAAACCACAAAGTTTTTTGAGATCATATAGACTCTAGATAGTCAAAGCTTTGAGGGCATTAATTTTTTAATAGACATGAATCAATTTAGCATCACATTTATGTCATTATTCCATCATCAATTCTAAAGCTAAGTGCTCCTACCCTCTATTTAATTTATAAATATTTATTGCAATTATTTACCCAACTCTTATTAATCTAATTTAATTGCTTTCCTATTCATTATATTTATTTAATTGACATCAATTTGTTTATTTTTATAATGAACAAAGTATATTAGAATAAATGAAGTAACTAAAAACACTAGAAAGAACTAGAGTCTTTTTAATGACTAAATAATTTAAATAAGTATACAGGCAATAATTAGTTGACTTCAATGGCAAAGGAAAAATAAAATTGCATCAACTTCAACACCACAAGTCCTGAGGTGTAGCAAGGTGCCACAAGAATATAGTCATCTTCAACATTAAGCAAGTGCTTAACCTCTACAATAGGGAAACATACTTTGTTAGCTTGTTGTGTACACCAACTTAGGCCTATAAACGACTTTGACAATATTTGTCTAAACAACTTCATCACTATTTACTAATAAATCTTCAATAATAAAAGACTTCTATAACAACTATAATCTTCATCAACAACTAAGATAATATAATTATTTTTAAACTATTAATCACCTATCAATATCATAAAATAAAGTCCAATAATCACTTTGATTAAACCAAGCATCTAGTACAATAATGTTCCATAACTGTGATAAATTAATGACCCCACCATTCACTTGTATTTAGTTGTTTGTAATCTTCTTGTTTTAGCTTACTTTTAGCATTGTGGTTGTCATTATCCCTAATAACAAAAAGAAAATTGATCAACTATTTTATGAAGTTTTGTATTGAATTACTATCATTGACGTTTTCTACACTTATCCTTCTAGCATGAAAAGTATTATATATGATTTAAATATATGTTTGCCAACCCCACTACTTCTAAAGCTTTCTAAGCATATTTTCACTTGGCACCCTATGACTACTTTATTCTATGACTCAACAAATATAAAAGAGATTTAGAAAGTTCTCATATTAGTTGGTAAATGATCAACATCTTTTATTTCTTTATTATCATATTTATTTTAAATAAATGTCAATTCTATTTTTAAATGATTTTAGATTAGGTTCGATTTTTAAACTTTAAATCAGGTTTGATTCTTAAATTTTCAGTTAAGTTTGATTTTAACATATTGATAGATCTACCATCATTGAAACAAATGGATTGATTGATTTTTATTCCCACTAATTTAAAACAAAGATAAATTTTTATTTAAATATATACTTATTCTCATATTATAATTCACTTTAAAAATAAAAAATACTAAATTAAGTAACCAAAAACAGTACAAAGAACCAAAGTCTTATGAATGACTAAATAAAAACAAATATACACAATAATTAGTTGACTTTGATGGCCAAGGAAAAACATAGTTGCATCAATTTCAACACCATTTAAGTCCTCAGATATAGCAAGGTGCCACAAGAATATAGTGATCATCAACATTAAGCAAATACTTAACCTCTAAGCTAGAGAAACAGATTTGTTAGCTTGTTGTGTACATCAACTTAAGCTTATAAATGACTTTGACAACATTTGTCTAAACAACTTCATCAATATTTACTAATAAATCTTCAATAATAAAATATTTCTCTAACAATCATAATCTTCATCAACAACTAAGACAATACAATTATTTTTATTATATTAAAAAAAAATATTAATCACCATCAATATCATAAAATAAAGTCCATTAAACCAAGCATCTAGTACAATAATTTTCCACAACTGATAAATTAATGACCCCACCATTAACTTGTACTTAGTTGTTTGTAATCTTCTTGTTTTAGCTTACCTTTAGCATTGTGGTAGTCATTATCCCTAATAACAAAAAGAAAATTGATCAACTATTTTATGAAATTTTGTTGAATTACTTTTGTTGACATTTTCTACACTTATCCTTCTAGCATGAAAAGCATTGTATATTGTTTAAATATATGTTTGCCAACCCCACTACTTCTAAAGCTTTCTAAGCATATTTTCACTTGGCATCCTATGACTACCTTTATTCTATGACTCAACAACTATAAAAAATATAAAAGGGACTTAGAAAGTTCTCATATTATCTTGAAAATGATCAAATCTTTTATTTTTTATCATTATATTTATTTTAAATAAATGTCAATTTTATTTTTAAATGATTTTATATTAGATTCCATGTTTAAATTTTAAATTAGGTTTGATTCTCAAATTTTTAGTTAAGTTTGATTTTAACATATTGACAGATCTACCATCATTGATACAGATGAATCGATTGATTTTTATTCCTAATAATTTAAAAGAAAAATAACTTTTAATTTAAATATATACTTACTCGTCATATTATAATTTACTTTAAAAATAAAAAAACCAAAATCTATACAATCCTCTCTATATATATATATATTCTCTTAAAGTAATGTTCTTTTGAATTGATGTTGAAATGATAACTACCCCAAATGAAGGAATCCCATGCCTTAAAAGCAGGTCATGAAATTCAAGTAAATGGCAGGTGTAAATATAAAAAAGAAAGCAAGACAACTTTATGCCCAAAAAAAAACAAAGCCAATAATTCAATGCACTTCACTTTTATCTTTTTCTCTTTAGTCACTTCCTAACTTTTTCTTTTTTGGCTTTTTCTTTTTCCAACCATTACAACTTCTCCTCCAAATGTTAAGTTTAGCTTTTCTGACGTTTGACCGGAACAGTGACGGCATCTTTTCTGTCTTATCTCCGTCACCGTCATCAACTAAAATTCCATACGAAAGCCATATCACTTTTTGACGGAGTCCCGCTTTTTTGTTTTTTCTGTCATCTGTCGTTTAACTTTAAAGGGAATGTCCGTCGGTCACCCTTGGCTTTTCCTTTTTCACCTTAGACTTTGAAGAAAAGAAAAAAAGATTCCCATATGCTATCGTAGTCCACACGGTGTGGTTTAAAGTTAGGCTTTACAAGTGGGGCCCACATATTCTATGGTTGTCTATCAACTTTGAATTTAACTCTCATAGTAATAGCGCTTTTTGTTAATGCTTTTATATTAGAGAATAATAAATATGCATGTCAATTCTCAATTTTATTTTTCCTTAATATGATTCTATGGTGAAATGACTTTTTATGTTAAAGGGTTCTTTTCTTTATTTTGTTCGTCTTTATTTATTCATCTTACATGCTTTTATACATTCAATTTACCACTGTTTTGTTGGTATATATATTTATATTTGTTTCATTGTCAATCTACATTTCTATGAGTCTGATTCATGATTAGAGATCTTATATTCTCCCATCTTAAGTTTTTTTTCATGGTGTGTGGGAGTGATCATGCACAATACAAATTTGATCCAAAATTCAAATTGTCACTCATACCCTTATTCCACTAGCAATTAGGTGTTGACTTGGTACATGTTTGTGTGGCAATTTGTTATGTCTTGATATTTTAATACTATTTGAGCACTAAAACACATCTTACAATCATCAAGCGTTGCACACATTACAAGGAACATCCTCAAGAACATTTAGATTCATGGTTTGTTTAGTTATTGTTTTGTTACAACTTTGTAATTGATCTTTGTAATTTCTTATTGAGCTTTTTTCAATTAAAAAACATTTAGATTCGGATTACAAGAAAGAACAATACTTGCATCAAAATTTATATTTAGGCCATTACATGCTTGCTTCTTGTCTATCAACATTTCCATGGGTTGTAAAGTTGATCTTTAAAGGGGGTTGATCAAGGAGTAGGGATGTAACTAAGGGAAACTTGACCCTCCTAAGTCAACAACTTCCCCTTGAGGTATTTTTAAATAATGTTGATCTTTACACATTAGCAAAGAGTAGATATCGGAGAGTGAGATCTTAGAAAATTCAACACCTAACCAAATTTGATACTATGCACTAAAGATCAAATCGTTGTAGTGTGGGATAAATCTTTGGCCATAGAATCAACCCTCAACAAAATCCAAGTCTACATAGAGTTTAAGAATAGTCTGCACTCCAAGGTCATAATTTTCTATATTGTGGTGAGCCAATCCTACAAGTCATCAACATTAATAATCCATCTTTGATTTAGGAGCTAAGTACACATTTGATTCACATTTAATTTCCTAAAATAACATTCAATTATTTTGATATTTGCCCAACTCTACTATTTAGGTTAATTGTGTTTGTAGATAACATTTGGTTAATTTGTCTAGATATCTCATTAGGAAAGTCCTTTTTTCTTTATAATTATGGTGAACTTATCCAATCTTACTGCCCTTAGGGTTTGAACTTAAAACCATACCTTATTAATTTTTAGGGTTTTAGATATGAAGTTTCTAATTGTATTATCATATGCAAATCTTGTTAGGGTTCACGTCTTTACTTAGAACTACTTCATTGATATATATATTTTTAGGATTTATAGCTTATTCATATTTCTTAGCATGTCCTACTCTACCCACCCTTGGGTTTACCTCGAGGGTTTGTTTATCCTTTTTTGCATATATGATAAGAATATGGGTTCATCCTTATGTGCATATCATTGATTTATTAATATAAGGGTTTGGATTCATGTTGCTTGATATTTTACCTACCAATCATCCTTGTTTGTGCTTCACTAACACATGTTTTATCATGGATTCTCATACTCCATTATCTTGATCCTCTATCCATGAATATGCAATAAATATTAATACATTCATATGATTTGTTACTTATGATTCTTCCATCCTTGCTACTCTTATGTCATTTCATCATACAAATAGAGGTGTTTCCTCTATAGATGTGTTTTTTTTATGATGTGTGAGATTTTTCCTCCTCCAAAGAACTAATTATTATCCTTATATTATAGACTCTTACTTCACATGTCCAAGAGTTTCATGGTGTTTCTATTCTTCGTATGGCTAGCAATACAAGTGTGTATGACCATGATGATATATTACCTTTGGGCACCTCTCCCTCATATGTTAATGATACTTTCACCTCAATCTCTCATAATGCATCTAGTGATCTTCCTCCACGTAATATTGATATACATAGTGATTCCATCCCTTCTACATCTCATGATAGATTTCTTTGTTCACCTATGGATTCTCCCACATATGCCTCGTTTTCTTAATCTCACCTTGTGAGTTCTAGTAATACTGATATACATATTTCACCTCCACAAGAGATTGTTAGTCCTTCTTCAATATACATGTGCTCATGGTCTATTAATGATATATTTACTGATGAGCATAACAATAATTCTTTATCTTTTTTTGATACAATGTCCCATCTAATTGAATAAACTTGGATATATAATATGAAACTATTAAGAAATAAGTTACATTAAATATTAGATCATAACTCATAAAAAATATGAAATAAGCTTAAATTCAATAATCTCTTAGCAAGGGTCTACATCTAATATAACGTTTGCTATTTTTAATTTACAGCTATAACCATAAGAAGGCAAGTACAAGAAAGAGAGATAAAACATTGTTTATTCTAAGGCCGACAAACATGAGATATGAGAAATGAACATTTATAATAATATAAGAGCAAACAGCACTAAACATAGATGTGCAAGTTGTGGCCAATATTAGTGATGTTAAGAATGGGCAAAGTCATGTAAGGAGACCAAAAGCATCTCTTCAATAAAATAATGGAATAACTTGACTTCCTAAATGAAAATAAGTTTCTTCTTAAAAAATAGTTGTGCCATGTAAATTTCAACATCTATCCACCAAATAATATTTCTTATTATTGAAATCTTGAAGGGGATGTGTTAATAGAATGGGTCATATTCAACTTGAGAAAAAACCTAATAAATAAAATATACAACCACTTGTCTTATGTCAAATGAACATAAATATATATTTGAAAGCTAATCATGATCTTATCGTTATGGAGTTGAAAAATAATGTTAGAGTTCAACTTATTATTTAATTGTAATTAATAGTTTTTAATAAAAAATAAAAAATATTTTATTTAACTTACATTATTTGAGGTGTTATTTATTTTTAAAATTTATATAAATATTTTATTATAAAATATAATTCTAATCTTTAAAATTATTATTTTTTAAAATTTGTAATTTTTAAAATTGTTTTATTTTTTAATTGCAACTCAATTCACTGTATATGTTTTTTCATTATTATTAATATATATTTATTTAAAATAATAATAATATATCTTTTATTTATTAACATATTTCTTATTATCATAATTATCTATAAAAAATAATTTTTCAATTAGATTAATAATCTAATTGATATCGTGAAGTTTGATGATGTTATTATGTAAGTAAAAATAAAAAAAGTCAAAATATATTTAAAAAATAAATTTCCATGAGTAAGATATTTGAAAAAAATTAAATATAAATAAAATAATAAAGTATAGCCAACATCATAAAATATGTGTAAATAACACCATATAAATTCAAATAAATTGCAAAAATTGTAAAAACTTCTAATAGGTAAGTGCATTCCTCTTTTGAAAGTTATGTAAAAGAAAGAGACAAATGTGAAAGCCAACATAATTATTTTAGGTTATTTTGTGGATAACTAGGATAGCATTACAAAACAAAAATCTACATAGATTTTTCAGTTTTTTGTTTATATTAGGATTATATCAAAAATAAGTTGAAATAATATTCTCAATGAAATATTTTAGCATACAAATCCTTAGAAGAAAATTACATGAAAAATAAAAACTATCACTTGTAAAATTATTTGTTGTGAATCTTACACGTTAACAACGTTGTCTATCATTTTCCTCTACTAAATTTAAATCATAAATCTCATAAATTGTTGTAATTTTACCTTTAATCGAGCTAAAACATGTCTCTTCCATAGCCAAACAAAGACATTAGAAAATACATCTTCTAAGAAATACTCCTTTGATTTAATCCACATTTTGGAAACTGAACATTAAAAATGTAAATATTGTAAGTTGCAACTCACATTATTATTTTTTGTTGTTGTAGAAATTCAAACCCCTAACCTCAATGCCCATAGCTAGACAAATTTATATGAATCCCTCTACAAATATAATTGTAAGTAATTACAAATATTTTAAAATAAATGTTATAAATTATAGAGCTCCATTGATGTTTAATGTACATATTAAATATGTCTGCTATAATTTCACCTATAATCAAGCTCCATTGACATTTAAGGCACAATAAACATTTGTTATATTTTATATATGATGCATATTTATGTCTAAGTTTTCATACTTTTATTTGTTAAAAAATATTTTTTTATTGGAGAAAAAAAGCTTTAAAAAGTGGTTACAAAGAACATATACAAAGTTGTATCAAAACAACAATAGCTCAACCCATGAATCAAAGGCCTATAGCAACACCAAAGCAACAACTACAAGGCTTTAAAAAAATAGCAACAAAATAGAGGAGAAGTGGATTTTTGTAGCTACGATTGATGCCAAAGGCCTACAACCAACAAGCTCAAATAAGATTGGCATAGAGCAACTAAGAAGGATTGTCCATTTGAGCCTGCAATTGCAAAATCGTAGCCTGGAGAACTTGCATGTTAATCTACCCATAATAATCAAAACAAGTGCTACTTAGCCGAGAAGAATGACCAACATAAGGAAAGTGATCACTGCAATATGGATAAGCCCACAACTCTTTTACTAGTGTGATTCCATATACCAACTGTGTGCTCTTCTTCAATGTATGACCAAGCCCTATGAATCTTCCTTCACATTCACTACAATATAAACTATAAAAATAAAAACAACCCATGGAATAAGAAGTAGTTCATAACTCAATAACTTCTTGAATTGATTTGCAGAGTCACAATATGAATTAATCATTGGGGATCCATTTTGAACTTGAAATGCATGATACACCTTGGGAAGTTGGAAAAAAATTGGCTTGAATCTAGGACAATAAAGACGTCACTTGGAGATAAAGAGTGTCATAAGTAGTGCCCTTATTTCCCAGGTAAGACTCAAGGCTCAACATGAGGGTATGTAGATTGGAATAAATAGCATGCAATTCAATCTCAAGGGGGGAGGAGGAGCGAGACAAAGCAACTTAGCATCAAAATATCCATATATATTTTTATTATAATAGCCAACATGAATTAGATATCACATTGTGAGGGGAAAAGTATCCAAGAAGAGTGAATTTCCATGACCAAGGGAAATGAAATAGGGTTGGTAATGAAGCAAAGAGTGTAGTCCACAACTTGTAAATGCAAGGACAAAACAAAAAAAAATGTTTAAAGGTCTCAATCTTGCCACAAAATGGGCAGGAGGGAGGTGGACAAAGGAATTTGAGGTGAATTCCCATCGAGAGTTTAGTGTGCAGAAGTTTCTAGGCGGTGAGTTGGGATTGTGCATCAACTTTGGATTTCCAGATTTACAAGCTGAGTTTGTTCCACTTTGGTCTTCTAAGGTTGCAACACCAAATAGAGTTGAGTCAGCATGACAGGGCCAAGGTAGGGATGAGCTATTTGTAGAGAACCTTGAGTGGGAAAATTCTAATGCAACTGCCATTTGGCCATCTCTAGTCCTTGAAAAAACTTGAATGGAAACTATTAGACATGAGGATGGAGAGATTAGGGGGCACCATGTTTTGTATTTCCAACATTATGGGTTTATCTTTGTGATTTAAATTAAAACTAAGTCTAAGTTGATGCCAATATTTCCATTTAAAATTGTTGGGATCCCATAAGTCGATGAATATTTGGATACCTTTTTTGAAAAGAGATTTAGCTTTCATCCTAGGAATTTTGGTAAGAGGTAGATTATAATCTTGAATGAGGCGATTCCACCAAATGGATGAAGTGGAAAAACTGAGCTCATTGCATAAGGACTAGTCAAACCAAGACAAATTTTGAGAAACTAGCTTCCACACTTTCCATATGCAATTTAGGGGGGCTGATCCATGGAGTTTGAAGTAGTGAGCTAGGAGGATCTTGTCATTCTGTTGGATTGAGCTCCAAGATTTCTAGAGGTCGCTATTTGGATACAGTATCTAATCAGTGCTTTCCAAGGAGCATTGCCATCCAAAGCTCTACCTATCCATTTGGATGAAAGAAAAATTCCTTGAGTATAAAGGTCAATGATGCCCAAGCTACCCTTCTCCTTAGGGAGGATGCAATGAGGCCAAGAGGTAGCATGAATTCATTTTTATTTCCCCATTTGGACCAAATGAAATTGTGAATTAGTTGGGTGAGCTAGTTATAACAAGCTTTGGAGGGTAGCTGACAAAAGGAAGTATAGACATGACTAGCCAAAAGGATTTAATTATCCACTTGAATACACCTAGCCATTGAGAGAAATTGGTTAGTCCAGGCCAACAGTTTAGATTTAAATTTGTTAAAGAACCATCTCCACATGTCCTTCAAGGAGACTCCTAACCCAAAAGGAATGCCAAGATACCAAGATATGGTTTTGTGCTTAATTTATTTCCATTCCTTAAGGATCAATAGAGGATGGGGGTTGGGTCTTGTCATACAAAATTTAGTTTTATGCATAGCTAACTTGGAGCCTAAGACATTATAGTAGAAGTTAAGGATATCTAGTAGATTAAATTGATGTCGTCTACTAAATTTTGGATGAATATCATGCTATCATCAGCAGAATGGGAATTAAGTGCCATGCAATTACCAAGGAGAGAGATGCCATGGATGAGTGAATTAGATTGGGCATGTTGGAAAAGGTAACCAAGAGCATAAATAGTGAGCACATAAAGAAAAGGAGCTAAAGGGCAGCCTTGGTGAATCAATTTTTGGAGTCCAAAAATTGAGGGGAAAGGGCTCCATCAATGGATAATCTTGAATTAGCATATATGAACAACATACGAACATGAGAAAAAAATTTAGGGCCAAATCCCAACCATTGGAGCACCTTGAGGATGAAAGGCCATCTTACACAATCATATGCTTTGTCAAAATCAAGTTTGAGGATCAAGGAATATTGAGAAGTTTGTTGAGCCCATTCAAATGATTACCAAGCAATGATTAAATTATCAAGAATGAATCTTCCCCCAAGAAAACTAGTTTTATTAGGTCTAACAATTTTGCATGAAGGTTTAATTCTTTTGGCAAGAGTTTTAGCAATGATTTTCCCCCAAGACACCTAATGAGGCATGGTCTGACAAGAAGCCCTCAATGATACATCTTCGAGTCTTTGGTTGTGAGGCATATGCTCATGTACCTGATGTGAAAAGATCTAAGTTGGAGAACAAGGCAGTGAAGTGTATCTTCATTAGCTATGGTGTTAGTGTGAAAGGGTACAAGCTTTGGGACCCAATTGTAGAGAAGGTGCTCTAAAAAAAAGTGTTATATGAGGCGTGACACATGGAATGCATTATGTACTTTGCTACTCTCTAGTATCTCTAGCTTGTAAGCCACTTCCCCAACTCTCTTGGAGATCTTGAATGACCCATAGAAACGTGGCTTGTAATATCCACCGCAAGTTTTTCAAATTTTGTAGTTGTTAACATTATCCAAAATAACAATGATAAATTCTTGAATTAAGCTACCTTCCCCTTTCTGACCACCCAAATCCTAATGTGGGAAAGGTGAGAGCATACAGTGGTAAGGTGTACATTACAATAATCGAAAGCAACTACTTGTTCAGTGGGGTGAGTGATGAATCATTACAAGAATTGAAAAGAAACCACTTGTTCAGTGGGGTGAGTGATAAGCAATAATCAACTAAAATCAATTACCTTCCACTTTCTTATTACCTAGATCTCGATGTGGGCAAGATGAGAGCATATAGTGGTAAGGCTTACAATGAAATGCTATTGAAGTAAACCACTTGTTCATTGGGGTGAGTATGAAATATCCAAAACATGAAAAGGAAACATCCGCTTATTCATTAGGAAAGCGAGAAAGAGTTCATCCGCTTATTTAGTGAGAATTACATGAAACAAGAAAGAGATCATCTGCTTATTCAACAAGAAATAGAGAGCCACTTATTCAGTGGGGTTGGAAAAGAACCACTTATTTAGTGGGGTAAGTAGCCAAAACAAAGAGGAGAAAATCATTGAATGGTACTACCAAATAAATGTTAAAATAAGTTGCTCAATATAATGATATCAATAGTTACAATCCAATTGCTATGAGTTAGAAATACGATAACAACTCCTTGAATACAATTAGCCCACTAAAATGAGATACCCAAATGAAACAACAACTGAATACCTAAATATAGAAGCAAGTAGATGTCTGGTCTAACTCAAAAAAATGAGTTGTAGTGGGTCTATAACACTCAAAATTCATTGTAAATAGGTTTGAAACTCTCCAACTAGTAAGCTACAAGTTGGCATGTCTCCCAAGAATACCCCCCAATCATCAAAGAACATTCTCAAGCTGTTTGCAAGGTGATAGGTTGATCATAGCACCACCAAATCAGACTGAACAACAAGAAAAGAAGGTAGATTTTATCACAACTCCCAATACACAAGAAACCCTAAATGGTACAACTGGTTGAGAGGGGCGACCAACTCCCAAAAATACAATTCTTCACTAAAAAATTTGCAACATTGCCAAAGGGGGCACCCAATGCCAAGGAAGTTAACTAGCCAATACCCAGAACAAGATCATCAATGCTTCATCCTACAACAATAAGAATGTGGTACAACCTAGGCATGGGAGTAGTAGGACCAACAAGTAGAAAAACTCAAAAAATCCACTCCAACACTCCAAAAACTCTACAAAATTAGATATCACACCCAGACATAGCTAGCAAACATCAAAAGAAGCCATAATTGAAAGAAATACTAAAAATCCTTCACCAATATCTTCGATGATGACTCTTGCAATTAAGCCACACCCATGTCCATCTAGGGAGTATCTCTCAACTCCAAAACTAGAGCCACCTTGAGGGTTTGCGTTCTCAAAGCCGAAAGGATTAATTGATCCCCATTTTGGCAGCACTTCGTTATCTCAAATCAACATGAATAGAATGAGAGCCCAAGGTGAGCTTAAATAGAGATTAGGGCTCCAAATTTTGAAATCTTTTTCCCTCCAAAAGGGATGCCCATCTCAAGGAAATATTAATTTATTTTAACTTTCACTTAACCCCTTCATTTTGGCATCCACCTTGGGAAATGCAAGTCCCCACTTTAAAAAAAACATCGAGTTACCAAGTCTAGGTGTGGGGGTACAAGGCTCGGGTCTAATTTGAACTTTATAACTTAAGTCATAATATTACCTTTTCAAAGACTTAAGCAAAGGTGAATGAGAATTATGCCAAAAATATTAGATCTCGCCACACACTAAAACTACCAACTACTGCCAAAACTGGAAACCCCACATTGTATTGTTGCTAAGACCAAGTGCCCAAAATAACACTTACTAAAAATAGGAAATTGCTAAAACCACACAACTTTCACTACCAACCCATTCTTTTAGTAAACTTTATAATACTCTATGAAGGGAGGTTCAATTTATTTTTCCCTCCCTTCAAACATAGGATGATATGGTTAGAGGCTCACTAGATGGATGGTTATGGTCAAAATAAAGTTTCTTTTTACCTTTTTTTCTTCTATGATGAATAATAATGCCTTCCTATGAATAAACAAGTTAAGAGTGATATGATTTTATCTTCTAAATAAATGATAGAAATATTTTAAATCTTCTATAATTTATACATGACTAGTGTTCTCTCAAGTCACTTGGTTTCCGTCTTTTAATGGAATAGTAAATCTTTATGTGTGTCATTTGTATGTACAATGACCTATGTGAAGAATTTATAGCTATGACTAGCTTGTGAAAGACAAGGGAGTAGTTTGATTTATAATGATTTAATATCAAAATACAATGGGTTTTCTCTATTTTTTTTCTCAAAAGCCCTCTCACAATCATTAATTTTGTGCACGTTTTTACCAAAAGTGCAATAATGATATATTTTAGAATCATAGATTAGATTTATATAAATTTGATAAACCCATTAATTATTAGAATTCAAAACTAAACACTCTATAATCCCTTAATTCCTAATATATTATTTTAAAAATATTACTAAATTATATATATATATATATATATATATATATATATATATATTTTCACAAGTTAGAAATTTAATTTTATGTTTAAACACTAATATTTTTTATAAATCTTATATATTTTCATACTAATAATTTATAAAAGTGTTAAGAGGAATACATTTTTATGATTAATTGTAAGCACTAAATTTAAATTATTATTTTTATTATTACTCAAAGATTTGTAATATCAAAGTCCATAAAATTAGATTGAGAAAATAAATAAAAATTAAAAAGACAAAGTAAAGTAAAGTGAGTCCAATAATAACTATACATTATTTTTTAAGTGATAATCTAAATATATAATTATTATATTTATTTTATACAAATTTACCTAAAGATGTTGAGAGGTACTTATTCTAGTAAAAATAGATAGATTTATTTAAAAAATAGAGTCTTATTTTACAAGTAATTGAGAATAAAATGACACTTGGAAGTTTTAGAGAAAAGTATGGGCATATGTTATTATCATTGAAAAATAAAATACTTTTAATAGAGAGGAACAATTTGATTTTTATTTTATAATGAAAGTATCATAATTTTCTTTCAAATAGATTTTTTTATTAATATATTGTGTGAGGGATTTTTTTTTTAATTTATAAATAAACAAATATAATTGTAAATAAAATAAAATAAAAAATAAGGGTTGTGATTAAATTGATTGAGTTTAGTTAAAGAATGATAGTATGTTTTGTAATTATAATATTCTTCAAATCTTTAGAAGGTATGAATTAGATCATAGAGATCCTCTACTTTTAAATCCTTAACAAAAAAAAGACTTCTAATTTAAATATATAATTACTTTAACACATTATAATCTTGTAAAAAGAATGCCAATATCTACAAACTTAATTATTTTTAATTAAAAATAATAAAATAACAATAATTAAAATTTATTAATTATATACTTATAATTATCAATTATAATAAAATCATTATCTGATTACCTATTATTATTTTTTAACTACTTCCAAACACCCTCCCTACCATTTTAATTTTCCAAATCTTGTGAATTAAATGGAATTTAAAATTTGAAGTATTATAACCATAAAGGCATCTCACAAATGCATTGAGTAGGGTCATCTACTAATGAAAACTAGCATTGAATTTATCCCATGGAAGGAGACACAAGTATCTTTTAAATGACTTCAATGAAAAGTTCAATATCTATCCATCAAATGGCTCTTTCTAAAAGAGTTAAAGAATGGGTCAAAATTCAAAGTAAACAATAATAAATAAAACACTCAACTACCCTCAAGTCCATGACTCTATATTATATGACTTTCACTCTTAAAATATCTATAGCAGTCATTTAGTTATAAGACTTAATCAAATAGTCAATTTATTCTTTCAATTGTAAGGAACCATTTTAAAATAAAAAGAGTAAAAAGAAAGAAACCATTATCAATGTAAAGCTTTGTTTTTGATATTGTAAGGAAATTTAAATTATAATAATTATATAAAAATTGTAATTATAGAATAGCTATTAAAATATTTTTAATTAAATTTGTTTATAATTGAAAAATATATAAGAAATAATAAAAATCAATTTTTTAAAATTATATATGTATGTAAGAATAATAATTTATTTATGAATATTTGTACATTATGATTATGTTGTAATTATGATATTTATATATATTAATTTCTATTTAGTTTTGTGTTTCTTTTGAGAGAATGTCTTAGTGTAATTATATTATGAGGAATCATGTAATGTTATGTAAAATTAGGACTTCTTTAGCCTTCCCATATGCCATCATACATGCATTCTCATACATTTTACCTTGTATAATCTATATTTACACACTTTATGACATATATTGCATTTATTGAACCACCTATAACTAGATAGTTATTCCTTATTGAAACTTCCATATCATGTATAGTCCTAGATTATTCTTGTAGGTGCGACATTGATCCCACATCCATAGATCTAACCCTTGAATTTGTATAATTCAAATCTAAATTTGGGCGAATCCTACCCATTCCACTAATTATTATGAGTTATCACAATATACATTTCCATTTAATTTATTGCTACATCATTGTATTTTAAAACATTGAATTGCATTTATTTATCATCCAAAAGAATCATTCAAATATCATTCACATTTTCAGGACGGGACATGCCAGGAACACCTCAATTAGAGCACTTAAAAAGAATATAAGTTTGTATCACGTCATCTTAGGAGATCTACATAATTACTTGATGTCTTCTTGATTTTTAACATGAATGCAAAGCTACTCTTTTCCAAGGGTTAACCTAGGAGAATATGTATTCTACCATTTTGATAGCTCTCTAAAGGTATTCTTAAATATCTTCAATCTTCAAAGTAGAGTAGAAATATGGAAATCTGGAAAACCAAAGAGTAGAGGGGCATAAATTGTATGTTTAGATCTTTTAGCATTAGATTATATTTGCACCGAAAAATCCTTCCAAACCCATGGAATTAACTTAGACAAAGACGCAAATCTTTCTTTGAATCCAGGACAAAAAAATAGAGTTCGATAAAACCATCAAAGTCAATGCCACATTAGATCTCATCCTCTTTCATTGACTCTATAGTTAAGTACACCTTATCCATCACATTTGATTTCCTAATATAATATTTTTTTCTATTATCACACCCATAATAATCATTAATTAGTTTAGATTTTTTCCCATATGTGTATGCATTATATTAGATTAGTCTAGATTAAGGTTAGGGAAAGTTTATTTTCCTTTATATTTTTGGTGAACCCCTCCAATTATAAATCACCTTAGGGTTTTAAGGATTTATACCTTCAATATTTTATATTTTATTATTTTATCTTATTTTTTATCTTGTTAGGGTTTTGTGTGCCTTTCATTAATATTCATCTTATTTTTAGGTTTTAATACTCAATGTTTACTATCTCCTTTTTCCCACTTTTTCCTATGTCATTAGAATTTTATTTTTGGATCTAATATGAAAGTTAATTTTTTAGCTTTAGTTTTATATGTTTTATTTATTTAATTAGCTACTTAAGGATTCTTTTCTTCCATTTAGAAAGAGTGCTTATTTAAACCCTAACATGGCTTCCCAATCTACTGAGGCCAAAATTAATTTTAATGATCATATTGAGAACAACTAGGATGATAATCAAGATTATGATCATGATGCTCATGAGGCCAATCTATACTTTACAAATGTGCTTACTATTTTGGATAACATTAAAAATCCAACACAACTAGATATAATTCACAAAGTGTTCATTAATAAGCCATTTAGATTATATATCTTACAAGTTTTTAGTGCTAAAATTTCTTAATCTATTATGGCTGTCATATCTAACTCCTTCACCTCTTCTATCATTATTAATTTTGAACCACCACTACTCATCCTCGTAGTTCCACCCCTACCTCTACTAGTGTCCCACCACATAGCATCCTCCCATTTTCCATATGTCAACCTTCATATTGTATTTATCATAATTACTCCCCCCTTGAGATACATTCATCACATATGATTCATTACACCTCTATGCATATTTCGTATATAATTACCCAACCTATCACTACTCCTCTTAGCCAAACCACACATACGTCCACCCCTCCACCCCTCCATCTCATGCTATGGATATTCTTTATTCCATCTCTATCAATGCTCTTTATTTTACTTCATTATATTTTCTCTTCTATGAATCTTTCCAAGCATACCACCTTTTATGCCCCTCTCACCCCTCACACCCACTCCTATACACATTGAGTACACACCATAATGGTCCCCAACCTTCATTAATTACCTTTCAATATTCCACCTTATATTCACTAATTCACAAGATAGATCAAGTGAAAAAAGAGTGGATTCTAAAGAAAATGGACAACATAGTGAGGAATTCAAGAATGTTATACATAAACCAATATCATATGAGATTTTTATGCATATCCTCCCTATCATATTTTTGGCACTATGATTTCTAATATATGATGGTAAAGGTATCTCAAACATATATTTGAGATATTTTTATGCCTTAGAGTTATCCTTGTTGATATATTTGAGTGTTCTCAAGGACTAAAAAGTATATTTTAATGACTATTCTATAAGATTTAGTTACTTATTCTCTAAGATGATTACTCCCTTATTGTGATTTTGAATTTAAAAATATTTACATTTTTATTAAATGTTTACTTAAACCAACTTAGGATAATGTGTATCATTGGTAGGATCATAATTGAGTTGTGACTTGATTGATCATATTTGAAAAACCTCTAGAAAATATAATCTAATCCCCTATTAGGTTTAAAACCAAAAAGGGTAATTTTATAGAGAATTATCATGAAAACCCACAAGAGTTACATAAATTAAGTCCATTACAAATATCCTACACTTGGAAACAAGAAAAGAAGATATGAGGTTAAAATTTTATAATTAGAAGAGCAATTTAATGTAGCAAAAAAATTTATTGTGTGGTGCCTATATAAATATTAGAACATATGATACATGTGCTAGGTACATGTCCCTATGCACTATAAAGCTATTTATAAAAGGAAATATACCATATATGTAGTAGCTCTAGATATAGAGATATAAAAATAAATGGATGGAATAAGAGAGATGAGATGTATGAATATAATTATAATGTTAAATATATGAGAATAATATGTAAGAGATATTGAGATTATATTGAAGTTATATTTGTGCATGTGATCTTATCAGATGATGTCTATGAGTGTATATGTGTGCGTTTTATTTTGGTTTGGTATGTTAATCATGTTAATATATAATTTTTACTTTTTTATTATATCAAAATGAGGTACAACATAAACATAATACAAAACCACTTTGATGTCTATCTTTTTATGATAAAATTTGGTTCCATTGTCAATGCCAAGCTAAGATACAACATAAAAATAACACAAAACTAGTCTTTGATCTAAGATTTTATGTCAACGTTTAGTTCCATTGTTGGGGATGGTGTTGGTAGGATAATAAATTGACTATATTTTCCTCAAGACAATAAAGTTATTATCCCCAAACCAAAAATATCACCCAAAAAGTGTCAAGTGAGACCCAAAATTTTAAAATTTGAACATAAAAACTACCACAATGTGCTTTTAGTTGGTTTCAATTCTAATATTGGACCTAGATGGACTTGTAAGCACTATCCCACTTTGATACAACTCTCTAAATATATTTTTGGGATATTTTAACCTTGAATAATTATGAATCCATCTCTTTAAATGTAGAAGAGTCTAATTTAACATCATAGGAAAATATGAGATTCTTAGAAATCTCTAAGAAATATGCAATTTGGTCCAAAATAACACTAAGTAAATTTCTTAAATAATTCATTTTAGAAATTAAATAGGATCTCTAATTTTGCTTCTACTAATATTAGATGCATAAAATTGTTTTTCATTAAAATTAAGAAAATTATTGTAAAAAGTTTTAATATTTCTCTATGGCATCTAATTCCATCTTTAATTCCTATGGTGGAAAACCTGCTTAGAGAATACTAATATAGAATGAAGGACCTGCTTAGAGAATACTAATATAGAATGAAGGCATTATTTCAAGTAGCCACTTTCACCTTCCTCATTTTAGTAAAAAAAATATTTCTTTTTCCCACCAAGTTATGTTTTGGTGTATCAAATTTTGTTTCTCATACTTCTGGATCACATGGTGTATCATTTACATTTGTTTCTATTCTAAATAACTAATTTTTTTTAAAAGGCCCTTTAATACTCTATTTATTTGTGATATTATTTTATCTATAGAAGCTATCACCAATTGTGGTTGATTTAATGTGATTTTAGTGACCAATTTAAACATGGTTTTTTTTTTTTTTTGGACATAGTGGTCAATTTAGTTTTTATAGCACTTATTATTAGAAATACCAAATCATTCTTATATATGGGGGTTATTTTAACAAGATCCATAGGTGGCTTTAGAGAATTAGAAGTGATAATGTTGGGTATAATAGTGACCATAAATGTGTGTTGTTTCCATCATGCTTGAATTTATTTCATCTTGCTTAGTGTGCCCCATTCAAGTTGTTTTGAGGTGTTAATCATGAATTTTTTTTGTTTATTTCTTAACCTTTTAGCTACCTTATTATCTCACTTATTTACTATTTTTTCTTCTATGTATTTTCCTTCCATATCAACTGATGACCCATTATCTTTTATTTGGATTTGTTCTATTTTATCTTCATCACTTTTGGTACCCATATCTATATTTAGGGTTGATTGTTCATCCTAAGTTTCTATTTCCTTCTCCTCTCCCTTTGTATATTTTTCCTTAGTTTTCTCACATGAGATTATCTTCCTTCAATTCCATTCCCTTGAATAGTGTTTTTGGCCTTATGTTGTGTCACTTTTTCCTTGAGCCTCTTTTATTGGTGTGGTGGGAAAAGAGGACACATCCTTCTCTAATTCAATATTTTGTGCTTCTCAAATTTCCCTCTCATCAAGAAGTCTCTAACTTATGCATTTTTTTATTGCTTCTCTCTTTGGTAGCTTTTTTGGTAATTGCATTTAACTCATTGTGACCTACCCATACAAGAGTTTCTACTCTTTTTTAATTTTAATTTCATTATTTTAAAATTTATAAAGCTCTTATTTTATTAAAGGATAAAATCTACCATTCAAAAATATACACATATTCCATTCTTTAGCAACTTCTTTTTCCATCTCTTTTTCCTAATCCAACTTGATTTTTCTCTATATTCTTTCTTTCTTTTTGTGCCTCCTCTTGAAATTGTTCATGTCTTGATTTTTCTTCTTTTAAGGATTCACCATTTGCATATTTTACCACACCTCTCCTAGCCTTGGATTTATTTCTCATAATACTCTATGGTGGTTTTTCATCCACCTTTTATCTTTTTTTAGTGTCATTTGTCCATGTGCTTCTAGTGGTGGATGTCAATATTTTTTCTCTTCTAGTTTTCTATCTACCTTCCCTTTCTTTGAGTTTCTAAAATCTTATTTTCCCCCTTTTTAACCCTTAGTATTTTAATGTGGTTATCTCTCTTTTAATTGTTCAAAAATCAATGTTTCCTTTATTCTTGAGTCTCCAAATTCAAACCATAGAAAGTCATGTGGTATCCTTGGACTTAAATAACTAAGTCTAAAAGATAATATAGGGGTTTGTATTAAACTATATTATATTAATATATCTATAGGCTTATGGCCTTTTGCTAAAAAAAATATATAGGGGTTTGATTTTATTTTATTTTCCTTTGTTTGTAGGGTTGTCCTTAGTTCAATCATTATTATTTGAAATATAATTTATTTTGCTACAATTTTGTTTTCTCTTAATTTATTTTAGTATATTTCTTCAACTAATCCCTCCTTATATCTTATATCCCAAAATTCTCTTCAAGTCCCAAATCTAGGTAATTTTGAATCCTTAGGGTACCTAGTAATTTTTTTATTAATTTTAGTATTTCTTCTAGTACTTCATAGGGTAGGAGGCACAAATGTAATTCTAGGTTCTACTAACTTTAGATGGGTAGAGTCTTGATGTCTATTATGAAAGTTATGTAATTTAGATACCTACTGACTATCCTAATAATTAATATTTCTCTATCCTTTGATTTTGATTTAGACTCTCAGAATGGGTGTTATATATGACTATGTATCCCTAATATTTATAAAATTTCACATTTTCTAGCAATTATTTACCTACTATTTTATTTTTGTCCTAGATTTATTTTCCCTATGTACCCCAAAATTTCTTGCAACAAATATAGTGCTAAACATATCAATAAGGAAACATATAAAAAATCATGTTTTTTTTTTTTTGATATTATCCATTAGTTTCTCCATTAGTGTCTCACAAAGATCGTATTTAGTTCCTTGCACCACCATGTCAAATGTAATATGTATGGGTTTTGTGGTTGTGGAGTTTTTCCTTCACCATAACAAGAGCTATACTTTTTTTAAGATAAATAACTAAAAAAAAGAGAGTAGACACTCTTGTGTAGGTGGGGCACAAGAAGATAAATTTAGTTATCAAAAAAGTACAAAATGAAGTAATAGAAGCAAAAAAAAGTTGCATACCACAAACCTATTCATGAGATGGAAACCTAAGAAGCATTCAATATTGAATAATAGAAGGATGTAACCTTTTCTCTCACTACACAAAGAAAATATGCTTGAGTATAAAGTGATACAACACAACAAGGCCAAACATAAATTGACAATCACATCATAGAAAAGGATGATAATATTTATAAAATAAAGGAACATTCCATGGAGGGAAAATATGAGGAAACAACCAACCCTAGATATAGAAATGGGTGCCCAAAGTTATGAGGATCAAACAAGATAGACCCAAATAGAGGATAATGAGTAACAATTTGATATAGAAGGAAAAGAAACATAATAATAAATAATAAATACGGGTGTGGGACAATAGGGCATCCAAAATTTGAGAAATTAGAGACAACACAATAAACTAGCAAACAAACCATGGTTGGTAACTTACTAAAGTTAGTTTGGGATGCAATAATTAATATTAAGGAATTTCTAGTATGGAAAAAACAAGATACCCTTCTTATTATAACTAAAACCAATATTATCACTTCTAATTCTCTAGGGACATTGGTATATCTTTATAAAATCACCATATACAAAATTATGACTTGGTAGATGTTATATAAATGAGTGCACTAGAAAAAAATGTATGGACCATTATGTAAACATAAAGAAAATGATGACTAAACTAGCCAAAAAAATCACACATAATTAATTATAATTGGCTATAGATCCTATAGATAACGTTGTAATTAGGAGTAGCACAAAACTACCCATATAGGTAAATTATTTAGAATAGAGATAAACATTAATGAGACAACAAGCAATCTAAGATAAACAAAAATTTGATATGAAAAAATATGACTTAGTGGTAAAAGGAGTCAACTCTTCACTAAAATGATGAAGTTAGAATCAACATACTATAATGAATACACTCTATATCAATATTCCCTAAGCTATTTAGTGGCCACCAAGGAATAGAAGGAATCAAATACTCTAGAGAAGCAATTTTTACAACACTATAATTCTTATAACCTTAACATCAATATTAATGGATAATAAAGATAGACAATGGATGCTTTACACATAAATTACTAGTATAACTAAGATTAGAGAGCGTGAATAATTACCAAAATCAAGTATTTGAGAAATGTACTTAGTGTTTATTTGGTCTGAATAATAATTGATACCCTAGAGATTGCTAAGAACCTAATATTTTCCTATAGCACTACATCACAACCTTATAAATTTAAAGAAATAAAATAATTTGATTTTGAAACCTCCCTATAGAAAATTTTAATAGATAAATCAAAGTGGAATAATGTCTACTTGATCATACAAGTTAGTTAGAGTAATCATGCAATAGCTAATAATTAATTAATCTTTAATTGATTATTAGTCTAATTCACTTCATGCACTTAAGATAAACTTAGGAGTGTTGAGGGAACAATCAAAAGACCCAAATGTAGTGGTGGATTAGTGGATAGATCTTATGGAAAGGAAGGAGTGGCAATGAAAATAATGGAATGTAGGGAGAGATACTACAAGGGATTCTAGGAACTTTTAGTAGTAACAATTAAGTACCTGCACTTGAATTTTCCTAGAACAAATGGAGGGAGCTTATCCTAAAACTCAAAAAGAAGGAATCCCATTCCATTTTCAAGTATGTGGTAGTAGGCTGCAAAAGAGCACATACGTATATCATAGTTGCCCTGAAAAATGGAATAATTTGGCTTACCCTCACCTTTCATCCTTCTCTCCTTTTGTTTCCTATCCCACATTGGACAAGAAGGAAATGAGAGATAGATGCAACAGAGGACAATAGGTGGGAAAAAATATTAGACCAACAAGGCTTTTACTTGAAGCAAGGAATAAGGGTGACCAATTTGGTAAATTACAGAGAAACTACATTGCAATACAACCTTCGACCTTGAACTTGCTTGAGGACAAGCAAGAGCTTAAGTTGGGGGAAAATGATGAGCCATAGAATTGACTAGTTTCCTATTGCAATTTCATACTTTTATCTTTATTTTTTGCTAAACTCTAAGACATTACCAAACATTTCATATAACTTTAAGTAGTTTAAAGCATTTACAATTGAAACATGTTATATTAATATGTATGTATGAGCTATGAATGTACATGAAGTTTAGTAGGATTTTATGTTTAAATAAGGGTTGTTAACAATGGAAATGACTTGAAAATTAAAGACTAACATTTGTAGAAAGATACCTATCAACCCACAACAACGATCTTCTCAACATGTAGCATAAGGATTGCATTTCTATGCAAATAAGGAGTCAATCTACTACAACGCGACCACTTTTAGAAGAAGATGGAGTGGTCATTTAAGGATTAGGTCATGGATAATTGAGAATTAATGTTATATTTTAATAAGAAAAGTAGGAGAAGAAGTTTGTTCTCAATAGGACCATGACTTATAATATAAATTTCTTTGCTTGGGCACATTTTCTGTTATAATGGTTAAACTTGTTGAGTATAGAGTAGTAGTTTGATTTCTATACTCCTATCTGATAGTTATTACTTTCTATTTTGAAACTTAGTCCTCTTCCTATTCTTGAGGAAGAGTTGACATCTATTTTCAATTTGTTTTTAGTTCAAAGATAATTGGACTATGATGTGGACCCTATATAGTGGGTACCCTGTTGAGGAGGAGATCTAGACGGTATGTGTGTTATATTGAATAAGATTTCTTGTTAGATTTTGTTCAATAATTTTGTGTATGATTGGAATGCAATAAAGAAGGAATACTTTGATAATGTCATGTTTTTCTAAGTAAGTGAGTGATTAACAATATCTCATGGATGCAACAACTCAAGCAAGGGCCACTTAAGGTATTGTTGAACCACTTCAATTTAGATTAATATCTAATTAAATTACACATTTTGAGTTTAATTGATAGTTTTTCAATTCTTGCACGATTATGAATGATGCATTATATTAATTCTGAATTTGAATCTATAGTTGATACTCTATTTAGTAATCCAAAGGTTAATTATGTTAGGACATATTGCAATATAACAATTAATTGGTTACGATCATAAGCATTAAGTAATCATAGCTAAAGGTAGTTGTTTGTATTCATTTACTCTATTTTGAGAAATAGAAGTTTATTCTAGTTAGAAACTTTTACTATATTTATGTGTTTTATTCTCCTATACTCAACCGATGTAGGAGTTTTAGAACTCATGAGTGAATATATATTTCCAGCAATATTTGAAGTTTACGACTCCCTAGTTGATGATTTAGTGAAGTCTTCTCGTGAGTGATAAACTGCTTAGTCTAGGGATCTTCAGGTCCATAGAGCGTGCGTATAATCATTAACACCAGTTAATTAGGCATTAGAGGAAGCTCTACATCAAGTATAGTATTATTCAAGACTCATGCTAGATAGTTGATTTAATTAATCATGATATGAATTTATTTAATTAATTTAAATATTATTTAAATAATTTAAGTAATATTTAATTAATTTAAATAATATTTGATTAATTTAAATAATATTTGATTAATTTAAATAATATTTGATTAATTTAAATAATATTTAATTATAAGTTAATCATAATATTGATTTAGATGTTGGCGATGATATTTAATTAGATGTAAGATTATATTTTAATTGTGATATTAAATATGATGAGGAATTTAATACGGTTGTGTTATTTATTTTATGTGGATTATATGTTGGTTTGTAATTATAAACGTGACAAGGATCTTGTTGACAAGGTGTTCTTGTGTTGTCTAGAAGTATTGTATTATGTGCTTGTGCAAATGTTTGATTGAGTTACATATTTTATAAATAATTTCTTATTTATATATAACTACTAATGGATTTATGGGTAAAATTGAGCATGTAAGATTATAGTTTGACCAATAGGAAGAGAAATAAGGTTTTCCAAGAACTATTTTATTATCTTGCTCCACCTCATGGAGCATTGATACATTGACTATATGTAAACCCTAGTTTTGATCAAGCACAACTAAGACCCCTTATTCCTAACCGTGCTTTTTTTACAAATGTTAATTCTTGGTACTTATGTTTATTATTGTTGGTAAATGTTTATTTTATTATGCAAAGGGTATTTATTTTCTCTTTTTTTGAGAAACTCATATTTGAGGAAAATAGGGATTTAAAAGCGCCTAAAATTTTATTATCTATTTGGGTGAGTGCAAGATAATGATGAGCCAAATGATGGAACTGGTAAAAAATCTATTGGATGAATAAGTGGCAATATTAAGACTTATATTTAGATTTGGATGGAAAAAAAAATATGTATTGCTCAAATATGGAATCCCTCCAAAAATGCCTTAGGATTACCTTTGATTTAAGTAAATGGGAGTCCTTAAAAAATTCAATAAAACTTACAAAAGCACTCATTTAGTTTCATCCTAAAATTTTCCATGCCTTCATTCTTGAAGTTGATAGAAATTTTTGTAGCTAAATTAAAAAAAATGAAAAGGGTTTGTATAGGAAGTTATCAAGATTCTAAAAATATAATATATGTTTCATTATAATTTTAATCTAGGTAATTATTATTAAATTTTTACATATACTATGTTTGACTTTCTAGTAGATATACATATTGAAAAATATTCATAACATTCAAACTATTCATCCTTTTTAAATCCAAAAGATGCATCACCTTCTAGGATTTATTAGCTATAGGTTAAAAAAAGTTGAATTTCATATTTTTTGACCAAGTTAGGTTGACCATAAAATTATTCTTTAATATTTTAAAAAATTCATTAAAAAAAAAGGTGTCACATCCACTCATGTGTTCATTAATTAAACCCAAATCTTGGAGAAAGTTTATTTTATTTTTCTCATACTTAAGTTGGCTAGAATGACACATACTTCTTACATTATTCTAAAAAAATTAGTAGTGCCTCATTGAAATATCTAATTTTCATCAGATTTTACAAAAAAATAAATAAAAATACTAGCCAATAACTTCAATTCAATTTCCTAAAAATTTTATTACTACCTTATTTTCATATTGTCTAGATAGATCATTCAATTTTTTACATGATGTTACTTGTTTCTTTTTAACATTTTCATTGTCGTGCTTAGGGGTATTGTTTGGCCAATCATAATCCCACATTCACCCCTTTTTATGTGTTTTTGCATCCTAGATATGGGTACCTAAGGTTAGGGTAATTTTTGGTATTACTTAGAGTGTTTTAAGAAGGTACTTTGTACCTTGAGAAGTCATGGGAACTACATGGGTTGAGTAAGCTTGGGAAGCTTGAGTGCAAGTACTCCAAGTCAACTAGTTCTTTCCAAATTACAAAAAGAAGTGGAATGCACCTTACTCCACCTTGTATTGGGAAGGTGAACTTGCGTGAGTATGAGATTTTTAACATTTTGTAAAAGATTCTTTAAATTGCTTATAAGAAGTTGAATGCTTAGGATTTTGGAATTCCATGTGGCTCCATCCTATTGGTTGGGAAGGAGTGACATGAAACTTCATTTATGCACTTCTCTTTCAATTGAGAAGGGGGTTTCTCTTTCAATTTTACACTTGCTTTTTGGTTTTGGAGAGTTCTCTTCTTTGTGGATTTTATTCTTGGAGGTTTTAAAAAGGAGTTGAGGACTTTTGTTCACCATTTTGGGAATTTTAAAGTGGGAGATAACCAAGTCCTACTTCTTTTTTAGCCTCAAGTATGTTATATGCTTTTATGAGTAAATAAAAAGTAATATTTTACATTCAATGTGTGTATGGGTGGGTTGTTTAAATTTCTTTCATTTTTTATCATGTTTTTCCCTCCTTTGGGTTTTCTTTATGGAGAAATATGTGCATTTTTATTTTATCAGTGAGAGGGCTATGTGTAGGTTTATTCTTGGGTGTATTTATGCGTATTTCAAATATGTGTTTCTTGAACTTGAGGTTTGTGATTATAGGAAAATAATAGAGATAAAATATGAGATGGTTCATTGTGAGCCTCCTCAAGCCTTGTGTTGTGTGTAATGGTTGATATTGCCTTCTTGTCTAGTTACTTTGTTATCCTCGAAGATTAGAGGTTTGTAACACTTTTGGCGTACCATATAGTTAGGAGATGAGTTCCTCTTGTTGGTCACATGCTTGGTTGAAGCTTGGATCTCCTTTTGTTCTTCACAAATATTAAAGTTGTAGAATGTGAAGAAAGAAAAATTAATGTGCTCATTTTAACCCTACTTTCCTCTTTAGGTGTAAAATAATCTTGTTTATATTTTATATGGTTTTGGGAAAGAAGAAAATGAAATCTTAGTGTCATCCTTTATAGAGAGTAGATGTATTTGGAAGAATATAAATGTCATAAGTTTATATTGATAAGATGTTGAAATTTCTTTGAACAATGTGAAAGAAAGAATACAGTTGCAAGTGTAAGAAACCCTCTCTCTTTTCCCCTTAGGTATTTGTTCAATTATGACATACATATTTGAGTTCTAGATGAAATTAAAATAGGGTTTCATGAAAAAAATTGGGCACATGCTAGTGCATTTCCTTTTATTATGAAAAAACATAATTTAATTAATTTTGATTCTTGAAAACACTGTTGTGATGTTTAAAATTAGGTGTCAAAAATTAGAAATGTATAAAGTATGACCAAACTTGTTTCATACATTATGTTGAAATTTGATGTCATAAAACAAAAAAGGTAAAATAGAAACTATACTATCTTATTGTTTGAAATATACTCTTATATGAAATTATATAACACCATAAAATATTTAAAGATTCTTCTAAAATATAAAATAAAAAATATATTTATATATATTCTATGTTTAATCAACTTACACACAAAACAAAAACAAACTTAATTATTAAAATAAAAAATTTATAACAAAACCAAAAATAAGTATAAGACAATAAGATAAAAAAGACGAAATATCTACACACTCTTTTATCTCCATTAAGGCTTCAAATATAAGGGAAATCCTTCTTGTATGTTTGTAGAGGGGACCGCATAGGGATCCCATAATTATATACTTTTTAAATATAACTAGATATGCTCTTAATTATTATTAAAATGTTCTCTCTAATTTAAAGCCTTGAAAAGTAAGCCGCCTAGATTGAAATGTTGGGCAGCTCAATTTTATTTTTATAATATTTTAATTTAAATGATAGCATATTGACCTACAACTTTACCCAAATCTTGCCAACTTGAAAAATATATGAGATAACAAAACCAACTCCAAACGTGAATAACATGAACCCTCATAATGAGAATACAAGTAAAATAGATTTTAGTCTATTTCACATCCAATTTTGGTTTTTTTATTGCTCCTACTAAAATATTGGCTTACCTTTTTATATCTTACAAAGAGCTTTTTAATATTCAACCTATAGTTATATTTAAATTATTCCCTACCATAAATATATTCATTTAATAATGACTAGATTAGTTTGGTTTTAGATTGAACAGTGATTTTAATATAATATTAAAATTATATATTTTTTATAAATATTATTTTCATATTTAAAATAATAGAAATTAGTTAGATGGTCATGTAAAGTCACTTTTTATCTAGTCTTCTTTGGAGATGAGATAGAAAAAAAAACCTGATAATATAAAAAAAAATTACATAATCAGATCTAAAAAATATTACTAAAATTATATTTATGAACTGCAAAAATTTCATGTCCTAAATACAAATATGAATTTAACTTACTATTTAAATTAAATTTAATATATTATTTTACATATATTTTAAAGATTTAACATAATTATACAACATTTATTAATTTAACTGTGTAATTTGTAAATCTAATCAAATGTTGTTAAGTAACAATAAATTTTAAAATGCGAAATCTTTGCTCTCGTAAAGACAGTCTGAAATTCTTTTGGCACACAAGCAACCCAAAAAGACTCCAAAAAATTTAACAAGTAAAATTATCTGATATACAAGAAACAAAAAAGCCTTAAATTTATAACAGAAACAGGCGCCTTCAACATGTAAGCAGAAAGAACTAGAGATAAACTTCCTACAATTTATATAATTTCGTATGCAATTCAGTACCGACATTATTTAGAATGCAGTTTGGTACTGAAAGGTCGTCCATGGAGTACAAGGCAGTTCAGAAAGTCGTTTGAACTGACATTCTGTTGGATTTTAGGAATCCATGGAGTCGAATTTTGATCCAACAGATGTACAATCCCCGTAGCAGAAACGGCAGAAACTCCATCAGGATTCACAAATCCGACGGAATCTGAACCCTCCATTTCTGAATTCTTGGCTTCAATGGATTCATCGAAATTGTCAAGTTTCATCTTTTGATCCTGCAAATCCATGGACTTGGAGAGATGAAAGGCAGTAAAATGTTTGCTCTTTCTGCGGCCAGCACCGACAGGGATGTTACGCATGCTTCCTCCGGCGGTCCAGTAGCGCCTGCAGTTCTTACAGAAATGCCGCGGCTGATTCACGTTATAATTGTTGAAGTAGCAAAATTTCGTCTCCAAGCTGTGGCAACGCGGACAGGCCACTGGCTTTTCGGGCTTCGGCGGGGGTTTTTGCTCAGACGCCTCGATGTTGCAAGAAATTCCGCTTTTCTCTTCACAATTTTCCGCCTTCTTCAAAGATTTTGCTCCTCTGTCGCTTAAATTGCAGAGACTTTCGCTTTTTTCTTGAATATTTTCAGAAGACTTTGCTCCTTTCTCTCTCAAATTGCAAAAATTCTCGCCCTTTTGATAAAGATTTTCCATCGTCTTCAAAGATTTTGAAGAATTCGCAGCCATTTCCGCCTGCGCGGGCCGCTTGCGAGTGTTGTTCTCCTCCTGCGAGGATTCATCACGAACACAAACAGAAATCGTGGCCCCGAACAACTTGATGGCGAAATTGCTCGTTCCCTCAACATTTGCAGAGCTTTTACACATTTTTTAGATGCAGAGCATGCAAACCCTAGCCTAGAACAAAGATAACAAAAAAACAACAAAGGTCCGCTTTTGCAATGCGAACGGATCCGAGATATCGACGAATTCAGCGAGAGATTGATAAAAAGATACTGGTAAGCAAACGCAACAAAGCACTTTCTCTTCTTTTCAATCTTTCACAGCATACAAAACTTAACTTCAACAAAGTCAAGGTCTTGGCAGAACAATTTAAGGGGAGATAACGCTAAATTCAACCAAATAAAGCTTGGCGTGCAATTTCAACAAACATACTGAGGAAATTCAACCAACGGAAGCAACGCGATCGCATAAAAACGGTATGCAAAACAAAATCGTTTTCTCCCAACTTTTCTCTCTCGAAGCAAACAAACCCTAATCTAGAACAAGATCACAGCTACTGCAAATCATTTGAATGGCAATTTGAGTAAAATATTAATGAATTCACACGGAAAAAGGTAAGAACTGCAATAAAGAGCAAAACTTTATTCCTTGTTTTTTTTCTTTTAACTTTGACAATATACAATATCTCAACGGAAGCCCTCTGCAGTGCAATTTGAGCATTTGCGAATTTAAGATATCGACGAATTTGACCAAATAAGGGAGAAAAACTGGTAAGGAAGTGCAATAAAGCGCTTTATTGACAGGGAAAAAAGCAAGACGCGGTAAAAGTCGAGGAAAACGAAAGCTAGCTTATTTTCCGCGAAACGACAGAGAATTTCAGGTCCACTGACATAAATAAAAAACAAACTTTTTTTTTTCAATTTGAAGCGCGTTTTTTCTTGCGTAGATGCGATAAAATTTAACGCGATTTTTTTTTCGCACTTTCCTGACTGTTAATTCCAAGAAAAGCAAAAGAGAAAGCGACTGGGCAGACGCACCTGCCGTCACGAAAAAGGCGCCCAAAAAGGCTGAGAAAGAAGTAAAAGCAAAAGCGAAAAAGCATAAAGCAAATGAAATTATTATTATGCCCTTCCAAGATTTTACAAACAACCTCCCTAATAATTCAAACAAAAAACTTTCAAACCAACAGCTTGCCATACCTCGTCTGCTCGAGCAGTTTTGTCATGTTTATGGTGGTATGTGCGTTTACAATGCATTTATTTGGGACAACCTTTTTCCGGATTTATCTGAGTTTTTATTTGATGAACAAATTCAATGCTAAAATGGCGGGGAAACGCGTGGGATTTGGGACCGTTTTGAATTTTAGCCATTTTCAGACGGAATGCGTTATTTTCGTCAAACTTTCTTGCCTGGATTTTCTCTGGTTCTTTTTTTTTCCTTAACTGTTAGGGTTAATGGTAAGAATTTGTCTCTTTTGGCTTTTTCATTTTTGTTTCGATTTAAACTTTGGATAATATTCTGTTGATTTTGGACGGATTTGACACGGAAAAAGTTGATTGTCTTCGTCTAATCTTGTTTTGCATTCTTGGAAAGCAAAGCATAAGCATACGTGTATGTTTATGCTTTTTCCTTTTCCGAATTTCTGTTGTGCACCGTGATTCTTGTCGTGACTCTGATAGGTTTCATTTATTGCAATAGTAGATATTCTAAATTTTTGCTTTTAGTACAACTACTTGTCTTCATGATCATGGTTTATTTGAACTGTGGTAACCTAGTATTCCTTAGGCCGGAAGGTTTGTTGAATTGGAAAAAGTAATAATAAATTCTGTTGTAATTTCAATTGAGTTGAGTTCGAATCTATACATTAGGTGAAGCATTCAAGTTAATAAAAGAAAACATTGTACTTTTTTAATAGATGTAGATGGTTAGATAAGGTAAAATTTGAATTACTTTAAAGTAGATAAAGTTATTTTCAAAAAGAGATTCTGTTATTTTTTTTGGGTAATTCAAGTGTAGGGTAAGGACCCTCTTTCAAATTAGTAGAATTTTGATAGAAATTACACAATATTCATTACATTATTATAGACATTATATATTTATATTATGAAGAAGGGTGAAATACAAGCCTATGGTGCACCTAACAAAATGGCCAAAGTGTGATGACCAATATCTAAAAAAAAAGCTAAGTAAACAAGTCATAAAACAAATCAAAGGGGTTGAGAGAGTAGGCCAATAAACCAAATCCTTGAGAATATAAAATATACTACAATTGCAAGCCATAGTAGGCTTTCTTTCTATACATAGATTTGGGGGTATTAGACATTTTCAACATTGATAAAAGTTGAACCATAAGTTTTTTCCTCTTGTTTCACTAAACTTGCCTATCATTGCTACAATTAATTGCCTAAGCTACCTTCACCATATTAAAACACCCTTGGAATAGGGAACTCTTCTCCATCTCATAAATCACCAATGCATCCAAGGTGGGGTTATAAAAATAGATGTTTGTAGCTTCTTTGATTAGTTCCACCAATCTAGATTTAATGTTACACAAGTTGTGCCAGTAGATGCTAGCCCCAAAATTTTGAGCCTATGAAGGGGAGAGATGGCATGCTAGCAAGAGCAACATTGTCTAAACTACCTCCATGTCAACTTTGCTTTTCCCAAGTGTAGTGTTTTCCCAAATCGTTGGTGATATCTTTATCACCAATGATTATAAAAATATTTAACATGAACTAGAAGAAATGTTGGTGTTAACTCTATGACAAGCAACTACTTCTATGAAGTCTTTGTCAACCACCTCCTAGATGGTAGCAAGGATGTCTCTTCCTTGAAAGAAGAATATTTTTGCATTTTGGCTTTCCTTAATCTCCCCAAGGAAGCCCATCTTCCTCAAATTTTCACCTATATCGATGAGGGGCTCCATAAGAGTATATTGACACCAATTAGAGCAAATAGAGGAGAGGGATCAAGGGATATCAATTTTTGTGTTCTAGAAGAATGATAAGTTATTGGTGGTAGATATCATTAGGCAAGAATAATCTTAAATATGTCCAAATGTGTGGAAGGTATTAAACCAACATGTGGGAATTGATTATGAATGAATATAAGGAGTCACACAATGTGTTGAATGATTATGCCATTGCCAATATATTAAGAGTAACTAATCCCAAATTGTGCTAAGCCTTGGCCAATGGTTGATGTCATTACTTATGATATATCATTATTATCATTGATCCTTGGTTCAATAAGAAGCCTACCCCTTATTTCCTTCACAATAGAAATTAGTGACAAAGAAGGAAGATAAGCTATCCAATATGTCTCGAGCTTCATTTAAAATAGTATTTATTCTCTTATGATTGAGTGCCTTTTCTAGAAACATAGTATGATTGCCATAAAATCACCCTCTATCATTATTGTGTCAATGTTATATGATTTTACTAGCAAGAGACCTAGCAAATAATGATTTGGCTTCTACTTCATTATTTGTACCTAGTTGTAGCTTCTTGGAGGTAGTTTTGATCATGTTTCCTTGGGATTATTTGTTGAATGCACAAGACAATTGAGAGGGGGGGTGAATCAGTTGTGCATTAAAACCTCAAATCCCTAAAAAACATTCAGATCCACATCAACTTTATTAACCCTTAATCTGTTAGAATGATTTAGCATGAAAGCAAATAACAAAAAATGAAATAAATCAACACCATGCACAATAGAACACTAGATTTACATGGAAAACCCAAGAAGGAAAAAAACATAGTGAGGATTAGCTCACAATATAAACTAATTGCAACACTGAATACAATACTCACTATCAGAGGGCTCACTACCTAGAAGAAAGAAAGGCTCACTACCAGATTATAGAAAAGAAGAAAGAAGAATGCTACAGTGATAAATCCATTGAATGCAATAGAAAAATCCACCATGCAACATCACCAACACATTCACAGTCCTTTTGAAGATTGTGGACACCTTCTGCTCACTGCTTCCACTAGTCTAGAACTCATTGAAGTTTGTACTGCACTTGATAAATTCACACTTCACACCTCTGCAATTCACATCACACACTCCACACTCAACCTCCATCAACACAACACTTATTTATACCTTCTTCAACCTTGAAAACAATCTCCAAGGTCGGTTATTCACCTCAACCATGCAAATTCAAATTAGGTTGGAACAAAAACATTCTCGCGGTGGAAAGGAATGAAGGTGGACCACACCACACCTTAACTCAGAACTAAATAAATTTGTATATACCACGCCACACTTCCACAATCATTGAATAAAATCCGCAATTAGTGTAGACACCCAAGGTCAGTCGAACTTGTGTAAACACCATTAACATTTAAGTACATGCTTCTTTTGATCCAAAGATGACTCGCAAACAACATACATCACTTGAAAATAGTCTAGAATATTCCACAAACATCCTAAAATCCAAAAAATTCCTTCACAACAACTTTCACCCAAAGAACAAACCGATCATGTTCACCTAGATAAACTTCCACACACTGTAACTCAAGAAACCAACTTCCGAAGCACTAAACCACAAAAAAAATTGACTGAAGGTAAATATGAACCTTATCAACACACTTCTAGAACTACAAGACTAGAAATCAAACTACAGAGAAATGCGGAGCAAAACCATTTCTCTTAGACACCACTGCAATATACAGTTCATACATAGGTGAACATAACCCTCTTTCCACAACAATCCAAACCAAGAAATTCTTGACATAGAACCTCTGAACACCTCTAACCAACATATTTGAACCACACAAGCAAATCTTCAACACAGAAAAAATGTGGAGCAAAACCAAAACACCACTCTGTATACCAAAACACCTCTTCAACACATTGTTCCCTCTTTTATTAAAATTTTCTCAAAAGCACTTGGAAACCAAGCACTAGAGACACAATCATCATCTTTAGCACTTCCTCATCACCACTAAACCAACTGCAACTCAATTATACATCCATAGAAGCTTATCAAAGCAGCATTGGGGGTTGACACCAGTAACACTTACTAATGACAACATAATGCAACTAATCAAAGCATCACTAGTTGACATTAATGACAACATAAACATAAGATTTTTGACATCAATGAAAACACCAACTACTCATACTTGCAACAATCTCCCCCTTTTTCATTGATGGCAACACATGATGTGAAAAATCATCAACAACAACAAACAACTCTGATCATCAACATACTACTCCATACCGACTCTTTCTCTCTTTCTATCTTTTTGTTGCATTATTCTCACCCCTTTCTCAACTAATCCTTTTTCACATTGTTTTCTCTTCTCCCCCTTTGACATCAATGGAAAAGGGACAAACATTTGCATCTCTTTCTCCCTTTGACATCAAACATATATACTTTCTCTCTTTACTACTTTGCATACTCCCCCTTAGGAGCACACAAGAAACTGTACCAAACATCAACCACTACACATATCCTTTGACACATCTAACAAATGACAACACCAACCTGCACCAATACTTACTCCCCCTAACTACAACAACCAACAAAGCCACTACCTACTCCCCCTAAGAGGTAGCCTTTAACATCACTCTAGAACAAAGAATGAATCTTGAAATCCACTGGGCTGATGCATATCCTTATGCATCTAGTTCAAAGAAGGAGGGTTAATAACCCCTAACTTCTCCCAGAGATACTCAAAAGGATCCTTAGGCAGAGTCTTAGTGAATGTATCAACAACCTGATCCTTTGTAGGCACATACTCAAGCTTCACTTCATTCTCTGCAACCTTCTCTCTTAAAAAGTGATAGGATTGATATGTTTAGTCCTTGAGTGCATCATCATATTCTTTGAAATGTTAATAGCACTTGTATTGTCACAAAAGATAGAAATTGGTTCATCATATACCACCCTGATATCCTTCAAGGTTTTCCTCATCCACAACACCTTTGTGCAACAAGATGCTGCTACAATGTGTTATGCCTCTACAATAGATAAAGACACTGAGTCTTGTTTCTTGCTTAGCCAAGACACCAATCTACATCCAAGAAAGAATGCACCACCACTTGTACTTTCCTATCATCCAAACAACCCACTCAATCGACATCTGAATAAGCACTAAGAGAGAAATCAATATCCTTTGGATACTACAAACCATGTTTCAGAGTGCCCTTCAAGTATTTTAATATCCTCTTTATTGTTGTAACATGTGATTCTCTAGGCTCTTCTTGAAATCTAGCTACAAGACAAACTGCATGCATGATATCCAATCTAGGTGTAGTTAGATAGAGCAGTCCTCCAATCATTGATCTATACTTGCTCTAATCAATCATAGGAGATTCATCATTCTTACTTAGCTTGCAACTAGTAACCATAGGAGTACATACTTAGCTTGCAACTAGTAACCATAGGAGTACATACTTTGATTGTGAAATGAATATACCTTTCTCTTTCTGATTGATTTGCAGTCCAAGGAATAAATTCATCTCCCCAAACATACACATCTCAAACTCTTTTTGCATCTTTTTTGCAAATTTCTTGCACATAGCTTCATTTCCTCCAAAATTCATATCATCAACACACACAACCACAATCAAGATTTGATCTTTTTCAACTTTGAAATAAATATTACTATCTGCGGTACCTTTATTGAATCCTTGTTGTATCAAGTACTTATCCAACCTTGCATACGAAGCTCTAGGAGCTTGCTTTGATCCATATAATATCTTCTTCAATCTACAAACCATATCTGGTTTGTCTGATAATTGAAATATTTATGGTTGTTCAATGTATACTTCTTCCAATTCACCATTTAAGAAAGCAGACTTCACATCCAACTAATATAATTTGAAATATTTGTGTGCTGCAAAATCTAATAACATCCTGATAGCTTCCATTCTTTCCATCGAAGCAAATGTCTCCTCAAAATCTATTCCTCCTACTTGTGAGTAGCCCTTAAACACAAGCCTTGCCTTGTTTCTTACCACTTCTCCATTCTCATTTAGTTTGTTCTTGAATACCTACTTAGTTCCAATCACATTCTTGTTTGTTGGTCTTGGGACAAGTTCCCAAGTCTGATTCTTCTCAATCTGCATTAGTTCTTCTTCCATAGCTTTGATCCAATATTCATCCTTGCATGCTTCAATCACTATTTTAGGTTCAACTTTAGAGAGTAAACATAAGTTTACCTGTTCTTCTGTCATAATAGCTTTTCTTCTTTTCAACACACCCTTGCTTTTGTCACCAATGATCTAATCTTCAAAATGATTATTCTACACATACTTAGGAGTCTTAGGGATCCTTTCTAAAGCTTCTTCCTCTTCAATCTAAACTTCTCTTTCCTTACCTTCATCTTTGTCATTTTCTCTGCAAGAGGAATCATCTGATTCATATACATCTATCACCACATAATTATTTTGTAAGTCTTCATCCACTTTGAAACTTGCACTTTCAACAATCTTCTTTAGCCTCTTGTTGTACAACACTGACCTACATGCTTTTCTTCTTGTAGAATATCCAAGGAAGATACCTTCATCGGATCTTGTATCAAACTTTCCTAAGTTCTCTTCATCTCTTTTGATATAACATTTTCTTCCAAACTCTCTAAAGTATTTGATAGTAGGGATTCTTCCATACCACAACTCATAAGGAGTCTTTGCACTATTTATTCTTTTTTGAACTCTATTAAGAATGTAGACAACAATATGAATTGCTTCTCTCTAGTAGAATTTTGATAGGTTTGTCTCTTTCATCATTATTCTTGCAACTTCTTGAATAGTCATATTCTTTCTTTCAACCACTCCATTTTGCTGAGGATTCCTAGGGGTAGACAAGCACCTCTTTATCCTATGATTCTCACAAAAATTATTAAACTCATTGGAGGTGAAATCTCCACCTCTATCAAACCTCAAACACTTGATTCTCATATCCATTTCATTCTCAACCATAACTTTGAATGTTTTAAACTTATCTAGGGCTTCTAATTTTTCTTTGAGAAAAGTAATCCATATCATTCTATAATAATCATCAATCAATAGCATGAAATACCTATCACCTTGAAGACTTCTTACTCTGGTAGGACCACAAAGGACTGTATACACCAATTCCAACAGTCCAGTAGTAGATTATTCTTTGACTTTGAAACTTCTTCTTTATTGCCTCCCAATTTGACATTCCTTGTAGATAGCATTGATGGTCTTTGTAATCCTTGACAAATTTCTCATAGCTTGAATTGAACTGATCCTCACTAGGTTATCATTTTTTTTTTATTGGTAATTCTTAGCCGAGGCTGAGTGCTTTTGACTGGAGCTATGAACCAGAGAACACGTAGCCAAGGCTGCAGAGATGCTTTTGACTGGAGCTATGAACTAGTGAGACCACATTGTTGAGGGGCCTCATCCTTAGATATGTACGACAAGAAACACCCTTACACCTTTGTGTCATCTTAACCTTATCACTCCAAGACCAACCACACAGAACCTCTAGGCATGAGAGACTCACGAGGGTCCGATACAAAACCGCTAGGCATGAAAGACCCGTGTGGGTCTGACAGTAGTCCACGAGCAACACACACCATAAGGAATTTGGATCCATGAGCAGCACACACCTACATGGACAAGCACGTTCAATCACCATTTCCACCAAGATCACCTGTATGTCCTCCAAGATCAGCTGCCACAATATCCTCCAAGCACTATGCGGGACTAGTAGCGGTATAAACACCGCTAGTAGGCCAGGCGGCAATTTGAACCTTGGTTGCACCATAAACAGGAAACCATCTCATTGTTACACCAATAGGTGATCCCCACTAGTTTATCATAATTAATGTGACACATCCCTCTATTCCATAGCTGATAAACATTTTCATCTATCCTTCTTCCAGTAGCAACCACAGTTTTGGAGCCTTTTCTAATCTCACATTCATCATCTTGAAACATAAGATTATATCATTTGCTACACATTTTTCCAACACTCAAAAGGTTATGTCTTAAACCCTTAACATTAAGAACATCATTTGTATTATGCTTGCCATAAAAAATAATTTAACCTTTTCCACATATCTTAGCAGATGTATCATCACCAAACTTTACTAGACCTCCTTCATATTTCTCAAGTTTAAAAAACTTACTTTTTTCACTAGTCATATGATTTGAGCATCCACTATCTATATTCCAGTAGTTCTTCTCCTCTCTAGCATGAAAAGTAGTCACCATAGTTCCTCCAGTGTTATTACCTTCTTTTGGAGCACTTTCTTTCACACATCTCTTAGAGTTAGAAAAATTAGTTCCATCTTTAATAGCCATGATCATTCATTCACTATCCTCATCATATGCATAAGCAAATTCATCATCAAATATACTAGCATCCTCTAACATAATAAGTTTTCTTAATTACTTTGCCTTTGTTTTCTTTATTTTTTTCATTCAAAGCTTTGTTTGGCCATCTTGAAACATAATGACCTATCTTTCCACAACAGAAAAATTTGAAAGGTAACTTACCTATGTATTTACAGTACCCTTTTTCATTCTCCTCACAAAGTTTGCTTCAACATCATCAAGATCCTCCTGATCTGATTCTTCAGTCTTCTCTGAGTTTCTAGCCTTAAAAGCAATCACAACTTTTGCATTACTTGGACCAAATTCTCTCATTTCAAAATCAGATATAGCACCATACAACTGATCTCTAGAATATTTTCTTAAATCTTGAACTTCCTCAATAGCATAAAATTTACGACTATAAGATTTAGGAAGAGTTCTCAATACCTTCTTTACCACTTCTTCTTCTTCAAGATTTCCATCAAGACCTCTGATGGAATTGACAACTTCATCCACCTTTTACATGTAGCTTGTAATTTTTTCATCTTTAGAGATCCCCAGGTTCTCAAATGTGATCTTTAGATTCTGCATATTAGTTTGCTTGACCTTATCATCTCCTTCATAAATACTTTCCAACTTTTTCTAGATCTCTCTAGCAGATTTCACTCATAACTTTCACAAGTGTAGTGTTAGAAAGACCACCTAAAAGAGCATACCTTGCTTTACCATTGTTCTCATATGCCTTGATCTCATCATCATTTTTTGGACCTCTAGTAGGCATAGTATATCCAACCTCAACAGACTTCCAAACTCCAAATCCAAGAGATACTGGGGAACCTTCCATCCTTGTATTCCATAAATCATAGTCCGATCCATCAAACAAAGGAGCATCCCTCTAGTCCACCATCCTAGATCTACCTCAAGCAGATAATATTTCTTCTAAGGAACCTTTCTCTAATACCAATTGTTGAATGCATAAGACAAATGAGAGGGGGGGTGAATCACTTAAACATTAAAACCTCAAAACCATAAAAAACATTCAAATCCACATCAACTTTATTAAACCTTAATCTATTAGAATGATTTAGCATGAAAGAAAATAACAAAAACTAAAACACATCAACACCATGCACAATAGAAAACTAGATTTATGTGGAAAACCCAAGAAGGGAAAAACCATAGTGAGGATTAGCTCACAATATAAAGTAATTGCAACACCAAATACAATAGGCTCACTATCGGAGGGCTCACTTCCCTGAAGAAAGAAGGGATCACTGCTAGATTACAAAAAATAAGAAAGAAGAATGTATAGTGAGAGATCCATCTTAATGCAACTAAAAAATTCACCACAACATCACCAACACATTCATAGTTCTTCTAAAGATTGTAGACACCTTATGCTCACTCATTAAATTTCACAGTGCACTTCATAAATTCACACTTCACACCTCTGCAACTCACATCAAGCACACCCCACACTCAACCTCCATCAACACAACACTTATTTATACCTTCTTCAACCTTGAAAACATTCTCCAAGGTCGGCTATGAACCTCAACCATTCGAATTCAAATTAGGTTGGCACCAAAACATTCCCATGGTGGAAAGGAATGAAGGTGGACCACACCACACCTTAACTTGGACCTAAATACATTTGTATACGCCACACCACACTTCCACAAGCACTAAAGCAAATCTGCAATTAGTGTAGACACCCAAGGTCAATCGAACCTGTGTAAACACCATTAACATTTAAGTACACACTTCTTTTGATCCAAAGACAACTTGCGAACAACATACATCACTTGAACACAATTTGGAATATTCCACAATCATCCTGAAATCCAACAAATTCCTTTGCAACAACTTTCACCTGAAGAACAAACTCATCATGTTCACCTAGATAAACTTCCACACACTATAACTCAAGAAACCAACTTTTGAAGCACCAAACCACAAACAACTTTGACTGATGGTAATTATGAACCTTATCAACACACTTCCAGAACCACAAGACCAAAAATAAAACTGCGGAGAAATGTAGAGGAAAACCATTTCTCTTAGACACCACTGCAATATACAGTTCACACATTGGTGAACACAACTCTCTTTGCACAACGATCCAAACCAAGAAATTCTGGAAATAGAACCTTTGAACATCTCTGAACCACACAAGAAAATCTTCAACACAAAAGAAATGTAGAGCAAAACAAGAACACCACTCTGTATACTAGAACACCTCTTCAACACACTATTCCCTCTTGTATTACAATTTTCTCAAAATCACTTGGAAACGAAGTACTAGAGACACATAATCATCATCTTCAACACTTCCTCATCACCATTAAACCAACTGCAACTCAATTATACATCCATAGAATCTTATCAAAGAAACACTAGAGGTTGACACCAGTAACACTTACTAATGACAACATAATACAACTAATCAAAGTATCATCGGTTGACATTAATCCTTAATCTGTTAGAACGATTTAGCATGAAAGAAAATAACGAAAATTGAAATACATAAACACCATGCACAATAGAACACTAGATTTATGTGGAAAACTCAAGAAGGAAAAAACCACGATGAGGATTAGCTCACAATATAAAGTAATTGCAACACTCAATACACTAGACTCATTGTCGGAGGGCTCACTGCCTAGAAGAAAGAAAGGCTCACTGCTAGATTACATAAAAGAAGAAAGAAGAATGTTACAGTGATAAATCCATCTGAATGCAATAGGAAAATCCATCATGTAGCATCACCAACACATTCATAGTCATTTTGAAGATTATAGACACCTTCTACTCACTTCTTCCACTAATCTAACTCATTGAAGTTCATACTGCACTTCATAAATTCACACTTCACACCTCTACAATCTGCATCACACACACTCCACACTCAACCTCCATCAACACAACACTTATTTATACCTTCTTCATTCTTGAAAAAATTCTCCAAGGTCAGCTATTCACCTCAACCATGCAAATTCAAAGTAGGTTGTCACCAAAAAATTCTCGCGGTGGAAAGGAATGAAGGCAAACCACACCACACCTTAACTCAAACCTAAATACATTTGTATACACCATACCACATTGAATAAAATCTGCAATTAGTGTAGACACCCAAGGTCAGTTGAACTTGTGTAAACACCATTAACATTTAAGTACACACTTCTTTTGATCCAAAGATGACTTGCAAACAACATACATCACTTGGACATAGCCTAGAATATTCCAAAAACACCCTAAAATCTAAAAAAATCCTTCACAACAACTTTCACCTGAAGAACAAACTCATCATGTTCACCTAGATAAACTTCCACACACTGTAACTCAAGAAACCAACTTCCGAAGCACCAAACCACAAACAAATTTGACTGAAGGTAAATATGAACCTTATCAACACACTTCCAGAGCCACAAGACTAGAAATCAAACTACAGAGAAATGCAGAGCAAAACCATTTCTCCCAGACACCATTGCAATATACAGTTCACACACTGGTGAACATAACTCTCTCTACACAATGATCCAAACCAAGAAATTCTCGACATAGAACCTCTGAACACCTCTTACCAACATATTTGAACCACACAAGAAAATATTCAACACAAAAAAAATGTGGAGAAAAGCCAGAACACCACTTTGTATACCAAAACACCTCTTTAACACACACTTCCCTCTTTTATTAAAATTTTATCAAAAGCACTTGGAAACCAAGTACCAGAGACACAATCATCATCTTCAACACTTCCTCATCACCACTAAACCAACTAAAACTCAATTATACATCCATAAAAGCTTATCAAATCAACACTGGAGGTTGACACCAGTAACACTTACTAATGACAACATAATGCAACTAATCAAAGCATCATTAGTTGAAATTAATGACAACACATAAGCTTGTTGACATCAATGAAAACACCAACTACTCGTACTTGCAACATTCTTTCATTACACCTCTAGCACTAGATGGCCCTAGGTTGTCCTATGAGGCTTCATTAAAAGTTTAATTGAACTTGCAATGGGGTGATATAACCCATTTGACTAGAGTTCTATTTGTGAAGGAATGGTTGAGCCCATGAGTCTTGTGAATGAGGGGAGTCTTATCTTGTACTAGATTTCTAGCATGTCTTAGACCAAGGCTATTAATAAACTATTCCTTTATGATTTGAGAGTAGCTTAAATCATTACTACTTTAAAGATGGTTGTTCCAAGTTTAGAGGGAAATATTTCCCATTTGAGTACCTTCTATTGAAATATTCACCAATTTGTCTCTTTTCATACATGCCATATCAGTAGTGATAATTTTTCCATCCATAAACTAGAGAATACTTCCTTAGGTTTAGGAATGAACCATCTCTTGAAAAGTTATAGTAGGGAATCTAGGGTTGAACATCCACTTCAATCAATCACACAACCGACTCTAACATATATGTTGGATAATATATATCCTAGAAATAGATGGCATTGGTCTCTCTATAATGTGCACAAAAAAACACATTTTAATGGACCTCAAAATCACATTTTAGTGAGTTTGCCTCCTATGAGTACCTTTTTTATTTCCATCCAACAAAACAATCTCACTTTCTAGAGGAAATCCCTATGATAAAACTTGAGGGTAGGCTATCCTTGATCTTATGGGGTTCCATGAGTGAAGATTATCCCAATTTGACTTCACCTAGCTCACACCTTTTTAGCAAGTCTAACACAACTCATCCTCAAACTCACTCCTATTAATTTTTTGGTTATCAAGGAGGGTAGTAATTGATTTTATTTAGAATTGGGAAGCTAGCAAGAAGGATAGATCTATCCATCTATGTTTCTTGATTCCATCTACATAAATTTTTTACACATAATCAACAACCAAATTGTACCCCATTTGTTACATAACAACTGTAAGTGAGGAATAAGTAAATAAGCTAAAAACACTTCTTAATGAAACATTATATCAAGATTTAACAACAATTAATTAATTTAAAGCACATAAAACTTGAAAGCGCCTCATTGTTTCCTATCTCCAAAGATTTATCAAATCACAGAGGGCTCTCAGATTTGGTAAGCACTGTGATTGTTAAAATGCCAATCTAGAGAATGGAATGATGCTAAATGCAATGATTTACTTCTATATGGTGATTTCTAGATGATATTAATGCTACTGTAATCTATGGTGACATGAAAATCCGATGGATGGAAGCTACAGTAAAACTAAGATGCAACCATGATTATGATTCTATAGATGTTATGATTGCTATGATGCTAAGATGCTATTGTTATTGCTATGATTGCTTGATTTCTTGGTTGCTATTCCTGTAGAGTAAGTTTGCACAAAGTTGGGATCCATTCTTTGCTTCAAAAGGATGTATATATAGATTTACGATAACACATTGTGATGGGGTAGCACAACAAAGGCTTGGATTCAATTTGGAGGATTGAATGGTGAGAGATGAAGAAACTTGAGTTGATGAAGGGAATGGTTTCTTACCATGAAAACATCATGCCAAATGATAGAAAGAATCAGAGGAAGGAGATTGAAGAGGATTGCCTGCAAGTTTGTCTCCAAAGCTTTCCTGTGAATGCCAGTTGAATTAATTAAATATGAAATATCTAATTTTATTGGTGAGTGAATAGAGGAATATTGCATTTATTTGAATATTTTGATTTATTCAAATTTAGCAAAATAAGATATTTAATTAAATGAAACAAATATTTGACATTTGCTTATTTAATAAAAAGGGGTATGATAATTAAATAAAAACTTTAGAATATCTTTATTTAATTAAGAGGAAATATGATTAAAGATAATTAAATAATACAACTATTGAAGTTTTCTTATTTAAGCAAGATAGAATAAATGAATAAAATATAGAAGAAATAATAAAGATAATAATTAAATTAAAAAAAGTATTTAAATTTGTGTATTTAATTAAGAGGAAATAATATGATAAAAAGAAGAAAGTGAACTTAATATAAACAAATATTTCTATTTAGTCATTAAGTAGATGAATTTAAGATTAATTAACAAATAATTCGTATTTAATTAATTATAAATTCTCTAGACCATTTTTAGTTGTATACATTTTGCCCCTCTTTGAAGTGATGTGTTTACACATTGCTTCAAAGAAAATTTTGCTACTGCTGCTAGTATCGACGAATTTTTTTCAATATGCCCCAGATGTTGATTTTGCTGTGATGATGTATATATGCCCCCTCAGGAGATAAATTGATGAATTTATTTATTTTTTAAAAAAATTTCAGATTTTTTTTTTTTTTTAATGATTTGTCAATGATTTGATGATGATTCGATGAAGATAAGATGGTGAAATAATTTATCTCCCAATTAAGAATGTAGAAAGTGACCTTGGATGAATTTGAATTAATTTCTCTTAAAAAAATTAATTAATCCCATAAAAATCCCACAAAAAATAACCTATAAAAGGTCAAAAGGTCATTTTCAAACTCATTTGTGCATTTGAGTTTTCAAACTTTGTGAAAGAGAGCTATTTGAGCATTTTGGAGCAAGATGCCAATCCCCTACCACACTCACCAATTTGAGCGCGTGCGACGACACAACCGCCTGACTGCCTATAGACCTCCGGTACGTACCCATGAACTCCCTTGTGTTTTGTGCATTTCTCATTTTTCTCACTTTTTTTGGATTTTAATTTTTTTGTTTATTTTAGCACTTTTCCTTTTCATTGTAGTGCTTTGAACAACTGTTTTAGCGCTTCCAATACTTTAGTGCTTAGGTCAAATCTTTTAGCACTTGGATAGGATGTTTTAGCATGTAAGGTTTTGTAGCGATTTCATTCTTTGTTTTAGTGCTTTAAATAGTTTAGCACATCGACCTGATAGATTAGCGCATTGACCTAATAGAATAGCGCTTTTGATGAATCAGTGCTTTGACTGCCTGAAATAGCATTTTTGACTGATGAAATGGCGCATATTATGTTTTAGCGCTTTGAGTGTCTTTTTTAGAGCTTTTAAGTGTTTAAATGGCACTTTTGATATTTTGCACACAAAATTTTTGTTTTAGCACATCCAAGTTAGATTGATAAAGTTTGTCAAATTTGTCCTTGATTTTGTTGGTTTTTGATTTAATTCGTTGGTTTGATATGATTGATGATCCTGATCAAGTAGATGATGTTCAACCTCAAGATAGGCGAGGTCTGATGTTTGATTGATGATAATTATCCTCATGATAGGTGAGGAATAATTATAGTTTGATTGATGTACCTCATGATAAGTGAGGTTGATTTGATGTATTGATGATTGAACTCATGATAGGTAAGGTACAATTGTAAGTTTGATGGTTGGCCTCATGATAGGTGAGGTTCAATGATGTTCACTCATGAGATTTGATCAAAATTCTCACCAAGAGCTGATTAGATTTGATAGGATAATTGATGTTTGATGATTTGACAAAGAGTACTGATTTTGAATATTTCCTGATAATAGGAGCCATTGGAGAACCTTCAGGTTCGTGAGTGGTTCCCATGGACATTTGATTTGATACCATAGTTAGCGTAGCCTGAGATGATAGTCATTATATGATGTGGATTGTCTTCTCTATTATTCATGCCCCAGATTAGGATTAATCGGGGTCTCCTAACAGCTTTAGCCGAGAGGTGGCATAGTGAGCATAACACCTTCCACCTTCCTACCAGTGAGATGACAGTCACCCCCGAGGATGTTTGGCAGATTCTATGGATTCCCATTGTTGGAGAGGTTTTTGTCTATGATTCTACAGAGTAGGGCAGGACTGATGCTCTCCATAGAGTATTTCACGATGATTAGATTTCTGGGTATTGGATTCCATGGTGTGAGATGGTGGATGCTTATGCCACCCTTCCTGTAGTTCTTGCTGGGTTCGTTGGAGGGTTCCTTTGTCCTGATCACAGGTCAAAGGGACTTTCTGTTGGTTGGGGCCGTGTGTTGGAGAGCATGGTTGTTCACAAGATGAGATATGCTTGGGGCATGTGTATGCTTGCCCATTTGTGTCATGATTTGCATTCGACTATTTACCTTGGAGGTCAAAATTTGTCATTTGGAGCTACTTTATTACAGGTGTGGGCGTGGGAGCACATAGTTGTCACACGTCCAGTGCTAGTGAGACAAAGACCAACTATGAGACCATATGTGTACAAATATGTAGGTCACCTTACTCAGTCCAGATTGGGTAAGTTAGAGCATTGGAGGAGAGTGATGGATGAGATAGAGTCAGTGACATGGCATCCCTACCTTGATTGCGAGCATTGGGACGGGGATGATGTTCAGGTGCCTTTTCTCTGTTAGTCTATGTTATTGATTGGTCAGACTCGCTAGGTGTTAGAGAGATTTTTGATCAGACGAGTGCATAGACAATATGGTTTGGTTCAGGTTATGCCCCAGGGTGTTGCTCATTACGCCTATCGTCAGTCATATTCTACAGAGTGGGGGCCTGGTCTGTCATATGATGTTGTTGTTTAGGAGTATCAATCTTTGTAGCCGTTAGAGTGGGATATTCGTCTTGACATTGTTGAGCCACCTGTTACAACATATTATGTAGAGTATTTGGCTTTGTATCCTTTTCCACGCATTACTATTCCTGATGAGCCTGCCCCATTACCTGCAGAGGAAGATGTTGTCGTTGCACATGGTCGTAGGTGGAGGAGAGAGGAGGTTGGTGAGGTTGAGGTGGAGGATGTTGAGGGTGGTGGTGATGAGGAGGATAGTGGTGATGAGGAGGGTAGTGGAGATGAGAGGGGTAGTGGAGATGAGAGCAGTGGAGATGAGTATGGATTTGACAGTGGAGATGATGTAGGTGGGTCGGGTACAACCTTAGATGTGTAGGAGCATATAGTGCCTCGTAAGAGGCAAGCAGTGGCAGATCCTACAGAGCAGTTGCAAATTGTGAGCCTTCAGGTGTAGTTAGAGACCGTATGGGCTCAACTTGTTCAGGCTCAGGGTATTTTGACACAGACTTAGGCTCAGATGTAGGCACAAGCCTAGTCACATGCACAAACTTTAGCATTAGTACAGGCTCAATTGGATGTGGCTTAGGTACAGATTTCAGTCTTGACATCTGAGAGGGATACCACTAGGTAGACTACAGGGGCAGCTCAAGCTCAGATTGCATTATTAAGAACTGAGAGGGATGCTGCTAGATTTACTGCAGAGGGGGCTTAGGCTATAGTCGAGAGATTGCAGAGATTAGCAGATGGTACCACTATAGCAGATTATATGCGAGAGGTTGTCCGTATTGGTGGGGAGGTAGAGTATTACAGAGGTAAATTCTATGATATCGTCCCTTTAGAGCATAGAGTGAACTATAGGCAGTCCCGATCTAGCAGGACTCGTTCTAGGATTGTTAGTGCGGATGTGACACAACCTCTCCTAAGAGACCTGAGAGATCTTGGTACATCTGGTGGTGGTGGAGGGATTGGTCCTACGTTGCCTGCACCATCTGGAGCCAACAAAACATAGTTTTCATGATGTGATTCCTTTGTTGTATTTTGAGATGATGATGTACATTCTGATTACAACCATTGTTTTGATGATATATCTCTCTTTATTTCAGGCATTACTGTATACTTGACATTTATGATTTTGAGATCTATATGATATGCAACGGTTTTTATCGATCTATCATGTGTGTTATATGATTCTATGTTGGATGCATTTATTTTCTATGTTCTATATGCCATGTGATGATCTTTATGCTATGGATGCAATTTATAATCATGATGACATGCTTTATGATTTATGATGTTCTATCTATGATGTGTGTTATTATGATGTATGGATGCAGTTTATAATAATGATGTATGTATGCCTATATGGATGATGATGGACATGGTGTTTTAATTCTAAATGACGTATAATGTAAATGGGATATGTGCACTTTTATTCTTGTGATAGAAAATGCAAATTATGATGTGATGAATGAATGACGAAAATAATGAATGATATATATGATGATATTTTGAATGTATGATAATGATGTGAAGAATAGATAAATGAAGATGCACCTACATAGTGATTTATTTTTGATAGTTTTCTCATGAAATTTTATGATGCAATACATAAAATGAAGAAATGACATGATTAATGCAAATTATATGATTTAAATGATAAAGACAAAATGATAAATAATTGTTTCTAAATGTATGCAATGAAAATGATTATGTAGCTACATGATAATGATGATGTTTTTGTTAATGTCAAGTATACTCAATCCATTTATGAGAAAAGATAACATCGTCATTGAATGATTCACCACTTTTGTAACAAAATACTCTACAGATGTAACACTATTATGAATGCAATCTATTTTACCATGCAAATCTACACGCAAACATTGGCATCTTAACAATCCTTTTATTGTGCTTTGTATCATCATGGAGCTTTTTAAAATGTTGAAAGTGTGTACAAGTGTCAATGGTATAATGTAAACCAATAATGACTTGAGTACTACTTTCATGATTTTTGATATTGCAAGCGAACACAAGCATCAAGGTATAATTAAACCGAGATGACTTGAGCATTTCTTGCATAAACAAACAAGAATTAATCACTTTCCCATGTGAATTGGAATGTCATCAGTGATACTTTGTAGAGCACGTCTCGCGACAATTCACATAATAATAATGACTAATTCATAGATAGAAGACAAAGAAAATACCATTCTTCTTCTTAGCTTCTCTAGTTCAATACATCATTGAGTTGCTCCAAAGAAATGATAATAATGATCAAATTACATCTATCCAACCTTTACTTAAACTATTTTAATCATTATTCAGATTAGATCATCCATCCTAATTTTGATTTTCTGATGTTTATGTGATTTTCTAAGATATTGGGTCAAACCTAACCTAAAGACCTATCCTAGGGGCCTTGGAGGTTGATCAAAGATTAGCCTTGCCTACGTTTTACACGCAGAGACCACATAGTTTGACTGACACAGACTCATGTTTTTGACTTTTTGATACTAAATTTTTGACTTGTTTTTGGATTTCTGTTGTGGTTGTGGATGTTTGATGTGTTTCCGATGGTGATTCATGTTGGGTTGTGTTTTGATCATTGTTTTCATTGTGTTTGTCTTCCTATTGTTTGTCTATTTGGTTAAGCTCGATGTTTATTGCCCCCAGTGAGGTCCTGATGTTTCCCCCAAGCTAGGGTGAGACATGACCACTCACAATGATATGATAATGGATGTAAAATGATGGTGAAAATAACGACCATGACATGCGTCCAATATATGGAAAAACTGGTTAAATCACAAATAGCGTCTGTTTCCAGGTTTTCACTACATGTTTTTATTGCACTTTTTCATTCTTTTTGATTTTTTTGTATTTTTTTTTGTTCTGTTACCAAGACGCCTGTTTTCTAGGTTTTCATCCAAGTAACCATTTTCAGAAACTAATCCATGCACTAGGTGATTCAGGTGTAGAACTTTCTGAGATGGATACTGTTGATAGGTTCATCGAACAAATCTCCTTCAGGTGTAGACAATTGATATGCTCCAGATCCATAAACTGATATGATGACAAAGGGACCTAGCCAGTTAGGTTCAAACTTCCCTTTCTTTTCTCTATCCTACTGATTTCTAGGGTTTTCTTTTAGGACCAAGTCACCAATTTGAAAGACTCTAGGTTTTACCCTATGATTGTAGCTTCTAGACATTCTCTGTTGGTATTCCTTCAAATGATTGACAACTTGTTGACAATGTTCATCCAACAATTCCAGTTCCTATAGTCTAGAGACTCTATAATCCTCATTTGTAATGATACCTCTTAGTGAGACACAAAGTGATGGAATCTCCACCTCAATGGGTAGTATAGCTTCTAATCCATATACTAAGGCATATGGTGTAGCTCCTATGGGTGTTCTGATGCTGGTTCTGTAGGCCCATAATGCAGGATTTAGTTGAACATGCCAATCACGTCCAACATCGTTAACCATTTTCTTTAGGATTTTCAGAATTATTTTATTCGAGGCCTCTGCTTGGCCATTTCCCCGAGGATAGTATAGTGTTGAGAAACGATGTTGGATGTGAAATATTTCACATCACTCCTAGAAATCTTGGTTCTTAAAAGGCCTACCATTGTCTGTTACAATGGACTGAGGTATGCCATATCGACAGATGAGGTAGTTCAGTATGAAAGATGAGATTTGCTTTCCAGTGATTGTTGTTAAAGGAACCACTTCTATCCATTTTGTAAAGTATTTTGTTGTTGTGATTATGAACTTGTGTCCATTTGATTAAGATGGATTTATCTTTCCTACCAGGTCCAGTCCCCACTGAAAAAAGGGCCATGTTGATGTAAATGGGTGTAATTCTTGTGCCAGTGTGTGGATTAAATTACCATGTATCTGACATTTCTGGCACTTTTAACAAAATGATAGGACTCCCTCTCCATATTCAGCCAGTAATACCCCAAACGGAGGAGTTTCTTTGCTAGGGTTAGCCCACTTGAATAAGTTACAAAAAATACCTTCATGGACCTCACGTAAGGTTGTTTTAGATTCGTGATGTTCTAGACACCGAAGAAGAGTACCATCTAGACCTCGATGGTAAAGGATGTCAACAATCAATGTATGTCGTGCGGATTGGCAGATGAAGTTACTTTTTTGGTTTCTAGAAAGATCAGGAGGAAGGATATTATCCTTGAGATAAGCATAGATCTCTTCATAGAGTGAGGTTTGAACATCAGTTATTTGGCATATGGTTTGTAATTTAGGATTGTTGTAGGCCAGGTTAGATACTTGTTCTACCATAAACTCATAGTGGCCTTGCTTTTCTAGTAATTGCAAGAGAGAAACAATTGTTTCCATGGCATCCATAGCTTTGTTCTTTGCCCTTGGTATTTGTTCAAACTTGATCTCCACAAAGTACTTTTTAAGATCATCTATCATTTTCTTATATGGCATGAGTTTTTCATCCTTTGTTTGATACTCGTCATTTACTTGATAGATGACAATTTGTGAGTCCCCATACACTTGTATTTCTGTGATGTCCCATTCAATAGCCACTTTGATGCCGATAATCAATGCCTCATACTCAGCCACATTATTGGTACATGGAAACATTAGTCTATAAGACCTTGGGATGGTGTGTCCTTGAGGTGTATCAAATAAAATTCCTGCACCAAACCCCATTTGTGTGAATGATCCATCAAAATAAAGTCTCCATTGTTGTGTGGTAATATTCAGAATGTTTGCATTCAAAAATTCAATGTTCATTGGATGATTATCCTATAATGGAGCTTCAGCTAATTGATTAGCTATCACCTATCCTTTGATGGCTTTCCGGTCTATATACCGGATGTCGAACTCACTTAAGATCATAACCCATTTTGCTAGTCTCCCTGTTAGGGCAGCTTTGCTGAGTAGATATTTTAATGGATCTATTTTTGTGATGGGTCTGACTGTATGAGTCAACATGTAGTGTCCCAATTGCTGGGTTGCAAATACCACTGCCAAACAAGATTTTTCTATGAATGTGTAATTTATTTCATAACCATTGAGAGTCCTAGTGATGTAGTAAATAGCTTGTTCCTTTCCCTCAGAATCTTCTTGTGCTAATAGAGCTCCTAAAGAAATGTCAGTTGTTGCGATATATAGTAACAATGGTCTTTTTGCTGCAGGTGGCATGAGTATGGGAGGCGACATCAAATATTGCTTTATCTGGTTAAAATTTGTTTCACAGTCATGATACCACTTGAATGAGACATTCTTATGAAGTAGATGATTGAATAGATGGATTTTTTCTGCCAATTGGGAGATAAATCTCCTGATGGATTGTATCCTACCTTGTAGAGACCATAATTGACTGATATTTTTAGGCGGCAACATCTCCATTATTGCTTTGACCTTAGCTGGATCCACTTCGATTCCTTTTTCTGACACTATGTGTCCAAAGAGCTTTGTTGATGATACCACAAACACACATTTCTTAGGGTTCAATCTTGCATTGAAATTTTCTAGTATAGTAAAGATTTTGCCGAGGATTTCTAGATGTCCTTCTTTGGTGTAGGATTTTTCTAAGATGTCATCCACATAATCTTCTATGAAAGTATGCATCATGTCATGAAAAATAGTGGTCATTGCCCGTTGATATGTTGCACCTACATTTTTCAACCCAAAGGGCATGACATTCCAATAGAATTTACCCCAAGGACAAGTGAATGTTGTCTTTTCCTTATCTTCAGGTGCTATCTTTATTTGGTTGTACCCTGAGAAGCCATCCATTAATGACAACATGGCATGTCCCACTGTTAAATCGACAATGATGTTAATACTTGGTACAAGAAAATCATCCTTTGGGCATGCCTTATTTATATCTTTGAAATCTGTGCATATTTTGATGCTATTATCCAATTTAGATATAGGTACAATATTTGAAATCCACTCTACATAATCGATAGACCTGATAAATATTTCATCCAACAACTTCTTCAGTTCAAATTTTACCACAGGGCAATGTGAGGATGCATTTTTCTTAATTTTTTCTTTACTGGTTTGATTCCAAATGGTAGAGATAGATGATGCATCAGGAGATTTGGATCTAATCCTGGCATATCAGAATAAGACCAAAAAAAATTGATATGTCAGTCTTCAAAGAATTTGGTGAATGTGAGCTTCTCTTGTTCTGTCATAGATGCCACTAGATGTAGAATCTTTGTCTTTTCTGTTGTTCCAAGATTTATGGACTGCGTAGGCTCCACTAGTACTAATGATCTATCATGGTAATGATCTGGGAGGGTGTCAAATCTCCCTTCTTTCAGTGCCTCAGAAAATATTTCACTATTAGATACGTTCTTTATTTTTTCTTTTTCAAAATCTAATGCTACCTCATAAAGGTTTTCACTATTAGATCCTTTTTTCCCTGTTGTCATTTTTGCAACTGGAAGATTTGGCACCCTCTTGATTTGAAGTGTTGTTATGAGTGTTATGGGTAGAACTTGTATTAGGTTCGTCACTGCAACGAAAATTTACGATGGCCTCATCATTTGAAAAGACTGGTATATTAATAGTTTCGGTTGGTTCCCAGTCAATTAGTTCAGGATGTATCAATGGTAATAAGTCATCAATTTGAGTAAGGTCGACGACTGTAAGTGTTCTAATAGCTATGTGGTCAAATTTGTCTATGGGAAGGTCGAGGTCTATGATATTACCCTCCTCTGAGTCATCTATCTTACTTGATGTCTGTTCATCCTCACTTGAGTCATCGATATTTGTTGATCCCAATACAAGTGATCTAGTTCCTGAACTCTGTCCCTCCTCTCATGTGGGTGTATATGCTTTGATGACATCAATTTTTTTGTCAGTGTATGATGTTGTAGATAAATGATCCCATTCATATTCATTGGAATCTGTTTTAGACCCATCTCTCATTTGCAGAATCCTTTCTACTACTTTTTGAGTTACTTCTTCTCTTGATTCCCCTGTATGGCCCAATCTTGTTTTGTCTTTAGGCTTAAGTGTTAAAGGTTGAATAGGTTCTATAATACCATCTTTTATCTTGCCAATTATTCCTTTCCCTTCATAGCCCATTTTCTCTAAGATAGCCTTTCCTTTTCCATACTGATATGTTCTTATACTAATATTTGCTAATGTTGAAGCTTCTTCATCTTTGAAGAGCCAATTTAGAATGGTCTTGTCTTTTGATTCATCTTCTAGAGTTCCTGCTTTTACAAACCTTTCATCCAGAACTGTGATGGGTTGCGATGATCATGTGTTTGTTGTGGGTTGTCCATATGATTTTGGAGATGGCATCAATTGTGAAAGACACAAAGATTGCTCAATGGAATATTCTCCCAAGCCTTTCTCCTTTAACTGGATCTTGTTTGTAAATTGTTGTGATAGAGTATTCAGGGGACCATTGTTGTTTGATAAATTTGAGTCAAAAATATTTGTTTCCTTTGCCTGGTCATTTTTATCGACCCATTTGTATATAAAATTGAGTTACTTTTCACCACTAGATGAAGTAGATGTGCTAGTCTCTCTATTGTGGGGTACTAGAGTGTCTTGATTTTCCTTAAACATGTTACAAGTCTATGGATTATTGTTGTCAACTGAAATTGTGACCTCTTGTCCATTGATAGGAAATTTCAAGCATTGATGATATGTCGAAGGTATTGCTTGCATTTCATGGATCCATGGACGTCCCAAGAGTATGTTATATGTTAGCTCCTTGTCTAACACTTGGAAAACAATATTTTTGACAATTGGTCCTACTTGAATTAGTAGTACAATCAGCCCCTTGGAAGATCTTTCCTCTTCATCATATGATTTTATTGTTATTTTTCTCTTGACATCAATGGCATTGTCATAATAGCCTAGTGCATGAATTAGTTTTAAAGTACAAATATTTAATCCAGCTCTGCCATCATTAAGACACGCTTGACACAGTGTTTATGGATTAGAACCTCTATATGTAAGGCCGCATTGTGTGGGTGATTTAGTGACACATCATCTTGTTCAGAGAATGATAGACAATGAGGTGTGGTCAGATGTCCCACCATAGCTTGAAATTGATAGAAATCCAAATTATTGGGTACTGAGGTGGCTGCCAGAGCCTGTTCTAGAACCTCTTTATGTGATGGTGAAATTTTAAGAAACTCCAGTATGGATATCTGTGCGGGTATCTTTTGTAGTTGATCCACAATGCTGTAATGATGTGTTGGGGGAGTAGTGTTTTTAGGTGAAACTCCTTCCCCCTTGTCGTTACATTGACCGGTTGATAGTCTTGTGTTTCCCTGATTTTTAGGACATTGATTTGGTTGTCAGATTTTTTTATGTTTGGTATTACGTTTAGGGATTCAATATCATTGATGCTTGTGTTATCTATTTGATTATCAATGACATTATCTTTCTCAACCTCAGAAATGCAAAGAATGGTGGTGTCATAGATATAATTTACACTTTTTCCTTTACTGTTTGAAGAAGACTCTCCCTTTTTATAATTGGGTAAAGGATTTGTAAATGTAGTGTGATCGTTGTTTGTTTGAGGTTCTTCGACAAACACCTTCTTTGCTTCAATAAAGTCTTGTATTGGATGTTTTAATTGCATACAGTCATTTGTTTTATATCCTTTATTTTTATGAAAATTGCAATAGTCAGCATCGCTCCACCAAGATGGTTTTACTTTCAGCTCCCAATTTCTTGCTTCTGGTAGGGTAATAAGTCTATTTGCAATATGCTCTCTCATTGTTGATTCCAAAGTTTGTCCTAATGGTGTAAATATCCATCGGTTGGATTTTCTTTGATATGGTGGTGGTCGAGATTCTCCATTATTTGGGTTATTGTTTTGAGTGGTACCTTGATTGTTGTTCTGGTTGTCATTTTGATTTGTTTTCACAGTTGTTGCCGTCAAATTGAATACTAGTTTTGTATTTTGTGTGTCAGTTGTAGCATCATTGTTTCCAGTATTTTTATTTTTTTGCCAAAATTTAGGCTTGTCATTATTTCCATAGTGATTTGAGGAATTGGCATTGTTTAATGTGTCATTGTGATGTTTAATCACTCCTCTTTTGAGTAAAGCTTCTTCGATTTTAAGTCCATTTTCAATCACCTTTTCAAATGTCGGGGGATATTGTAGTTCCAGTCTATAACTCATGTTGTCATTTAAGTTGTCAATAAATAATTCAATCTTTTCTTCTTCAGCAAACAACTTTCGCTAATGTTGTAAGAAGGATAGGAATGTCTCTCCCTTCTTTTGTTTCATGTTGTACAAATCTTTTATGGTTACGCCATGTTGAATGTTGAAGGAGAATTGTGTGATAAATCTGTTGACCAGTTCTTCAAAGGATCGAATTCCCGGTTGTAATTTGGAGAACCATTCCATATAGTGTGCTCCTAAACTTATAGGAAACAACCTCATTAGGTAAGTATCTTCCTATGCAAACTCTAAACTCGTTGTTCTAAATTCCCTTACATGGTCAATTGGATCTGTTTTGCCATTGTACTTGTCATATTTGGGAAATTCACAATGTCTTGGAAATGGTATCATGTCTACACACAGATGAAAAGGGTAAGGAAAAATTTCCTGTAATGAGTACCTCTTTGTGGTTCCTTTTTTCATGTCTTGAAGTTTTTGTTGTAAGTTCTTCATTTGAAATGTTAAGGCAACCGCTTGATCAATGTTTTGTGTGTTGTGTGGTTCTGTTTCAGCTGGTTTAGGTGTTTCCTTCAGTCGATTGATGTCAAAGTCTTTTGGAAGTTTGGCACCTAGCTCAGCTAGCATCAGAAGATATTTTTCCATATCCTGTTCTAAAACCTTTTCCATGAATTTGTGGAAATTTGGATCATATCGTGCTGTGTTGACATCTTCTTGGGTTATTTCATTTGGATCATTTTGTTGGAATCTATGGAAAGGTTTTTCTTCGGCCATGATGTTTGGTGTTTCAATTTCCTTTTCTCTAAGTTTTTGTCTTTGTGACCTGTTGCCCAATTTTCACCTACGGGCTCAATCAAGAAGGATAAATTATGTTTCAGGTGTCATAAGGGCCAAATGGGACATTTGCATTGAGGGTTAGGTCATGCATCTGATGCTATTTCACAAAGGAGCTCAGTTGAAAAGTGCCTCAATCAGTTTTGGCACAAAACTTATCAGAGGAAAAAGTCGGCAAGACCTTCATGTTGTCTTGTCGACTAGTAGTGCATTCTATTTGGTTGAATAAACCAGTCGCCAGGACATTCGGGTCGCCATGAGTCTTCATTTATCTCTCTGCTTGGAAGGAGGTCATCCCGACAGTTTTTCACAAGGACGTTTCTATGAAGGAAGACATCATTGGTTGGAGGTCTTGTTGATCAACCACAGTCTAGCCGAAAGATTGGCGTAAGGGAGAATGGTTTCCTTCGCTGTGATGTCTCGACAAAGGTTTGTGCCCTCGGGGTGATGTCTTGGCGATTGTGGGAGGTCTCGGCGAAAAAGGAGTTCGCCGTAACATCCTGACAACCAAGGAATGGAACTCTCGGCAAAAGGTTTTGGGCTCACCAGGATGTCTCACTGACCAAGTGATGTCTTGCCGAAGTGAAGTACGCTCTCGGCGAAAGAAAGGAGTTTGTTGTAATGTCCCAACGACCAAGCAGAAGTCTCGGCGAAAGTTTTGAGCTCGATAAGAGGTCTCCCTGACCAAGTAAAGTCTTACCGAGATGAAGTGAGCTCGTTGAAGCGAAATGAATTTGATAAGAGGTCTTCCTGACTGGGGGGAGTCTTGCTGAAACGAAAAAAGATAGGAGCTCAGGGAGAAAGGAGGGTGCCTTCGCTATGATGTCTCACCGATAGCGATGGTCTTAGCGACAATCTTGGGAAGCGGTATAACTCATGTAGATCGACATGATGTCTGGCCGATGGCGATGGTCTTACCAGTAGTATGCCAATGCTGCTATAGAATACAATCGCATCGAGGAGACACGGTCAGTGTCTCACCAACGTGCGATTTAATCTGAATGACCTTTGACCATCTGGCCACCCCATGAAGCATTTGTTCAACCAATTTGGGGAAGCTACAAGAGAGCCATGGCAATTTGACCGGTGAGAGGAGGATCAACAGAATGAAAGCAACGTAGATCTGCTCTGAGCTCAAGAGCATTCAAAGCAGCTTGACAGGGAGGTTAGAAGATAGACACGAAACCAGAAGTTAATGTTGGCATTGCAAAAGATCAAGGAGGGCATTCTTGGAGCAACTTCTTCACCAACATGGACAGCGGGGATGCAACATTAACTTCGTTCAAAAGATCTAAAGGCAGATCCTTCTGAAGGTGGATATTTTGTAAGCCCTAGGGGTCGACAATTTTAGTATATATGACATTTTTTGCCTCTTTGTAAAAGGAGTTCTCCTTATGCTTTTCAAAAGTCTATGACTTTTGTAGTCCTTTCCCAGATTAGCAAACTTTTGTAACTCATTTTGGAGCATAATATACAAAGCTTACCTTGATCACTATTGATGTTTTCAGATTACCATCTTGTTCTTGCAAAGTGTTGTGCATTTCAGGTTAATGATCAAGTTATTTTGTGAAATTCTTTCATTACTTTATAACTTTATCTTGTGTTTTCATGCCTTTCTTTGCAAAAAAGTATCATTATACAAATCACAAGCTGTGTTTATATAATCACACACGGATTCTAGTCTGTAAAAAATCTTTTCCTTTCTTGAAAAGTGTGTGAATCAAACCTGTTTGTGAGATATTAATGCCAAGCTTACAGAATTTGATGTGTAATCTTATGGTCATCATCAATTTTCAAGTGTAACCTAAGTATTCCATTGCTCTTCTCAGTTCGGTGTATCACCATAGCGTTAGTTTTATTTTTATGCACTCCTCCCTTACCCTTTACAGAATCAATAGTTTAGGTGATTACCCAACAAGGAAGCCAACCTTCTCCAGAGGTTGACCTCTATCTACAAGTGACCCACAGCTTTAGAGGTCTTCCCATGTTACACTAAGGTGTTGAACGTCAGGTTCAACAAGGTGTAATTTTGGTGGATAACAGTTTTGGCACGTCGGGTGGGACAGAGTCAGAAGTAAAATTTGTAAGTCTTGTTGTTTTGATGTGGTGAGAGTGAGCTAATAGCCTTTTAGAGGTCATTTTTAAGCATAACTGGCGACTCTATGTGGAGGAAAGGATCAATGTGTTTATTTATATGAGAAAAATAGAAACCAGAAGTTCAAATTTGTAGAGTTTTTGCATTTATCTCCTCCAAGAAGAAAAGGGAAAACTATTAGAAGAACTGTTCCTTCTCCTAGAGTTCAGTTGACACCACCTGGTGTTAGTAACAAGACACTGTTTTCATACGAAAGAAGAAGAAGAGACCCTCTAGCTAGGCGTTCAACATCTCCTACTCTTAGAACAAAACTTTCTGCCTCCTCACAAAGGGATTTCAATTGTTCAACAAATAGTATTTCTGTTATAGCAAATACTTCTCAACCAAGTTCAATTTCTGCTCCAGCAAGCATACCAACGCATTCCAGCTCAATGGCAGTGCCGAGAGCCTTCACTTTCGTACCGTTCAACCAGGGTAGTCCCCTTAATCTAGTGCAACATAATGATATTCCATTAGCAGCGTTAAAAGGGTTACCAAAGTATACTGGAGAAGGACAAGTAATGCCTTTTGAGCATATCAGAGATGTGGCAACATTGTGCAATGTGCATCATGTAACACAAGAAAATGTAGCTATAAGATTGTTGGATGCGTCTTTCAAGAAGAAGGCGTTGGAGTGGTTTAGAAGCTTGCCGGTGGGTTCTATAAGAACATGGGATGAGCTTGGTGATGAATTTACTAGATTTTTTGAGGAAAAATCTGATCACCTATCTTTGGTAGAGCAGTTAACAACCATTAAAAGGGCCCCACAAGAACAAATAGCGGACTTTAATATCCGATTTCAAAAGATTTGGAGCAAAATACCTACTACGGTAAGGCCTTCTACTGATTATGCATTTTTGTACTATTTGAAAAGTTTAAATAGTGACATCTCAGTCATGATACAGTCCATGGGGGGTACTTCTTTACCTCAGGCTTATAGTATAGCTATTAAGGCAGAAAATAACCTCATTCAAGCAGGCAAGTTAGCACCTAGGCCACCTATGCCCTACTTCCCTGAAATTCAATCAAATATGCCATTGTAGATGTCATCTTTAGCCCTCCTACCTATTGTTTCAACATTACCCATTGCCGTGAGCCAGGGAGTGTCAGCTGCAGGACCATCAAGTGAATTGCAAGAGATTAAGTCTAGTCAGCAGAAGATAGAAAGTATTTTACAAACTATGGGAAGTGAGTTGACCAGCATGAAGAAACAATATCAAAGGCCAAATTTTCAACAATAGAACCAACAACAAGGTCAGAATGCAAATTAGTCTTATCAAAATCAGGGATATCAGTATTAGCAAAATAGGCAACCCTATCAAGGCGGTTATTAGAGGAAAAATATTAATCAGAGACCATTTCAATCTTATAATCTAGCTCCTCTTAATGCTGTAAATCCAGTGAAGGATATGGTTCCAACCCAGAATAACTGTGGTAGAAAATGAATGGTGTTATTCATGTAATCAAGCACATAACCCAGCCTTATGCTCAAATGGGGTAGCTAATTAGGCATTTATGGTCCAAAATGTTGTTAGTCCACAGCTAGATGCACCTGCTAATATACCTGAACAACAACCAGATATACATTCTAATGAGACTGCATTTTTAAATTGGCAAAGTGAAGAATTCTATGGTGTGAATGTTGATTCAGTGATTGCACCCAATACACGAGCTAAGAAAAGAGATCTGGAGGTGGAGCAATCAATTGATAAGAACAAGGAGCCTACAACTGTGGAAGCACCATCCACACCTATTCTAAATGTACTTAAAAAAACTATTGTCTTGCCAATCAATGAGCAACCTTACAAGAATAAGGAATTGACTGCTACTAAAGTACATCAGAAGGTACCTTCAATTGTACCTTACAACATTGTGGATAGTATAAAGAAGATGAACGTGAATATGACCATGTGGGACTCCCTAAGCATTATAGGACAGGCTGATCTACTTAAAAAGGCATTATTTGAAGGTACAAATCTTGAACAAGTTGCTGCTGGTTCCCAAAAGGTCGTGATGGCTAATGATGATCAAGGGAAAGTTGCTAACCCCAGTAGCCAAGGGAAATCTATGATTCAAGGTAAGAGCGTGAGACCTCCTCCGTTCTATGTTTCATTGATTATTGGAAAAAATTTAGTGCACAATTGTATGGTAGATAGTGGTGAGCTACTTGTTTTGTGATGCCCAAGCAAGTAGCTGATCAGTTAGGTTTAAAGTATGAACCTTTAGAAAAGGGAGTAGTCCAGTTGGATGGCTCATCTGTTAATACAGTGGGGCTTATCAAAGATGCTAGCTTAATTCTGCAGGCTTGCCCTAATTTTTCAATTTTCCAAGACATTTATGTGGCAGATGTGCCTCCGTATTTTGGGTTATGTTTGTCAAGGGAGTTTACGGCTAAAATAGGGGGATACATTTTGTCTAACTGGTCTCACATGTTGTTCCATACTAGATATGGAACTAAAGTAACCATTAAGTCTGAGTTACTTGCAAAAGACAATATAGAACCCTATATACCTAGTGCAATGAATACCAATTGCATAATTTTTGAACAAGACAAGCATGCTGCTGTCTCTGATCCTCACATTGCTGTCGATGATATTCCTGATATACTTTTAGATGAGTAGGCAGCAGGTCAAACTTCTAGTACTGAAGGTGATTTGGTGTCGGATGTTGGTATGGGTAACTACATGTTTCAAGAAGCTGATATAGTGATGCCTAATTTGGTTAAGAGGCCAGTGAATGGTTGTGATCAGCAAGATGAAGTTTGGGAAATGTATTTTGATGGCTCAGGAAGCAGGCATGGCGCTGGTGGGGGTGCATTATTGGTTTCCCCAAGAGCTAAAAGATATTATGCAGCCTTTAGGTTTGCATTTTCGTACACCAATAACACAACAGAATATGAAGGTCTTATTCAAGGGTTGGAATGGGCGAGGAAACGTGGAATTAAGTGTTTAAAGGTTCATGGGGACAATGAATTGATAGTAAATCAGGTTAGAGGCCTGAATGCTGTTAAAAATGATGTTCTTAAATTATATAAGCATAGGGTTTGGGACCTTATTGAGGATTTTAAGGCTTTCAATATCATTTCAATTCCAAGAAAATAGAATCAACATGCTGACAAATTAGCAGCTGTGGGAGCTCGGTTTGACATTCCAAATAGTGCAAGAAAGGAATGTAATCAGCGGCACATCAAGGTTATTATTAGGCCTTCAGTGCCCGACAACAATGTTAACTGGCAGGTCTTTGAGAGTGATGAGCAAATTCTACAAATTTTGCTTGAAGAGGACATGTTTGCAGCATCAAATTAGGATAAAATCAAACAGTAGTATGGAAACCAAGTACTGCAATTAAAGAACAATAAGTTTCCTAAGGGTTTGGTTACCTTAGAAAGTATTTTCAACTCTGATGATCAGGCCAAAAATAACAAAGCCAATTTACTGGTTCAGCAAGACCATTATGAGGACTTAGAAATTGCACCCAAGAGAAGCCTCAAGATAGGGAAAATAAACACTGTTGTTGAAAAGCAGTCTTTTTAGCAATTATTCCAAGAATTCATAGATATATTCGCCTGGGAATATGGAGATTTGAAGGGATTTGATCCATGTCTCACACGACATACAATAGAATTGGAGCCAACGGCCAAACCCATAAGGAAAAAGCAGAGGCCAGTTAATCCCAAACTAGAGCCATTAATGCAAAAAGAAGTCTTCAGACTTATAGAGAGTGGGATTATTTTTCCCATCAAGCATACTAGCTGGGTTTCCAATCTAGTTCCCGTTAGGAAGAAGGATGGAGAGCTCAAATTATGTGTAGACTTCAGAGATTTGAACAAAGCTTCGTTAAAGGATAGGAACCCTCTTTCGTCCATGGAGTAGATTCTTCAATGTGTGTCAGGTTTTGAACGTTTTTCTTTGTTGGATGGATATTCTGGTTATAACCAAATTTTGGTAAGGGAAGAAGATCAATTTAAAATTTCATTCACCACAAAGTGGGGCACAATGGCATATAAGAAAATTCCATTTGGTTTGTCTAACGCTAGAGCAACCTTCCAAAAGGCTATGGACATGGCCTTCAACAACTTAATGTATAAGTTTGTTTTAGTATACCTTGACGACATCACTGTCTATTCTAAGGAGACGACAGATCACATTGACCATTTGATGCAGATTTTTGAACGTTGTCGGGAGTTTGGTATATCATTGAACCTCAAGAAATGTGTTTTCTCTGTTCATGAAGGAAAGCTTCTTGGGTATGTAGTATCTAGGAAGGGAATCACGGTGGATCCTAAAAGAGTGGCAACAATCTTAGAGCTGCCTTTACCTCCACATAAGAAAGGACTTCAGAGTTTCATTGGTCATATTAATTTTGTCAAGAGGTTTCTTCCTGATATAGCAGCCTTGCTAAAACCCCTTACAACTATGTTAAAAAAGAATGTAGAGTTCAGATGGACCCGAGAAGCAAGGGACAATTTTCAGCTGATCAAGGAGGCATTAGCTTCAGCCCCAACATTAGTTAACCCATATTTCAGCAAGGATTTTACCTTGTATGCTTTTGGTAGTTTTGATGTAATTTCTGCAATCTTGGTACAAAAAAATGTAGAATGGTTGGAGCAACCCATTGCCTTTTTCAGCAAGGGTCTGGAAGACTATGAGCAGAAGTATACCTTTGTAGAAAAACATGTGTTGGCTGTTGTGAAAAGTTTGAAGAAATTTAGACATCTTTTGTCTCATAACAAAATTCATCTTCAGGTGGCACATTCCAGTGTGAAATAATTTTTGCTTAGTAAAGATCTGAATGAAAAGCGGGCTAGATGGATTACAAGAGTTATGGAGTATGATGTGGATATTCAGGTCACTAAATTGGTGAGGGGAAAAGGTTTATGCTAGCAGCTGGCTAACAAAGATGTTTCAAGAATAGAGGATGAATGAGATTCAGTCTTGGTTAATGTTGGGACAATAGTTAATGAAACTACCAGCTGGTTGTAGGAGATGTCACAGTTTTTGAGAACTGAAGAATGTCCACCTAATCTGAACAGAACGAAGAGGAGGTACTACCGACTTCAGTCTATTCCTTTCGTCTTGATTGATCATGTGTTATATAGGAAAGATCAGAGTGGAGTACTGCTCAGGTGTGTTGATAATGATCAAGTGGATCAAATATTATATGAGTTCCATGACATACCTTTTGGAGGTCACTATGCTGCAAGGACATCAACCTATAAGATTTTAAGAGCAGGCTATTATTGGCCTGACTTATTTAAGGATGCACATACATATGTCAGGAGATGTTCCAAATGTGCCTTGTTTTAAGGCAAAGAAAGACTTGCTGCTTTGCCATTGCAACCAATTCAGATAGAGCAGTCGTTTATGAAGTGGGGAATTGACTTCATAGGGGCAATTAATCCACCCTCAAGTGTAGGCCATCGGTGGATTATCATGGCAACATACTACTTTACACGATGGAAAAAATATTTACCTTTGAAGGAAGCTAATGAAACAACAGTGTTGAATTTTTATGAAGACATGGTTTGCAGATTTGGAGTCCCAGATTCTATAATTTCTGACAACGCCCTGACATTTGTTGGTTTGAAGGTGGCTGATTGGGCATTGAGAAATGACATTTACTTGAACACAAGCTCCAACTATTACCCTCAGGGCAACGGACTTGTAGAGTCCGCTAATAAAAATCTGATTATCATTATCAAAAGAATGCTTCAAAGCAATCAGAGGGATTGGCACACTAAGCTAAGAATTGCTCTTTGGGTAGACAAAATTACCCCTAAGAAAGTGATTGGGAACTCACCTTACATGTTGGTGTATGATAAAGAAGCAAAATTACCTATCTCTACTGAGTTGCCCACCTTGGACATTGCCAGTCAGCTGGTCCTGTTTGAGCAGAAGGACCCACTTGCCATAAGATATACTCAGCTGATGGAGTTAGAAGAAATTAGAAACAAGGCTATGAAGAATATGGAACAACAACAAATCTTGACTAAGAGAACATTTGATAAGAAAACTAGATCAAGAAATTTCATGGTGGGAGATCTTGTGCTGAAATGGGATGTTCTAAAAAGCAAGCCAGGCCATCACATCAAGTTTGACAACATGTGGACAGGTCCATTTATTATCACAGACTAAAAAGAACACAATGCTTATCAACTAGCCACAACCGAAGGTGAAGTACTTCCTATCCCAGTCAATGGGATACACCTCAAGCCTTGTTTTGAAGTCTGATAAGTTCTTCTATTGTACATATTATGTTAGGTTTTATGCTTTCAATAAGTGCTTTTGCACTTTAGTTTGGTTGTTTTTCTTTCCCTAAGTGTTGTTCTAGCACAGTAGGTAGTTTCTTTTCAGTTTCTCCTGCTTCATCGGTTCTGGCAACCTGTTACGTTCTATCAATCTTAGGAAAGTTGCAGCCATGTGTGAAAATATCTTGGTCTGTTTTGAGGTTTTACTAAGTGACTCCGAGCCCAACGGACAAGTTTTGGCTACTGGTTTTCATGTTTAATAGGCAAACATCCAGCTGAGGTCACCAGAAATGTTGCCCAGTTTTCACCTATGGGCTCAATCAAGCAGGATAAATTATGTTTAAGGTGTCATAAGGGAAAAATGGGACATTTGCATTGAGGGTTAGGTCATGCATCTGATGCTATTTCACAAAGGAGCTTAGTTGAAAAGTGCCTCAATCAATTTTGGCACAAAAATTATCAAAGGAAAAATTTGGCAAGACCTTCCTGTTGTCTTGCCGACTAGCAGTGCGTTCTATTTGGTTGAATAAACTAGTCACCAGGACATTCAGGTCACCATGAGTCTTCATGTATCTCTCCGCTTGGAAGGAGGTCATGCCGACAGTTTTTCACAAGGACATTTCTGCGAAGGAAGACATCATCGGTGGGAGGTCTGGCCGATCAACCATAGTCTGGCCGAAAGATTGGCGTCAGGGAGAATGGTTTCCTTCACTGTGATGTCTCAGCGAAGGTTTGTGCCCTCGGGGTGATGTCTTGGCTACTGTGGGAGGCCTCGGCAAAAAAAGGAGTTCGCCGTAACGTCTCGGTGACCAAGGAATGGAACTCTCGGCGAAAGGTTTCGGGCTCGCCAGGACGTCTCACCGACCAAGTGATGTCTCCCCGAAGTGAAGTACGCTCTCGGCGAAAGAAAGGAGTTCGCCGTAATGTCCCAGCAACCAAGCAAAAGTATCGGCGAAAGTTTTGAGCTCGATAAGAGGTCTCCCCAACCAAGTAAAGTCTTGCCGAGATGAAGTGAGCTCGCCGAGAGAGTTTGAAATTGGTATAACGTCTGGCCGACAGGGCGAAGTCTTGCCGAGATGAAGTGAGCTCGCTGAAGCGAAATGAATTCGATAAAAGGTCTTCCCGACTGGGGGGAGTCTTGCTGAAACGAAACAAATAGGAGCTCGGGGAGAAAGGAGGGTGCCTTCGCTATGATGTCTCGCCGATAGTGATGGTCTTGGCGAAAATCTTGGGCAGTGGTATAACTCATGTAGATCGACATGATGTCTGGCCGATGGCGATGGTCTTGCCGACAGTATACCAATGCTGCTATAGAATACAATCGCATTGGGGAGACACGGTCAGTGTCTCACTGACATGCAATTTAATCTGAACAACCTTTGACCGTCTGGTGACCCCATGAAGCATCTGTTCAACCAATCGGAGGAAGCTACAAGAGAGGCGTGGCAGTTTGACCAGTGAGAGGAGGATCAACAGAATGAAAGCGACATGGATGTGCTCTGAGCTCAAGAGCATCCAAAGCAGCTCAACAGGGAGGTTAGAAGATAGACACAAAACCAAAAGTTAATGCTGGCGTTGCAAAAGATCAAGGAGGCCATTCTTGGAGAAAATTCTTCACCGACATGGATAGCGGGGACGCAACATTAACTTCATTCAAAAGATCTAAAGGCAGATCCTTCTGAAGGCATATATTTTGTAAGCCCTAAGGGCCGACAATTTTAGTATATATGGCATTTTTTGCCTCTTTGTAAAAGGAGTTCTCCTTATGCTTTTTGAAAGCCTGTGACTTTTGCAGTCCTTTCCCAGATTAGCAAACTTCTGTAACTCATTTTGGAGCATAATAAACAAAGCTTACCTTGATCACTGTTGATGTTTTCAGATTACCATCTTGTTCTTGCAAAGTGTTGTGCATTTCAGGTTAATGATCAAGTTATTTTGTGAATTTCTTTCATTCCTTTATAACTTTATCTTGTGTTTTCATGCCTTCCTTTGCAAAAAAGTATCATTATACAAATCACAAGCTGTGTTTATATAATCACACACGGATTCTAGTCTGTAAAAAATATTTTCCTTTCTTGAAAAGTGTGTGAATCGAACCTGTTTGTGAGATATTAATGCTAAGCTTACAGAATTTGATGTGTAATCTTATGGTCATCATCAATTTTCAAGTGTAACCTAAGTATTCCATTGCTCTTCTCAGTTCAGTGTATCACCATAGTGTTAGTTGTATTTTTATGCACTCCTTCTCCCTTTCCCTTTATAGAATCAATAGTTTAGGTGATTACCCAACAAGGAAGCCAACCTTCTCCAGAGGTTGACCTATATCTGCAAGTGACCCACAACTTTAGAGGTCTTCCCATGTTACACTGAGGTGTTGAATGCCAGGTTCAATAGGGTGCAATTTTGGTGGATAACATGAATTGGCATACAAATGTTCATTTTTATTACTAACTTTGATCTTCTATGTTTGGATGAGTGTCAAATGGATTTAAAAAATTCAAATAGGATGACATATCCTATTAATGAGACTAGGTTAAAAAAAACCTGATTATTATCTTTCATTTTGTGATGGTAGGATGATAATATCCTGGTGAAGAAAGTTAACCTAATAACCAAGATTTTATGTTTGATTTGTTAAAACTTTAAATTTTTCAAGATCTAGGTTTAATTTGAAAAGGTTTGATTTGTATGATCCTATTTGTTTCAGGTTTAAGACACTGTTGAGACTGTGGAAAATGTTTGTCTGATAAAAAACCGAGTTTCTAATGTTAGCAGTCTAACAGTTGTTTCCAACAGCTCTTTGTTTTCTTATCCTATGGATGCACTATTACAAAGGGAAAAAGAGCTAAAACAGACATTGTATGCACTAAAAAATATGGTAAAAGTGTTGTCAAACATGGTAGATGCGCTAAAAAAAATTGTGTAAGTGCTAAAGTATTTGGTATTTTTGACACTAATGGGTGTTTATGAAAAACTACAGATGCGCTGTGATGTTTCGTAGATGCACTGAAACAGGCTGTGTAAGAGCTAAAATATACTGTGGAAGTGCTAACAGACAAGGTGTATGCACTAAGATAGACCATAGATGCGCTGAAACAGGTTGTGTAAGCGCTAAAAAAAACTATGGAAGCGCTAACAGACATGGTGTATGCACTAAGATAGACTGTAGATGTGCTAAAGTATTTGGTATTTTCTGACACTGATGGGTGTTTATGACAGACTGTAGATGCCCTATTATAGTGGGAAAAAGCGCTAAAACAAACTGTGGATGCGCTATTTCAGGACTTATCAGTGTTTGTCTAGTTTTTCTCAATGAAGGGACTGATTTTTTTTTTTGGATGAAATATGGGGTACTTTGACAGGGTATTTTTGTTGGTAAATTTTTTATTTTGATAACAAGCCTAATGTTTTCAAAATTTTCCTCTATTGTATGAATTGATTTGGCTTGTTAGAATACTCTATCGCTAGTTGTGGAATGGAAGAATGACAAATAGGTTGACTATGATTATGTTTCTGTGAAAGAGCTCTCCTTTGGAAATAGGCTTGTGAATATAAGGGATCTAAGGCATAATCATTAGTGTATCCCCTAGAAAAATCATGAAATCTATGGATGAAGGTTCTATGTTGAAGCAATACTTTCCTACTTTGATATAAAAACTTTCTTCTTTCCAACAGTTTCTTGTGACTAAGTTGTTTCTTTGTTTTCTTGATTCTTGTTGTAAGGGTTTTCTTGACAAAGTTTGTGGATTTCCAACCCCTAATCATAAGTTTTCATAGACTAACTTGTCAACATTTTGTGTTCTTTTGGATGATCTCTATCTGATTTAATGATTTGAAGACACAATAAGCAATTGTAGAATAGGTGTTTTTAAGTCCTAGAATCTAAATAGTAAGTGTATGTTCAAGGATCAAATAGATCCTTCTTGATTTTCATAGGTTTTTGACAATAAATACACTTTAGACAGACTCACTCTTAAGGACAAAAAGGTCATCGTTATACTCAAAAAACCCACATCTTAAAATTGTGTCGACTCACACAGTCGTGTCACCCCCTAGAGGGTGCCCATGTTTTTGTCTTTTCTAGGCGTGTACTCAAGGTTAGATTTCTCGATCCCTTGAGCAAATGATCCTTGAAAATTATATGGTGAGTGTCTTGGGGGTAGATTCTTCCCTTCCCCAACACCCCTGAGTATTACAATGTTCAAAAATTGACAAGTTAGATACTAAACTATGGTTCATAGATAGGGTTTCTGTTCAGAGTGACAAATGATAAACTCCCTCAGCAGACCTCCCAATCTTTAGAACAAATATTTTGGGGATGGTTATCTTGCACACTTCCGGTAAATGAGGGTTTTCCCAGATTTACTTTTATTTTATAGTGGGTTGGAAAACCTGGCTTTGGTTGTTCCCACTCAAGTCGTTCTCATAGGGTGAGTACTTTTTCCCACTACAACAGGCCTTCTAAAGGATTTACTAAAGCATGAAATGCATAAAAATTAAGAATGAGTTTGGCGTTTTGATCACCTAGTTAAGGGGAGAGCATATGCCTATCACCACACAATCACAGTAATCAATTGTTCAATTTTTAGAGCCCAAACGACAATTTTCTATTTATGTGAAGATGTTGCTTCACAAAAGAAATGATGTCAATTTTAATCCCAAATAGAAATGTATGGTGACTACCCTAGGATTGATATATTTTAAATCAAGTGACTATCCTAGGATTGGTTCATTTTAAGTCAAATGTATCAATGAAATTTTTGGCCATGGTCACGCCAGATCCATACAAAAGATTACAAATGCACTATAATAGAGGTTATAAGCACCACTGAAATGCTCAGATGCGTTGTAGAAATTGTTGGAAGTGCTGTAGAATTTTTCAGAAGCGCTATCAAATTCTTCAGATGTGCTAAAACAGATTTGAACATGAATAGTCGGATTGTGCTGAAAGCTTTTGGTTGAAGTGCTAAAACAGTTTTCAGAAGTGCTATAGTTTTTGTTGGAAGCGCTAAAACAGTCAGAAGCACTATAGTTTGTGTCGGATGCGCTACATAATCTTTCGATCATGCTAAAAGAAACACACCAGAATCCTGTACGAACACTTTTCAGAAAAAAAAAATTGTTAAAAACATGAGGTTAGGCCCCATGGTGGGTGCCAAAATGTAAGTGTGGAATAAGTAAATAAGCTAAAACCACTTCTTAATGAAACATTATATCAAGATTTAACAACAATTAACTAATTTAAAGCACATAAAACTTGAAAATGTCTCATTGTTTCCTATCTCCAAAGATTTATCAAATCACAGAGGGCTCTCAGATTTGGTAAGCACTGTGACTGTTAAAATGCCAATCTAGAGAATGGAATGATGCTAAATGCAATGATTTACTTCTATATGGTGATTTCTAGATGATATTGATGCTACTGTAATCTATGCTGACATGAAAATCTGATGGATGGAAGCTACAGTAAAACTAAGATGCAACCATGATTATGATTCTACATATGCTATGATTGCTATGATGCTAAGATGTTATTGCTATTGCTATGATTGCTTGATTGCTATTCCTGCGGAGTAAGTTTGCACAAAAGTTGGGATCCATTCTTTGCTTCAAAAGGCTGTATATATAGATTTACGACAACACATTGTGATGGGGCAGCACAACAAAGGCTTGGATTCAATCTGGATGATTGAATGTTGAGAGATGAAGAAGCTTGAGCTGATGAAGGGAATGGTTTCTTCCCATGAAAACATCATGCCAAATGATAGGAATAATCAGAGGAAGGAGATTGAAGAGGATTTCCTGCAAGTTTGTCTTCAAAGCTTTCCCATGAATGCAAGTTGAATTAATTAGATATGAAATATCTAATTTTATTGGTGAGTGAATAGAGGAATATTGCATTTATTTGAATATTTTGATTTATTCAAATTTAGAAAAATAAGATATTTAATTAAATGAAACAAATATTTGACATTTGCTTATTTAATAAAAAGGGGTATGATAATTAAATAAAAACTTTAGAATATCTTTATTTAATTAAGAGGAAATATGATTAGATAATTAAACAAGTGACGCACGCGCCGAGTTCCTGCCGGAGAGTGTAATGCATTTTGATTTAGAGGAGAGAACAGATAAAAAAGTAGTGTGATCATTCTTGGCATGCAATTAATATATTTGTGTGAAAGGGTGCAAAAATATTGTTTGAAGCTCAAGAATCTAATTGCTCTAAATGTTTGGTGAGAAAAGAAAGCGGATAAAAAAGGACCGAGGGTGCAAAAAGTAGTATTATGCTTGCTATGCAAGATTGTTAAACTATTTCCAAAGACTCACTTTTGTGATTAAACATAAGGTTACAGATATTGAAATCGATAAACCATCATTAACCTTAGAGAGCAAAATTAAGCAATAGGCACAACAAACCTAGCTCCCAACAGAGGTAAGAGGCAAACCATCCAATCTACTGCTGCCAAGAGTAAATAATTAACTAAAGTTTCAAAAAGTAATCTGGTGAACTTTTGATAAATTAGTAAATTAGAAAGTAGATTGATTTTGTTTTGGCATGTAACTCCTGACATTACTCTCAAGTTTATGTTTTATAGTGAAAAAATATTAGTGAAGAGAGAATAGTATACACAATATGAAAATACAATGTAGAATACAGTAGAATGTTCGTAGCTTTTATTTAGGGAGAATAGCATACACAATATAAAAGTACAATGTACAATTATAATAAATTCAAATTAATAATCGTAGACACTATCTGAGGTACAATCTAGCCACCCCAGAGATAAATTAATTGTGCTAAGACATCAAGAAAATATTTCCACTTGTTGAACTTTAGAATACGATCTCACTAAATTAGACTAAAAAGAAGAATTGTGCACAAATTATTGAAATTAAATTTGTACAAAGATAAAGCTTTAAGTCACATAGAAAATTTTTGTACTATATGACCATCGTTAAAATTAACACAAAATAAATAGATTTCAAAATTATAGTCTACTCATTATAAGACATTGACAATAGTATATAGACAACCTTTTGAAGCAAAATTAAAAAAAAAAACTAAAATTTATGCTACCAGTCAACAAATGATTACAAGAAAGATATTCATTGCATGGAAGGATGAACTGCACAGAAAATAGTGAATACCTAATGCAAAAACCCTCATAAGTTGTTTGCATTGCAAGCCAATGTGAGAAATCATCAAGTGAGCTTATATATTACATAAAGAAACAAATGCTTTCCTAAATGCCGAGAAATAGTAGATTTTATTATGACTTCGGATAAACTATCAAGCCATAAACTATAGTTAAAAGTATGCCATGGATAGGAAATAACTAATATGAATATTGTGACCCGCCCAAAAAGTGCCTACTATAAGATGATATGCAAGATGTAATATTTCTTATGCTTCCACATTCTATATACATGCCACATGTGGAGTAAGCTAGGAGGTGGCATTTTCCAGGAAAGTTTACGTGCCTTGTCAAATACTTCTTCAATTTGCATGCATGCCCATAAAAGCATTTTTTAAAACCTTGATATTTGGGAAAAAATAGGGGGAAGTCTGTGATGCATTTTTTTGGATCTGCATATACATGGGGCAAAAGCGGCGATGGAAGCACAAGCAAGAGGGTACTTGGATGATATGGAATATGGAAGGCAGTTTGATAAGTTCTCAAATAAAATTGTTAAAATAGCTTATAATACTTCAATTATAAGCATTTCTACTAAACTATAAACATTGAGGCCTGATATGTAATGGTAGCTAGAAACAAATAGCAGATAAAAAGCTACAGGTGAGAGCAGCTTTGACAACTTTTACATATTTAGTGATGGAGAAGAATCCATTGAGGTGTCAATTAAGGTTGTTCTAAATTGTGGAAGAGAATGAAAGAGCAGAAATATTTAATGAAAAAATCAACTGCAGACATTATGGCCATGGAATAGGAAGTGACTATCTTTTCTACCCACAAGTCTGCACACAAAATTGACAATGGTATATAATTTTTTCCGTTTCATTTCTACTCACATTTCACTGAGTTGCCCTGCCTTTTATAGACTGTTAAATGTGTGGATAGTTGTTATCATATATATGGTTTATGTTGTGTGTTTTGTAGACATATTTTCAATTTTTTTGTTGTTGTGATGGTATTCAGATTCATGGCAAAAAAGTGGAACTGATGGTAGTTAAAAGTTTCTATGTATGTTTTGAGATATTCAAACCTCATTCTAGTGCCTCTAGAATTGGTTTGGGGAATTATTGGCATGGTTGTTTTAGGTGATTTCTCACCCTATGCCAATTTGTTGCTTGCAAATATATGTATTATAGATGGCCAATGCTTTATCAGATACATAGATTTAGTTGGTCATGTATTTGGTGAGTACTTAACACTCACCCTTGTAATATAGATTATATACAGAAATATGTTACTTGTTTCCTCTGCAACTCTGATTGAAAAAAATGAGATAAATTTTATAAATCATTTGTTTAAGCTCAGCCTGATGGGACTTTGTAAATTTATGATTTCAATGCAGTTGAGTATCATGTGAATTATCTATCTTAACTATCTAAACATTTTTCCAATAATAGTATTTGAACACATAATAGATGCTATTTTAATTTCATAAGATGAACTTCATATTAAACCAACTTCCTTCAATGATTTTGGAACACTTAGAAGTTAGAACTATATGCTATTTTCTGCAAAACTGGTAGTAGTGGAATTGTATATTATTTACCATGCAGGGAAGAAAATGTACTATATAACCTGGGCTATACAATTTGCACATTTCATACTCTGCAATATGGGGTTTCTACTACTTTCTGGGAGAGTAGAATGATACATCAAGTCCTGATAACTCTAAGTAGATCGAAGTCTTGTAGAATAAATACTGGAAATTGCTAAATTTTACTATGATTTACTATGATCTTTTTGGCCTTGTCCATGGTTCCACATTTTGCATACATGTCTGCGAGGGCAGTTGCAAGCACAACATCTGACAAAATTCCTCTATCCTTCATGCTTTGGTGGATGTCCACACCCTATTCCAAAGCTCCCATTTTGGCACAGGCAGGGAGGATGCTAGCAAAGGTTGTGGAGTGTGGCTTTACACCTGCCAATTGCATTTTCTTGAAAGTTTCTAAAGTCTTCTCAAACAGTTCAATTTGTGCATATCCTGCAATCATTGCAGTCCATGCGACCACATTTCTTTGAGGTATTTTGTTAAATAGTTCACGTGCTTTGTCTATGTTCACACATTTTACATATATGTCTATCAAGGCAATTGCCACTACAACATTTGACAAAATTTATCTATCATTTATTCTTTGATAGATTTATATACCCTATTGCAAAGCTCCCATTTTGGCGCAGGCTGGGAGGATGATGCCAAAGGTTGTATAATTTGGCTTTAGACCTGCCGATTGCATTTGCTTGAAAGTTTTGAAAGCCCTTTCAACAAATCCATTTTGTTAATATCCCGCAATCATTACATTCCATGAGATTACATCTCTTTGAGGCATTCTGTCAAATAGTTCACGAGCTTAGTGACCCAATTAAGGGAATGAGGGTGTGGCTTGGCACTTTGAGGCGATGCTGGAGCTGAAATATGTGAAGAAACCATCACTACCCTGTTCTAAGTCTTTGAAAGAAGACCCACAACCTGCAACTTTCATAAAAAGAAAGATGCATGTAGAGTGTACACATAGATTATGTGGGAATGTTTTCACTTTCAAAAATAAAATCCTACATCAAATTTTCCATCATGATGGGGATGGTGAGTGAGAGCATCTAGCCATTATAGAGACATGCAATCCTGCAACCCGTGTGAATGTGTTCACTTCAAAAGTTTTAATCCTACAGTCAATTATTCATTGGGACATATTCTAATGTGGGAATGGGGGGCCAAAGGATAAGTTCTTTTCTTTTTCTTTGCAAATGTGTCTATAGCAGGAAACACAAATATGACCTACTTTGCCATATGTAGGCATCCTACGATAGAAGGATGTAGAATGGTGCAAACGGCTGGAAGATCTTGCCTCTCTATAGAAATTGTAGTCAAAATTTGTATTGAAAGAATTAGATGCCAAGATTCTCAAATGAAGTCATTGCAGGGAACTCAAATCCATCATTCATTCTAAAGGGTACAAGCCCACAGGAAGGAAAAATAAAATTAGAGAATTTCAAACCATAGGATTTCAAACCCTAACAAAAACCAAACCCTAAAAAATAGGGGATAGTACATGTAGATGCGCAAAACACCAAGGAATATGAGCAATGCATTTACATGCACAAAACACGTGCTATCACATAACAAAACATACTCAATAATCCATCATTGGACTGCATAAATCATGTATAATATGGAAGAGACCATTACAGTGACCATTACAATGCTTGCAATGCATTAGAATGCTATTACTTTCATCAAATCTAGTTTTACACTTATACCAGAAAATGTGGCAAAGAAGAAACCCTATCTATGAAAACAAGCCCAACAACAACCCATAACCCATAGCCCATTTCCATAGCTCCAAATTTAAAAGACTGTGATTTGACAGACTTATAAACTTCTAATGTTTTTTCACTTGTCTATGATATTATAGACTAATAAACTAGTGCTTACCTCATAAATGTCCACTAACTTGAGGCGCATATATTAATGGTAGTTCCCCATTTTCTTAAGGGCTTTGACTATGCTCTCTATTTTCCATGGCTGCTATTTTGCAGGCAACGCTAACCACTACTTGGATTTTAGTTCTACGAGACTTCACCCAGAAAGTCTAATAACACACGTCTATGCCAGCTAAGCTTTCAGGAATGAGCTTGATCTCCATTTCAATCTTACCAAACAGAAACATGTTATTGTATGCAAATCCAAACCCTGCAAAATCAGATTTTGATCTTTAAATTGAACCCAAAAACAGTTGATGTACTCAAAGATTAATGAGAAAACAAACATAAAATATTACCAACAATTTTGTTCAAAATTATCTGGTTCTCCAATCCATCATTCAAAGTCTTAACATTGGCAGGGGACCATGTAGTGTAGAATGCAAATCAAGCAAAAATAAAATAAAAATCCCACCTCAAGTGCTTCCAACAGCTTCTCTTCCAACGAATAAAATAAAAAGCCCACCCTCATCCCTGTTTTCTGAACATTTATGATGATTTTTGGCTAGCTGTATATTTCAGTGTAGGACTGTGACAACTATCTTCTATACTACAGGGGAAGACTGTAACAGTGCAACAAGCTGTCAAATAAATTGATTCTCCTGTTAAAATCAAGCAAATCCATAAAATATTCTCTTGTAAGATAACAATTGATCTCAGTGAAAGGTTTGTAAAATGTTACTATCAATAAATTATGTATTTCCAACTCAATAATACATTTTTGGTCACTCTCTCATAGCTCTAGTTTTTCCACACTTTACCCTAGAACGCTTAAGTTTATGCACAAAATGCACAAAGTAATAGCGATAAAATGGAAAGAAACTGAGAAAAATAACTACTTATCACCTCAAGTAACTCGTTTCTGGGTCTGGACTCTGCAACTACAACATCTCCTGCTCAGTCACTGCAGAACAAAAAAACAACATACACAAAGTAATAGCGATGCATAGCAAGTGGCTTAAATCTATATTAAATGACCAAAGTACCCTGGCCATGCGTGGCCACCAAGCCATTATAGCGCCTTCACCTCCAGCCAGATGCCATTTAATGCATTTAATTTGCATTCATGGATTATGTACCTCTACCCGCCAGTTTTATTAACTATGCCTTTTCTTAAATTAATTTAATCAATCTGTGTTCTCATTTTCCTGATTTTTTTAATGCATTTAATTTGCATTCATGGATTACATACCTCTAGCCGCCAGTTTTATAAACTATGCCTTTGCTTAAATTTATTTAATCAATTTATGCATTCGCATTTTCCTGAATTTTTAAAACGAAAATGATTTATAAAGCTACTCGGACGAATAGAAAAATAGATAAATGCTAATTTTCCAATATAAAAAATAGCTCTCCAAATTCAAACTATACAAAAAAATAAGTAATATGTTAAATGTCAAAATGTGATTGGTCGATGCTGCCCGAGAAAAGCATTCCGGGCAAATGTGATAGTTTTCCTGCCTGGTGGCAGGAACTAATAATACAACTATTGAAGTTTTCTTATTTAATCAAGATAGAATAAATGAATAAAATATAGAAGAAATAATAATGATAATAATTAAATAAAACAAAGTATTTAAATTTGTTTATTTAATTAAGAGGAAATAATATGATAAAAAGAAGAATTAAAAGTGAACTTAATATAAATAAATATTTCTATTTATTCATTAAGTAGATGAATTTAAGATTAATTAATCAAATAATTTGTATTTAATTAATTATATTCTCCAGACCATTTTTAGGTGTATACAACTATTAAATTTTGAATATGTTGCATCTATCTTGTAGTGGCATGTGGTCATTCCATGAGTGCTCATAAATTTTTTATTTCCTACCATTTTTTACTTCTAATGTGTGGTGATAAGAAATTATGTGTTTGTATTTCATTATGAAATTCTAGATGTGTGACCCAAGAGGAGGGTTTAGAGTGGTGCAAATATTGGTTTTATCCATAGAGTCAAAATATTTTTTCCTCATTAGCCCACTCAAGGGCGAGCTGTGGTTGGAAAACATGTTCCATATCATTTACCACATTGGGATACATTTTGTAAGGTGAGTAATTTGAACCTTTCTCCTCCATTTTCCTATGGGAGGAAAAATTTATCCCGAGCTATTAGGGGGTACTTATTCTTATTCCATATTAAGTCTCTCATAATCTTCTTGATTGAATCAATTATGTATTTTGGGGCTTTGAGAACAAAGAAGAGATACACCATGAGCACATATGAAACAAACTTAGTCATGATAAGTATGCTTACAAAAGTTAACCACTAGGTCTCTCCATGTGACTAGTGTGGATTTAAATACCTCTAACATGGAAATCCATAATAAATTTTTGTAGGCTCCACTAAATAGTTTGATACCCAAGTATTCATTGGGGAGATTCCCTTGTTTGAAGCCAAGGATTCTCGCTATCCTTTGTTACAACCTTAAAGGAGAGTTTGGAAAAACCTTTTTTTTCTACTCAAATTTCTATTGGCCTAAGGCTATGGTATATGATGAGAGTTTTTTAATTATGTTAGCTTCATTCAAGCTAGCTTCACCAAATAAGTATCATCAAAAAAATGTAGGTAGGTGAAGGCATCCAATCCTTTTGTGGCTACTATTCATTTCTATTTGTTGTCCAAATGAGAATGTGAAATGCATATTTCAAATTGTGCTAAGCATTGGCCAATGGTTGATGTCATTACTTATGATCTCATTATTATAATTGATCCTTGGTTCAATAAGAAGTCTACCACCTTATTTCCTTCACAATAGAAATGAGTGAAAAAGAAGGAAGATAAGCTATCCAATATGTCTCAAGCTTCATTTAAATAAGTATTTATTCTCTTGTGATCAAGTTCCTTTTATAGATATATAGTATGACTACCATAGAATTACCCTCTATCATTATTGTGTCAATGTTATATAATTTTACTAGCAAGAGACCTAACAAATAATGATTTAGCTTCTACTTCATTATTTGTACCTAGTTGTAGCTTCTTGGAGGTAAGTTTGATCATGTTGCCTTGGGATTCTTTGATGACACCTTTAACACTAAATGGCCCTAGGTTTTCCTATGATGCCTCATTAAAATTTTACTTGAACTTGCAATGGGGTGATAGAACCCATTTGACTAGAGTTCTATTGATGAAGGGATGGTTGAGCCCATGAGTATTGTGAATGAGGGGAGACTTATCTTGTAGTAGATTTCTAGAATTTCTTGTCCCAAGCTATTAATAAACTATTCCTTTGTGATTTGAGAACAACTTAACTCATTACTACTTCAAAGATGGTTGTTCCAAGTTTAGAGGGAAAGCTTTCCCATCTAATTACCTCCTACTGAAATATTCACCAATTTCTCTCTTTCCATACATGCCATATCAGTATTGATAATTTGGCTATCCATAAAGTAGAGAATATTGCATTAGGTTTAGGAATGAACCATTTCTTGAAAAGCTATACTACGGATTCTAGGGTTGAAATTCCACTTTAATATATCACACAACCAACTCTAACATAAATGTTGGATACTATATATCCTAAAAATAGATGGAATTGGTATCTCTATAATGTGCACAAAAAACACATATGAATGGACCTCATAATCATATTTTAGTGAGTCTGCCTCCTATGAGTACCTTTTTTATTTCAAAAAAAGAAAAATATCTCACTTTTCGGAGGCAATCCCTATTCCAACACTTGAGGGTAGGCCATCCTTGATCTTATGGGGTTCCATGAGTGAAGATTATCCCAATTTGACTTCACCTAGCTCACTTTTTTAGCAAGTCCAACACAAACCATCCTCCAACTCACTACTACTAATTTTTTGGGTCTCAAGGAGGTTAGTATATTTCTTTTTTAGGAATTGGGGAGCTAGCAAGGAGGGAAAATCTATCGACCTATGTTTCTTGATTCCATCTACATAAAAGATTCACATAATCAACCACCAAATTGCACCCCATTATTGCATAAAAATTATTTGATTTTGAATATGTTGCATCTATCTTGGAGTGGCATGTGGCCATTCCATGAGTGCTCATAAAATTTTTATTTCCTACCATTTTTGACATCCATTGTGTGGTTATAAGAAATTATGTGTTTGCATTTCATTATGAAATTCTAGATGTGTGACCCAAGAGGAGGGTTTAGAGTAGTACAAATATTGGTTCTATCGATAGAGTCAAAATATTTTTTCCTCATTAGCCTACTCAAGGCTAAGTTGTGGTTGGAAAAAATGTCCCATATCATTTTCCCACATAGGGATACGTTCTGTAAGGTGAGCATTTTGACCCTACTCCTTCATTTTCCCATGGTTGGAAAAATTTATCCCAAGCTATTAGGGGTACTTATTCTTATTCTATATTAAGTATCTCATAATATTTTTGACTGAATCAATTGTGTATTTTGGGGCTTTGAGAACAAAGAAGAGATACATCATGAGCACATATAAAACAAAATTAGTCATGATAAGTATGCTACCAAAGTTAACCTCTCCATGTGACTAGTGTGGATTTAAATACCTCTAAGTGGGAATTCCATAATGGATTTTTGTAGGCGCCATTGAATAGTTTGATACCAAAGCATTCATTGGGGAGATTCCCTTTTTTGAAACAAAGGATTCTCGCTATCCTTTGTTGTAGCCTTAAAGGAGAGTTTGGAAAAACCTTTGTTTTCTACTCAATTTTCTATTGGTCTAAGGCTATGGTATATGATGAGAGTATTTTTTTACTATGTTAGCTTCATTCAAGCTAGCTCCACCAAATGAGTAAGAATCATCAAAAAAAATATAGATAGGTAAAGGCATCCAATCCTTTTGTGGCTACTATTCATTTATATTTGTTGTCCAAATGAGAATGTGAAATGCATCTTCCCAATGCTTTAGTTTTTAGGATAAAGAGGTATGGGGAGATTGAATACCCTTAACAAAGTCATTTGATAGCCTCAAATAATACCTCTAGAACTCTATTTAGAAAAAAAACAAATATTGGGAGATGGAAATACATTAAATATCAATTCCCTCCATTTTAGGTTGAGTCCAAAATTTTGCAATATTTTTTATGGGGAATATCTAGTTCACTTTGTTATAGTATTTATTGATGTTCAAATTTATTATCACATTTTTATAATTAGAATTTGAAATGAAGTAGATTATTTCATGCATTATGGTAATTCCTTTATTTATATCCTTATCTAAAATAAAGTCAGTATGTGCTTGGGAGATAAGGTTTAGGAGCACAATTTTTAGTCTATTAGTCATTGGTTTCAAAAGGATTTTCTAAGATATTATAGAGAGTATAGCATAGAGAAATTGGCTAGAAAATTTATAAGGAATTAGGGAAATATTTATTTGTGATTAAAGAAATAAAAATGCAATTCATATATTTTAATACTTTACTATATTTTCTTGCTTCATTGCACACTACCACCACTTCTTTGCCAACTATAATATGCTAACATCTTTAGAAAAGTCAACAAGAAAATAATCTTAGATTGGGACCAAGTTACCTAGATGTATTTGAGAGTACCATCTTATTCTCTTATTTAGTAAAGGGAACCATGAGCATTTGATTGTCTTCTTCCCTAGCAATGGTTGGAATATGTTGGAAAAATGCCAATTGTTCTTGATGGTTAGTCACCTCAATTCTATCAAGTAGATCACTAGAGAAGGAAACTACTCTATTTTGTGTGTTCCAATTTTTTGAGGACCAATCCCCCTTATGATACCCTTTGTTAGTTGATGGAAATTATTTTTTTCACATCTTTCTAGCCTTGGTGAAGTTGTGATTTTTTTATATTCTTTTCACTTTCACCAAGCTAGATCTCTTATGATTTTTTCTACCAATAGACTTCTTCCATGTCTTGTTAGCAATGTTTTTTCCTTCATTTATTGGTCTTCATTAATCACATTTGCTATAAATTATTCATTAAATGTGTGTAGCTCCCCTTTAATCATTTCCTTCTTTTGAAATATTTTTAAAATTGTACTTATTTCATTCCTTGAGAATGGATATCAAAGCAACCAACTTCTTAACTAAAGAATACATTTTTGTTCCCTTCACTTTTGGAAAACCAAACCACCAATTCTTACTTTAAGTCTACCATTGTATGTTGTTGATAAGATCCAACATCCTCCTCATTGTTGGTATCTGATGACTCTCTAGGATATGCTCTGGACTTTGTTGTCTCATCTCCTACATCTAACATATGATGGACCTCATAATTAGATGTCTCCATCGGAGCCTCAATAGGTTGTGTAAGAGGAATAAACATATGTAGTTGCACACACTGCACTAATGAGACACACAAATATGTGGAAAAGAGTAGGGTATACCAATAGAAGTTGATCCAACAGATGTATCACTATCATGTGGTTGCATTAATAGTGAACTCTATGTGATCAAATGGCCATTAAAAGTGTGTGACCAAGATACTCTGATGTGTTTCATTTGCAACAATCTCTAGTTGTTGTATTGGAGGTGGGGGAGAAATAGGAGGGGAATAACTAGGGTTACTCAATTTACCTCAGGTCTATCCTAAGGCATTCCTCTACCCACACCTTGGAAATTCCTCATATCAAAGTAGTTCACATGCTTACCCATGACAAATTCAACATATAGTTTTTGAAAAAAATATTGGGGGACATCAAGATTGTTTTTGGGTGTTTTATCAAAAAACATCCACCAACAATCCCAAAAATTATCTAGGATACCTTGATGTGTGCACCATTTAATCGACTATTTGGGCTTACACACATCAATGGGTTGTCTAGTTTTAGGATTGATGAAATTTGTGCTAATTGGGCTTTGGAAATGTCTAGTTCCTTCACCTGATCGTACAATAAACCATCGACATATTGTTGCCTCTTGGCCTCTCACCACTTTAAAAAGGAAATATGTTGGTTGGTGAGGGTTTCAACATTAGAAATTATTGATTCTAAAGTGGTTTTCATTGCAAAAAAGTGAGGATTCCTATGGTATAACTAGCAAATGTTCCTCAATTTAGTTAAATTACCATTGATTAAGTCATGGATAAAAGAGGGTTTTGTAGGGGAGGAATTGGTGGTGGTGGAGGATTTAGCTGGGAAGGGTTTCCTTCTGGAGGAGGATTTGGATTCTCATCCATTGCAACACTTGATTGATGTTGAAAATTTAAAAAATTAATAATTTTTTAATTACAAACTAAAATGTATATAAAAAAACTATTTTACACTAAAATTGTTAACAAATAATGCTACAACATTTTTTTTTGAAGAAAAACAATTAAAAATCACATACCTTGTAAGAAAATTAGTTTATATTGCTATTTTCAAACATGGGTATCAGTTATATCGGATATGTGTTTCCTTGGGTTCGCCCTCTTCGTGCAACCATGGGTGAAAATGCAAAATGATAAAGTTTCAACTTTTTTTCTTTATACTTTTGTAAATGGATATCCATTTGGAATGGATATTTGATTAGAACTTTTATTCGTTCCAAACAAATATCTATGTGGTTTCCTATGCTTTTTTTAAGAAATTCAATTTTATAATATAAAGTTGGTTCTATTATATATAATATATATTATATTATATATAATGTATATTATATAAAATAATAAAATAATAATATTTTATAATTATAAATTAATAGTTTATATATATTATATATGAATTATATAATATAATAATAATACATATTATATATTAATAATATTATAATATATTATAGAGGATTAATAAAGGGAAATCTTCTATCTTCTTCTTCAAAACTCCTCTGCTTATTCAATCTAGGATTGCTCATATTCTTAGATTTTAGATTGGTAACCTCCCTTTTGTGTATTTAGGTGTTCCCCTCTCTGTGTACCCTCTACCAAGAGGTACCTGCAAGAGTGTTCTAGATAAGTTCAGAGGTTATGTCAATCATTGGACTTGAAAGTGGTTGTCTTTTGTTGGGAGGATTATGCTCGTAAAAGTTATGGTTTAGGCGCTTCCTATCTATAGGTGTATGCTCCAAGTTGCTCCTGTAGGTTTTATTAGAGAGCTTGATGCAATCTCTAGGTAGTTCCTTTGGTCAGGTAGATTGGATTCCAAAAAGTGGAGTCTAAGCGGGATTCTATTTGTAGGCCTATTCAATAGGGGGTCTGGGTCTTCGACATGCAACTATTACTGGTCAGGCCTTAGCATCCAAGCTCTACTGGCGTTGGTGTACTAATTAGGATCAATGTTGGGCCAAAATCCTCAATGCTAAATATTTGAGAGGAGTTGCAGGTACAAATATTCCTAGATGCTCCCTCAATGGTAAGGGGTCTATAATTTGGGATACACTAAAAAGAGGAGCGAGCTTAATCAAGCAGGGATTGTTCTAGATTTTCCACAAGGGTGAGGATGCTCTTTTTTGGCTAGATTCTTGGGATGGTCACCACCTAATCTTTACCACCCATCCTCATTTACAAAATTTGGGCTTGTGTTTTTAGGAGGCTAGATGGTCGAAGGTGAGTGATTTTAAATATATGGAGCATTTGGATTAGGTGGAGGTGCTTAAGTGGAAAAGGAGCCACCTGTGGCCCCTAGGGGGTTTAGAAGGGCTAGGATTTTGGTAGGGAGAGTTTGCAGCCCTTTGCAACTGAGGGATTTCTTGGCTTCACCTTTTGATCCAAAAGGAGTTTACTCAGTGACAGTTGGGTTAATCATGAATTGGATAGAAGGAAATATGGGGAGGTTGAAGTCCCTTGGTAGAAATGTGTTTGGAATAAGTTTGTGTGGCCTAAGTGTAACTTCTTTCTATGGTTAGTTGCTTGTAACAAGTGTCTTAATTGGGATAATCTTTTGAAGAGAGGATTTCAAGGTCCCTCCATATGTTTCCTTTGTGAAGTAGTGAGGAGTCTTCTTCACATTTTTTCTTTTAATGTGATTTCTCTAGATCCATCTAGCACCTTTGATGGATGATGTGGAGACACTCTTGTGTGCATGCTTTTTCCCTTACTAATTTTTGGAGGACTTTGGAGAGGCCCCCTTCTCACTCTTTCCCTCTTCAGATGGCATGGACTATTGGGCCTTCATGCATTCTTTGGAAAATTTGGTTGGAGAGGAACCATAGGATTTTCTAGGATAAAAAGTTGATGGTTTTGTGATGAAGGGTTCTTCCCTTACAACCAGAACAACAATGCACAACTAGGTTTTCACGACAAAAGAAATGCTCTTTATTACCGATCACTACAAATTATAGAGAACATTCCATTTATTGGCTTCTTACAGGCATCCACCAATTGGTAGATCTAAATTAATCACTTGTTCTTCACCGAAAGATATCCTATGTTTGATCCTTTATGTTCTCTATTCTTCCCTCTCTGTCTCTGCACATGTTCTCTCGTGGCCTTTTTTATTTCTCACAAGATCTCCAGGTCGGCCTTGGTCTCATGTCGTAGTATCGTTCCTCACCCAATCAGATTTTGGAATCTCCAAGTTGTTACATCGTAGTCAACACTGGCCAATAAGATTGTATTTCACAACAACGATGTGAAATACCCAATACCGCTTCGCCACGTGTTGGCCTCTGGTTCGCCCAATCCTCTACCGCCGTTGACCACCATGTATCTAACACCATCGGACTATCGCCTAGACTCCATCTCACCTTCCACCGATACCACCTTATTACTTTGACACCACATTATTGCCTCATCAAGGAGACCACAAGTCACCTTCCACCGATACAAGGGAGTCCCGATGATGAATGCTTCACACTATAGAAACCATCAGGTCGTCAAGGGAATGACATAAGAGGTCCCGCCAATGCCACTGAGTTGTACCGATCAGACCACTGGGGAAACCCAAATCAGAGTCCCACCGAAGATGCACCCACACTGATAGAACATAACACTAATCTCATAGGTGGTTGGGCCATCGGGGAGATGGAACATAATGTTCAGCCGATAAGGAAGCTCCATGCCGATGAACCATAATTGTAACCTCCGCCAACACCATTGTTCAATCGCTGAGACATGAAGGATCATTTTGCCGATGTGTTAAGATCCCAACGATGAAACATGATTAGACTTTATTCGAGCAAATAATCACAAAAAGGTGATGCATGATTGCTTCTCTCCCTGGATGCTCCTACATCAGACACCCGGGGTAGATTTGAAGAGTGACCCCATTACTTCTCGGAAGTTAGAGAAAAGCCTAGACGGATAACCTCCGATTCAGAAAACCAAGTTGAGTCTTCAACCGACCTTCCTTTCCACTTCACCAGATATTCTTTGTACTACCTATTCCTAGTACTTCGTCCCACTTGACTATCCAAGATCTCTACAATTTCTCTTTGTGTTGTTGTTGATGCTAGAACACTTCTTCGTGCCTCTACCAACTCGGGCTCCTTATCTCCTTTGTGATACTCTATCAGGTCTGAAATGTTGAAAATAGGTGAGACTTGAATCCCACTCGACAATTCTACCTCATACACATTTCTTGAATCATGCTTCTTCAAAATCTTACATGGTCTGAATTTCTTCATCTTCAACTTATTGTATGTACCAACTGGAAATATTTCCTTTCTCAAATGAACCATAACTCCATCTCCAATTGTAAACTCCTTACGTCTTTTTTTTTTATTTACCTTAGTCTTGTACTGTGTATTCATCTTATGAATATGATTTTTAACTTCTTCATGCACGTTCTTGATATGTTTAGCAGAATCCTCTGCTTCTGCACTACGTTTCCCTTATCCATTTTCTTCAATTCGATAGCAATTCTTGGGCTACTTCCATACACGATCTGGAATGGTGATCTACCAGTGCTTCTATTGATTGAATTGTTATAAGAAAAAATTTCTTGCAGTAAAACCAAATCCCAACCCTTGGGTCTGTCGCCTATCAAGCATATCAACAAGTTACCCAAACTCCTATTCACCACCTTCATTTTTCCATTTGTCTATGGATGGTGCACTAAGCTAAACTTCAGGCCAGTTTTCAACTTCTTCCACAACATCCTCCAAAAGTACCCAAAAAACTTGGTATCTCGGTCTGAAACTATGCTCTTTGGTAAATCATGTAGTCTTACCACCTCCTTGAAAAATAATTTTACAACATGATAAACATCACTGGCCTTATGACATGAAATTAAGTGTGCCATCTTCAAAAATATGTCCACCACCACAAATATGGAGTCATGACCACACTGTGTCCTCGGAAAACCAAGAAAAAAATCAATGTTGATATCCTCCCACGGATTCTTAGGGACCTATAACGGTTGATACAATCCAGTATTCTGACTAGTGCCCTTCACCATTTGACACACCTTGCAACCATGGATGAAATTCTTCACATCCTGCTACAATTGTGGCCAATAGTAATGTTCACTTACCACAATGATTGTCTTATCCCATCCGAAGTGACCTGCCATTCCGCCACTATGCTTCTCTTTGATCAAGTTTTCTCTCATGGAACTCCTGGGAATGCACAATTGATTCCTCCTAAATAGCATATGATCTTGAATGGTATAATCCAACCACCTGGTCCTATCTAGTGTGATAGGATCCTTACAAACTTTCCAAGCTTCTGTGAAATATGGATCTTCTAGATACGAACTTGTGAGTTCCTTGAACCCAACAACTTCGAATTGCATTTCTGTTAATGAGTTTTGCCTCTTGCTCAAGGTGTTTGCAACTCTATTTGATCGCCCACTTCTATGTTTCAAAACAAAGGTGTAACTTTGTAGAAATTCAACCCATTTCAGATGTCTTTGGTTTAATTTTCCTTGACTGTTCAAGTATTGTAAAGCTTGATGATCAATGAATGAAATAAACTCTTTTGGCTGCAAATAATGTCTCCACTTTTTCAAACCCTGGGCTATGGCATAGAATTCTTGATCATACATAGAATATATCTTCTTTGCATCATTCAATTTCCCACTAAAGTAAGCAATAGGTTTACCTTCCTGGCTCAAAACGGCTCCAATGGCGCTACCACTGACATCACAGTCTACCTAAAATACTTTATTGAAATTTAGGAGTTCCAAAATAGGCTGCTCCGTGACCTTCTTCTTCAGCACATCGAAACTCTTTGCTGCTCCTGTACTCCATTTGAAGTCTATTCTATCTTTAATGAACTTCTGGTAAAAACTTGCTAAAACATGAAAAGATCTTACCTCATTAGTGCTTCTTGGCGTTGGCCACTCCATAATGGCTTTCACCTTTTCTGGATCCATCTTGAGACCCTCTGTTGAGATAAAAAATCCTAGATACACTAGTTCATGTTTCACAAAACTGCATTTCTTCAAGTTGATCAACAACTTCTCCTCTCTTAGCTTCTCAAAAACCTCTTGAATATGCATCAAGTGCTCCTCTAATGTATTACTGAAAATAAAAATGTCATCCAAGTAAACAATAACAAACTTACCTAAAAATTCCTTGAATACCTCATTCATGAGTCTCATGAATGTGTTGGGTGCATTGGTCAGCCCAAAAGGCATGACTAACCACTCGTACATTCCTTCTTTGGTCTTTAAAGTTGTCTTCTAATCATCTCCTTCTCTTATTCAAATATGATGGTAACCACTCTTTAGGTCAATCTTTGTGAAATAATCATCTCCACTCAAGCAATCCATTATGTCATCCATTCTAGGCAAGGGAAATCGATACTTGATTGTGATCTTGTTGATGGCTCTTGAATCATTACACATTTTCCATTCTCTATCCTTCTTAGGTGCTAGTACTATAGGGACTACACATGGACTCAAAATTTCTCTAATCAATCCTTTTCGTAGCAACTCCTACACTTGTCTATTCAACTCTTCACTCTCCGTTGGAGTCATTCGATGGGCTACCTTGTTTGGAAAACTAGCCCCAGGAATCAAATCCATCTACTGACTAATCTTTCTTACTAGTGGTAATCCTTCAAGCACATTATCAAAAATAATACTCTAGAATTCATCCAACAAACCACACACTTTTGTAGGTACCTCACTACTAGCTTCCTTTTCAACTCTTGGAATTAATGCAAAACACATGGGTTCATGTTTCATACCTGCTAGGAATTTCCTTCCATCGACTAAAAGAATTCATGCATTGTTGCATACCTTCTCATTTGCTTCCTTTAGAGGCTTCAACTTATGTCGAACTCCATCCTTCATTAATGAATAAGTATTCACATGCCCATCATGTATTTCTCGTCGATCAAACTAGCATGGTCGACCCAACATGTGACAAACATCCATGGGTATCGCATCACATAAAACCTCATCTCTATAGTTACCAATTTTGAATTTTATCAAGCACTGTTCATTGAATAGGACCATTTTATCCTTCTACAACCACACAATCTAATAGACTTGGGTGCCTTCTCCTCTCCAACTGCAATTTGATGACCATTTCTTCCAACACTAGATTATCAGTGCTACCTCTATCAATGATGATATTGCAAACCTTGCCTTCACATTTACAATGGGTGCAAAAAAAATTATTTCACTGGTCGAGCTCCTTCTCTTCATTCACCAAGGACCTTCTGACAACAAGGGACACACCCTTTTCTACATCTTCAGACTGTGAAGACCGAGTGTCTTCATCTACATGGGCTACTCATGCCTTGCCTTTAGGCCTCTTGTTCACCTTCTCTTGGTGTTGCGGGCACTCATATTCCTTGTGCCCCTCTTCGCCACATTGGAAACATGTTCCTCTGAAACCTCCTCTTCCTGGTCCACACCCAAACCTTCCTTTGCCCCTCTGATCTCCACTATTCTAATCACGAGGCTGTTATGAGTCATCTCTTGACTAATCTTGACTGGTATTGGATCCTTCACCTTTCTTATAATCGCCACCTCGACCTCCATATGGCCATTTACCAATCTTTCCACCTTGACCTCCTCCTCTTTGCTTGCTTTCAAATATCTTGTTTAGTTGCTCTTCAACCTTTAGAGAGAACTGATAAGCATCTTCAATGGTGGTCATTCTTACCAATACCAATTCCTCCTATATACTAGGCTTCAACCCATCGATATATCGAGCAACATTCTCTTTGTTTGCCTCTGAGTTTCCTGTTCAAATCAGAACCTTGTGAAATTCTTCAGTGTATTATTTCACCATCCTCGTTCCTTGTCTTAGACTTTTCATTCTCTTTAGCAGCGCCAATTCTTAATCCATTGGAATGCATTGTTTCTTCAATTTTTCCACCATCCTTTCCCATCTGGAGATTTTATCTTTGCCTTGTTTGCCTCTTTCGAGCTAGATCTACTTCCACCAAATATTGGCATGGCCATTCAATTTGGTCTTTGCAAACTTTACTCGGTGAGGATCTTCAATCTCCTCAAATTCAAAGAATTCTTCCATATTGTTGATCCAATCAATCAATTCTTTTGGGTTCAAGCTTCCATTGAAGGTTGAGACTTCCATCTTTGGTTTCTTTCCCAAACTACATATTGCTCGAAATAATCTCAACTCTCCAGGATCTACTTGATCTTGTTCTTCCTCTTCCAATTCTTCTTTTGTTTCACCATCACTGTCATCTCTTTCCTGGTGTGCTCCTCTTCCTCTTCAGACCTCTTCTTGCAAGGCTTGCAACTGCCTTCTGAGGGCTCTAATCTCATCTCTCAGTGGATCTCCACCTCTACCTCTGCCTCTACCACGCTGGGCCATTCTTGGAGGCATTTTGTTCTTAACCCACACTCATAGGTCCAACTGCAACTTCCTTACATTCGATGCTTTGTTATAGACTTAGGAACTCCTACTCTGATACAACTTGATCAAGGGTTCTCGCCTTACAACCAGAACAACAATGCATAACCAAGTTTGCATGAAAAAATAAATGCTCTTTATTACTGATCACTATAGATTACAGAGAACATGCCATTTATTGGCTTCTTACAGGCATCCACTGATTGGGAGATCTGAACTAATCACTTGTTCTTCACCGGAAGATATCCATGATTGATCCTTTTTGTTCTCTGTTCTTCCCTCTTTGTCTCTGCACATTTTCTCCCGTGGCCTTTTTTATTTCTCACAAGATCTCCAGGTTGGCCTTGGTCTCATGTCGTAGTACTGTTCCTCACCCAATCAACTTTTGGAATCTCCAAGTCGTTACATCGTAATCAACACTGGCCAATAAGAGTGTATTTTACAACAATGATGTGAAATACCCAATACCGCTTTGCCACATGTCTGCCTTTGGTTCACCCAATCCTCTACTGCCGTTGACAACCGCATATCTAACACCATCAGACTATCACCCAGACTCCAGCTCACCTTCCGCCGATACCACCTTATTACTCTGACACCACATTATTGCCTCATCGGGGAGATTGCAAGTCACTTTCCACTGATACAAGGGAGTCTCGATCATGAATGCTTCACACTATAGAAACCATCGAGTCATCAGGGGAATGACATAAGAGGTCCCGCCGATGCCATTGAGTTGTACCGATCGGACCATCGGGGAAACCCAGGTTAGAGTGCCACCGAAGATGCACACCCACACCAATAGAACATAACACTAAGCTCACGAGTGGTCGGGCCATCAAGGAGATGGAACATAACATTTTGTCGATAAGGAAGCCCCATGCTGATGAACCATAATTGTAACGTCCACCAACACCATTGTTCAATCGCTGAGACAAGAAGGATCATTTTGTCGATGTGTTAAGGTCCCAATGATGAAACATGATCAGACTTTAGTCAAGCAAATAATCATAGAAAGGTGATGCAGGATTGCTTCTCTCCCTAGATGCTCTTGCATCATTTTTCAAGTTTGGTAGTGGATTCTTGGTATGCTTGAGGAGACTATTTCAACTAATTGTGAGGTTGGAGCTCCTCTAGATGCTGGTGAGGTAATCGTGCTTCAGGGTTTGGGTCTGAATGGTCTAAGCTTAAGGAGGACCTATTTCAAAGGGAGGAGACATCCCAATAGTAAAATTTAGAGAGAAGGAAGGTGGTCCCCACCTCTTGTTGGGATTCTAAAAATTAATATTGATGGCTCTTCCAGGGGAAATCTGAGTTATGTTGGTGTGGAAGGTGTGGAGAGAGATAAATCTGGGGCTTCCTTTTTCTTCTTCTCCAGATTACAAGGCCACTAGACTAATAATCTCATGGAGGCTCTAGCAATTCTTGTTGCTTTGGAAAATGCATGCACTCTTGGTTGGCATAAGGTTATTTGTGAATTGAATTCACATATAGTGATGAATTTGTTAAACAAGAAAATTTTTGATGGGGTGAATTGGAAACTATCTTCGACTGTGTAGCAGATTCTACAATTGAGAAGTTCACTAGAGTTGGTGTCCTTTGCTCATATTCCAAGGGAGTGGAACAATGTGGCATATTGTCTTTCTAAATGAGCTTTTGAGTTTAGGGGTGACTAGAAGATTGATGATTGGGAGCATCTTCTCAATGACCGTGTCTATAAACTGAAGATGTTGATTCATGAGGATATTCATTACCCATGAATAGGTTACAATTTCCTATTTATGTGGCTTGGTGTTATTGGATCTTTGTCAGTTGGGTGTGCCTTTTCGTCTTTGGATATTTGTACTCTTTTTCCTTGTACGCTTGGCTTTTCTTTGATGGAATAAATTTTTACCCCTTTTATTAAAAAAAATATTATAATGTATTATATATTAATTATATAATATAATAATATTGTATATTATATATTAATAATAATATATTATATTATATATTAAATATATAATATAATGATATAATATATATTATATAATATAACATATATCATATATTATATTATATTAATATAATATTAATACATTAATATTATAATATATAATATATTATTATAATATAATATATATTATTATTGTGACCATAGACATAGTATAGGTTAAATACACCAAATCCATACAGATTTGAGGCATATTTAGTCCACTAAGAAATGATCCCAATGAGATATTCAAAATCATCAAAAAACTAAATAACCATTAAACTAACATGAAATCAACATGAAAGCATAATAAAAACCTATTCTAAGACCTCAAATATTATCCCATTGGGGGAGTGGTGTCGCATTGATGTGGAATGGCGACCCTTTCCCAATCCCTTGGATAATATGAGCTTTTCCAATTGATTTTATTGATGAAAATCAATGAAACTAGTGAAATATGTGTGGAACATGGGTGCAAAACTAGTTAACATGACGAAGATGAGTGCTAAATGCTAAAATGCTTGATGGAGATGGATGCAAGCTATGCTATATGTAAACAAAGTTCAAATATGCAAGCCATGGATGCAATCTATGCTAAAAATGGATGTAAGCTAAACTAAGATGAAAGCCATTAATGGATTCTTAAGCTAATATGGATGAAGATTAAGCTATAATACTAACAAATGCTAAATGTGGATGCAAGTGAGTGTGAATTTCAATAACATAAATTTTCTATCAAAAGATGGATCCATTTATCTCCAAATAGAAAAGTATTTATAAGAGAGCAAATGAAGAATCAAGGGCTCAAATCGATTTGGTCAACTAATGGTCAATATTGAATGAAGGGAACATGGATCAATGATTCTCATCAATGGATTAGAATCAAAGATCACATGGATCAAAGAAAGCATCAAGGGTTGAGAATGATTCAAAAAAACACACTTTGTAACAACTTTGAAAGTTTGTTACAAAGTTTGTTAGAAAAGAATATTCCATTTTTGGAGCCAAATAGGATAATATTCCCTATGCAAGTGGATGGGTGAGGAAATTCACATTTTAGTAATTAAAACTAAATTTTAATGTGCCAGATGAGGAATAATAGGATGTCCATTAAATAATTAGTTTATTTAATGAAAAAGGGGTTGTGACATTTAATTAAATGATTTAGATTATTTAATTAAATGAGAGGAGATAAAGAAAAGGGTTTAAATTAAATAATTTGCATTATTCAATTAAACTAGATGAAATGTTAGTGTGAGAGGGTAGGAATTAACCTAATTAGATTAATTAGATCAATAGATGAAAGTGAGGAATTTAATCAAATTACTAGGTTTAGTTAATCAAACAGTAAAAAAGAGGATGAAATTCAGGATCAAATGGAGTTAGTGATCAAATTCAAGTGTGTAGTATCATTCAAGACATTTTTAAGTGTACATTTTTCCCCTCTTTGAAGTTAGGTACCTATTATGTTGGTTCAAAGACTGACGCTCTTCAGATTAATGTTACTGCTTAGATCAAAAATTTAAAAAATTCTCGATTTTTGGATGCCCCACTATTTCCCCAATAGAAGGGATTAAGCTAGTACCTTGCCCCCTTGAGAGATTGGGCATAAATTTTGAATTTTGGGTTGATCTCTCGACAAAGATGCAAGACCAATTCAATTCAAAGAGGACTAGAAATCTTAGATGTTAGATGTAGATAGATTTGATGATGTATAGACAATCATTGGCCATGGGAGCCTCATGTATAGTTTGATCTATCACACATATTCAACTCTTGGATAGAACTATTAGTAAATATAGAAGAATAAGAAGAATAAGATGGATGGATTAACCATTGATTTTGAGATTGATTCAGAAGTCCAACAAGCCTATGATTCTTCAAGACTTTCTTAGATATGGTGATGAGGGAGATGATTTGCTCATTTTTTGGATTGGGACTCTCTGTCATTCCTTATTTTTGATATAACACATAGACATGATGCATCAAGGTATTGATAACCAAGACGACGTTGTATCTAGTGCAATGGACTTTGACTCTGCAAATAGATAGGATAATCCTTGTTCACACCTTGATATACAAAAACCTTGTTGGAATGTAGTTTAGAAGTTTTAGAATATCTCAAACCAAAGCATACACAATAGTCAACAATCTATTCAAAATGACTTCCCTACACACAACAAAGCAAGTATTCTCCAAAGTTATTTTACAAGAATATCCCACAAGCACAAAAAACAAAAGATAATGATCGATGCCCCATTCCTTTCTCTCTAAATCATTTAGACATCATTGAGAGGTCCTTGGAATGGGTCAACAAGATAAATCATAAGAAAAGATTAAACAAAAAAAAGTCAATGTTATCTATATCTCTTGCTAAAGGGTGTTATGTTTTGAGGATAAATATCCAAAATGATTGCCAATGATAATGCCCATTGTAGGAAGGATGCATCGTAGGACGTGTTATCAGATGTTGGTGGGTTGATAAGTTGTTTGAAAGGTCATTGATATAAGGTTTGATTCACATGTTTGATAATGATCAAGAGTTTGATTTTTTGCATTTAGATTTTACTTTTGTTGATTGTTGTACTTGTTTTTTGTTTTGTTTTACCAAAGTTTGAAGATGATGATTGATTTATTATGGATGAAATTTTGTTGTGAGTGAAGCGAAATGGGATGGGTGGTTTTGGACTTTTTGGAATATTTCAATGTTTTTGGTATTTTGTAATGTTTTGAGACGGTTTTTGATCTTTTTGAATGTTTTTGGGTTTTCTGAGTTTTCAAATGTTTTTATGTTTTTTAAGTTTTGACCAAGACCTAAGAGGGATTGACCTAGGGCCTCGGGGGCTTATCAAAGATTAGCCTTGCCTAAGTTATACACACAAATACCACGTATTTCAACTGACTTTGACTTATTATTGATGAGATATGAACACTCGATGGATTGTCAGTTTATTATGACGAACTCCTAACCTAAAGTGTCTCGGGGCTACATCAATGATGGCCTTGTCTATGTTCAAGTTCAAAGGCAACGTAGTTCAACATGGTACTTTTTTTTTATTTTTGATGTTTTGACCTATTTTAGGGATTTTGATGTGTTTTGGATGTTTCAAGGATTTTAAATTTACAATTTTTTGAATGTTTTTGGATTTTAGTTGTACAGGATTTTGACGTTTTTGGATTTTGATGAGATTTTATGAATGTTTTGGGATTTTTAATAAGATTTTATGAATGTTTTGGGATTTTTTGAGAGATTTTGAGGTAAACGATACCTAGATCACAATTTTGATGCCACATTATGGGATATAATACATGGACCAAGAGTTATTTGAAAACAAGAGTGCAATAACCTACCCCAGAGTCTAGCAATGTTTCATATTTTAATGAACAAACCAAGATAGGTAATGTATATGTGAAGAGTTCAACAGATTTTTATCATGATAGATATGGGCTATGGGACTTCACGAGATAAAATGGTAAAGATCATGTCAACAAGTTTTCCACGATTAGAGTTGAAGTATATGCTGAATCTTTGTCAAGATCAAGATAAACTGGAATATCTGGATAAATCTGGATTGGATGGATGGAGGGAACATTGGATTTATCATGACAAGGATGAGATGCTTATGTCTGAGAAAGATTCTCATGATGCCTATTTTCTAGGTTTTCATCATAGTACTTTCCCAAAGCACCACCGTAGTGGTTTTCAGTGGAGGATGATTTTTTATTTTTACTATTTTCTTATTTTTTTGATTTTTTTGATTTTTTAAGTTTTTAAAATCTTTACCCTCATGTTGAACCACCTTGTGGTATTGATGTAGAGGCCACTGTCATAACATGCCAACGATACCTTGCTTGAAGAAGCTTCTTTGCTAAGATATGAGCACTTGAATGCAACTTTGAAGAACTCTCATTTGCCTTATCGATACTAGAATTAACCTTGTCTATGTGCACACATCACGATAAAGTGCCTTCAAAATCTTTATGATGAAGGGTAGCTGCCAACACACAGTAAATGCAAGAATTGGATATCATGAATGGAGTGTATAGTGTCATGCACAAAGTAATATGAGATGGATTGGTCAATGGTTTGGAACCTTTGACTCTCCAAACTTGGGAATATGAGCAATGATGAGTGGGTACACAGGTTTTCATGGAATTAGGACCAACCATTAGATATACTTCATTCCTTGCTTGAGAAGCCTGCTTTTTTATTTGAGGATGCTTTTGATGGATACATTTCCCTTTCATACTTTTCCCCATAGTTTCTTTGACTAACGGAGTATGATTGGGATGATTTTATTTTGTATTATTTGGTATCCATTTGTATTTACTTTGTCCTTTTTGCTTTACTGCTTCATTTTCTTTGATGATCTTCTTCTTTCTTTGATAGGAATTTTTTTTTATGTTGGTCCTAGTTTGTGTATGAGATGATGGGTGGATGATGATTCATGACGTGACTAGTTGTAGTGTTGACAATATTTTCATCATAAGGATCCTTCATGCCCCCTATGTTGATGTTTGCATTAGACAAGACTATCCCTGACGTTGTAAAGGTAGTGACAATATCTAATCCTTTGCCCTGATAATGTATCCTCTGATCCATAGTCACTGAATATGACTTGTCATAAACACATGATATTGCTATGGGTTCCTACTGTTTAGGAATATGAACCTTTTTTCTTTGATTCTATGACATCAGTATCTGTTGATACTGCTTCAAAAGATGTGGGTGTTGATTCAAAAGATGTCGATGATGCACAATCACTGTAAGAATCAAGAATCTCGACTACTACTTTCTCTTGTGTGCTAATGTCAAGAGTAAAATATTCTAGTTCTAGATGAAGAACGTCTATATGCCCCTCACAGGAAATTATCTCATAGGTAGTGTCTAATATATCCTTGGAATTTTCAATGGATTGAAAAATATTCATCAAGTTATGATAATACTTTGGGGATATAAGCTCTTGATCTTGACTTGATTCAGAACAACTTCCATTATATTTAGGGGCATCATATTGACATGGCTCTTGGGTGGATGATACATCATCGGTAAAAGATTCTTCACAACATTTTGTAGGTATGGGTGCAATAAGGGATATTTCTCAGTCCTTTGGAACTTCTTCAACATGCCCAATCATTGAGTCATATGTGGGAGAGATATCACAATCTGATACATATTTGATGCCATTATGGCATGAAATATTGCTAGACACTATTGATGGGTTTGGACTTTGTTTTAAAATAGTATCTTGATATGTGTCTGATTCCTCATGTTGTGATGAATGAATAACAAAAATATGTCCCAATGTGGTATCACGGGTTTCAATTGTGGTGCTTGATAGTTTGAGAAATATAGGAGTGTGATAAGGTTAGACTGTATCAACTTCTTCAACACATCCTCCATAGGCTCCCCTAAGGGAGTGAATTGTCGCTTAGGAGCACTGTTTGTTCTTTGTGGACCATGTTGAGTGTTTTCGGCATTGATTATTGGTTGATTATTTGGCAGTGGTGTGTATGGTTTTTGTGTGTTCATGGTTTGGGTGTTTTCTTTCCTAGGAGCAGTTAAGACCACCTTTGCATTGACAACACCATCACTAGTAACATTCTTATTCTTGGCCCAAAAGTGGGGTTTTTCATTTTAACTGGTAGATGGGAATTTGTCTTTATATGCTTGTGTGTTTCCTTGTGAGATTAGGGCTCTCTTGATGTTAAGGGCCCTAGGGACAAGCTCATCATAAGTGGTGATACATTGCATCTTTAAGTGGAAGGATAGCTTTGGATCAAAATTTTCTATGATAATCCCCACTTGCTGCTCATCCAGAATGGGCCACTTGCTCTTACTAGCTCTTTGCCTCCACCTTTGTAAGAAATTAGCGAAGGATTCTCCTTTGTTTTTATTGAGTGTGTATAAATATTCTAAGCTTACATCCATCCCAATATTGAAGGAGAAGTGATCTATGAAGCTATCGATTATTTCTTGAAATTTCTTAATCCCTGGAGGCAACTATGAGAACCAATTGATTGCGGGGCCTGCTAAACTTTGTGGATATAGATGCATCAAGTAGGAATCATTGTAGGCAACCTCCATATACATGACATGGAATTATTTGATGTGATCCACAAGATTTCCCCTCCCTTTGTACTTATCAAACTTAGGGACCTTAAAATCGGGTGGGAAAGGTACCATTGTGATGTTCCTATCGAATGGGTATGGACATAAGTTTTGTTGTGTATGGGGCTTCTTTTTTTTCCCATTTGAATGTCTTGGATCTATTGTTTGAGTGCCTTGAGTTGTGATGACACATCATCTTGCAGATTTGGTAGAGGAGCATATGTGGTATACTGCGTAATGGTGGATGAGGTGTAAGTGGGATTTATATATGATGGGGTGTTATATGGTGTGTAGGGTGGATTATGCTATTGTGAAGGTGATGGTGATAGAGGTGGAGGTGTATATGATTCTTGTGCATTTGGATTTACGATGCTTTGTTGTGCATTGATGTATTGTTGGGGATTGTAATACAAGCCCTATTGTTGTTGTTGATGTTGTTGCACAATCAAGGATTGTTGTTGTTGGGCATATTGTTGCACTATAAAAGCTTTTTTTTGTGCTTGTTGTTGTTGCAATGCTTGAGCATGGGATTGTTGTTGTTGCAACTCTTATTGATAAGCTTGTTGTGCTTGCAATGCTTGTTGTTGGGCTTGTTGTTGTTGCAATGCTTGAGCTTGAGCTTGTTGCACTTGCAATGATTGTTGGTAAGCTTGTTGTGCTTGTTGCAAAGCTAAAGGCGTGATCTTGTTGCACTTGCAACGTGGAAGCATTTTGATGTTGGGATGGATTTTGGGTGATCATGGGTTGTGGATTGATTTGAGGTGGTTGTGGGATGTTTTGGTTTAAAATTCCTCGTAAGATGGCCTATTGGGATGGAGGAATGTAAGTTTGGGGCCCTATTTTATTTTGCATGTTTTGGGGGACCCATAGTAAAGATGATGATGGTGCCATTTGGTATTGCAATGTCAATGGCACATTTTTGTCCTTGGATCAATAGATTTGAAGGGTTTCCTTGACCGATGTGTTGAGGGTTCCCTTGTTGTGTTTGATGTGGGACAAAGGTATTACCTTGGTTGATGGGGTTTGTGATCAAGGTGTTGTTTTGGTTTGGATTGATGATAGTTGGGGGTGATGTGTTTTGTGGATTGAATTGAGCGGTTTGGGTAACCACTTGTTTTAATGTGTCAATGGGATTGCTGGAGCCACTTGTTAAGGGTTGACCTTGTGTGAGAGTGTTGATTTTCCCTTGTTTTCCCATTTGAGATATTTGGTTCACATTACCTTGTGTAATGTTGGGCACACTTTGGGTACTTGTGGTGATGGATGAAGATGGTTGCACTCGAAATGTTGAGTTCATTGTGGTGTTGTGGAATGTAAGTGGTTTTTATGGATGTAGAAGGTGTTCTGGAATGGTGGTGGAAGATTGAGGTGGGGCACCAAATGTTGGTGTCCAAGTGGTGTCTTGGGGAAGATTGGTGTTTTGAGTACCCAAAAGTGTGTTTTCCCCCAAAGGGAGAATGTGACCAAAATCGGTGGCAATCCTAGTCGCAAGACTAGGAGTTAATGTTTGACTTGGCACCAAGGATGGAGTTGGTTGATTTGTAGATTGGGTTAATCCTTGTGTCAAGTTTTGTGTGAGAAAATTTGGAGCCACATTTTCTAAGGTTTGATGATGTTGTTTATACTCAAGGAGTTCTTCCTTAGTAAGCTCAAGTGGGTTGTTTGTGACATCTTCTACCTCATATGGTCCCAATAGATTTTGTGGTTGTTGTGAGGGGGTAGAATGGCTCCTTGGATCAAATTCTTGCAGGTTCAAATCACTTGCGGTGGATGTAGTTTTGGTTTGTTCCATGATTCTCTTGTGTTGTGATCTTGTTGTAACCATAAATTGTGGGTCACCTATAGGAGAGGTATGTTGAGATTTATAATGGTGAAACTCTCTAGTTAACTCAATTTTTTGTAAAAGGGACCCTCTAAGTTGTTTTGGACCAATGATGTGGATAGGTGATGAAAAGGGTGAATGATATGGGGGATGAACTTTCTAAACTTTTGGACAACACTTTTAGACAAAAGGATTTGATGTTTTGGATAAAAGGGGTATTAATGAACATGTAAATATTTAAGGTAGATTTGTGACCCTCGAGATAGACTAGTCCAAAATGTGAAAACCAACTCAACTAAGTGCATGGAAAAGGATCAATTTCACACACAACATAGCTAAGTTAGGGGATTGGTTTGATGATTGTATAAGTCTAAAGAGTGTTGGTGTGTCCAAATGTTTCTAAAGTTTCTTGGCGATGTGAAATGTGTGAAGATGGATGAATTTTTTTGACCCAAAATGTTAACCTAAAAGGGACCTTTTTTTTGCAAGACCAAAGTGGTGAGAAACATGCAATACCTCTAAAGTGATAAAACCATAAGAAATCAAAGATTTTGGTAATAGAACTCAATGATTTGGACAATAGAACTCAATGATTTTGGTCCATGAAACTCAATGATTTTGGTAAAATGGAACTTGGAATCAATGTTGTGCAATACTTTCTTTGTCTCAATGTTGCTTGTGTTTGGAGAGTCAATGTTTTGAACATACATCAATGTGGGGTGTTCATTTGAATTAATCTTTGCTTAAGTGAGATTGTTTCATTACCACATCAAGAAAGCCTTAATTAATGTTCAAACTAAAATTTCCATGTCAAAGCAACCTTCATTTCACAAATTCCATTATGTGAAAATCATGTAGATAAGGCCATAGTTCCCTATGTTAACTGTGGAAAGTGTGGATTTAGATATAAGTCAAAATATTTATAAGCCTCTAAGGATAAAATCCATAGGGACAACCAACAATAGTACGAATTTTCAAAAGGTATCCATACTTAATCCAAAGGGTTTGAGATTTGATAAACTTTTTGATGTGTGTTTAAGATGTTTTAGAACCAAATAATGTGTCAAATTGACTTACAAGCAATAACATTCCAAGCTCAAGTGGGTACGTTCTTCTTGGTGGGATTGCATCATGCCCTTCGTAGTAGAAGAGACGATTTTACATGCAATTTTAGGGAAAAGTGTAGAGGTATGTTAAGAATGAACTCTTAATCTCTACACTTCAACCAAAATCAGACATGGAAAGTAACTTCTTGGAAATAAATTCCAATGCACCACTTTAAAGAGCTCTTTGGAAGGAAAAAGTTGGCCACTACTTAAACAAGGTTCTTAATGACAACAAACTGAGAAAAAACATGATGCATATTCATCCGCTTGGCCACTTAAGGCATAGGATTAAGTGTAGCATGTTATGGGCTCCAGATTGATGCTAATTTCTCATGATTTCACATCATTTATTTAAAGCCCGCCGATAAACATGCTTGTGAGAACTTTCCTATGAGTTTTTTGATGCAGGATGTATCTCATAGTAAGTCCTCTCTTAAGGGTGACACAAAGTATGAAAGTATACTTGAGTATTTCTCTTCACCAAATATCACACGAAGTGCAAGGGGAGTGGATACGTACTACAAGTGCACCAAAGAAAAGAACATGTACTTGAGTGTTTCTCTTCACCCAAGATCGCATGAAGCACAAGGGGAGTGGATATGCACTACAAGTGCATACAAGCAAAGAAAGAAATCATTCATTTTAATCCAACATAGAAAAATGACTTCATTTTAAGCAATAATGGAAGTGTTTAATTGTTTTGTTCAATTTTAAATCGATATTGTAAAATGAGGATATGTGGGCCCAATTTTAACCAACTTTGAAAGTAAATTTGAAAGTTTAGTTGGTCCTAAAACATAAAGCAAAGCAATATATGATGGGTTATAATTGTCCCATAAGTGTAAACACACTTTTTTACAATGTATGGATGAGCAATTGCATGCTCCTTCACTTTAAATGTGTTCAAATTTGCAAAACTAGTTAGCCTAAAAAAAAAAAACCATATGTTAGTGACATGTTAGAAAGCACATGCAATCAAAAATTTAAGGCACATGTCAAAATTAGCTCTCTATTTTTTTTACCAGTAAAAAGCCTCATTGATCACAAAGGCATCACTATAATTGACAAAGGCGTTGCTATAATTCATGGGCGTCGCTTTGGTGAAGTTTTGAAATTGTTGCTCTACAACAAAAAGTGATGAAAAAGGTGTCGCTATATCAAAGGTGTTGTTATTTTTAAATTTATGATAATTCCAAAAAGTAATAGGCATTGCTAATTTAAAGAGTGTCACTGGATTTAATTGTCACTATAATTCCTTCAAAGGCATCGCTATATGATGATGCCTTACAATGGCGTTGTTGTAGCCTCCAAAAGTGTTGTTGTATCTACAAAATCAAGAACATGAGAATCTAAATAGAAATTCATCATATTCAATTATTATAGCCCTCCTTCTAGTGCCAAAATGTGACCATAGTCATAGTATAGGTTAAATACACCATATCCGTATGGATTTGAGGCATATTTAATACATTAGGCCATGATTCCAATGAGATATTTGAAATCATCCAGAAACTAAATAACGATTAAACTAACATGAAATCAACACGAAAGCATAATAAAAACCTATTCTAAGACCTCAAATCTTATCCCATTGGGGGAGTGGTGTTGTAATGATGTGGAATGGCAACCCTTTCCCAATCCCTTGGATAATATGAGTTGTTCCAATCGATTTTATTGATGAAAATAGATGAAACTGATGAAATATGTGTGAAACATGGGTGCAAAACTAGTTAACATGATGAAGATGAGTGCTAAATGCTAAAATGCTTGATGGAGATGGATGCAGACTATGCTAAATGTAAACAAAGTTCAAATATGCAAGCCATGATGTAAGATAAACTAAGATGGAAGCCATTAATGGATGCTTAAGCTAATATGGATGAAGATTAAGCTAAAATACTAACAAATGCTAAATGTGGATGCAAGTGAGTATGAATTTCAACAACATAACTTTGCTATCAAAAGATGGATCCATTTATCTCCAAATGGCGAAGTATTTATAGGAGAGGAAATGAAGAATCAAGGGCTCAGATCAATTTGGTGAATCAATGGTCAATATTGAATGAAGGGTGAAACATGGATCAAGGATTCTCATCAATGGATGAGAATCAAAGATCACATGGATCAAAGAAAGCATCAAGGGTTGAGAATGATTCAAACAAACACACTTCGTAACAACTTTGGAAGTTTGTTACAAAGTTTGTTAGGAAAGAATATTCCATTTTTGGAGCCAAATAGGAGAATATTCTTGGAATATTCCCTATGCAAGTGGATGGGTGAGAAAATTAGCAATTTTGTAATTAAAACTAAATTTTGATGTGCAAGATGAGGAATAATAGGATGTCCATTAAATAATTAGTTTATTGAATGAAAAGGGGTTGTGACATTTAATTAAATAATTTAGATTATTTAATTAAATGAGAGGAGATAAAGGAAAGGGTTTAAATTAAATAATTTGCATTATTTAATTAAACTAGATGAAATGTTAGTGTGAGAGGGTAGGAATTAACCTAATTAGATTAATTAGATCAATAGATGAAAGTGATCCATTTAATCAAATAACTATGTTTATTTAATCAAACAAGCAAAAAGAGGATGAAATTCAGGATGAAATGGAGTTAGCGATCAAATTCAAGTGTGTAGTATCATTCAAGACATTTTTAAGTTTCTACAATTATATTATATTATAATAATATAATATATATTATATATAATAGTATAATATATATAATATATTATTTTTATATGATTTCATTAGAAACATATATCTGTTTTTCTCTATTTCTTACCATGTCATGTACTTTTTACCTGAACCTAGTAAAAAGTCAAAGTAAAATTTCACATTTTTTGGGCAAATAAAAAATGCCTTTTTTGTCATATCACCACTTTTTGGACCCCCATGATCCTGCACTAACCCATCTCTTGCAGTCAATGTCTCAGGAATTTGCATTGGTCTCTGAAGAATGCTCTTTGTTCCTCCACATTTTAAGACATGGTTCTATATCTTGGAAGAAGGACAAAATCAAGTGTGAAGCATGTATGTTCCTTTTTTCAGAACATGGTAGTCATCACAAATGTTTCATGAGTTAGCAGAGTGAATATTGTGTTGCAGTCATGGAAGGTTCAGAGAAATGCTCTACATTTCTCCACAATTGCTATTGTGATAATACAGTTTGAATGATGAATTTAAAATGTCTATCTAGCTTATCCCTTCAAGTTTTAATTTCTGAGATGTAACAAAAGTTGAGTTTTCAATGTTCTATCTCAAGACTATGTTGTTTGGTTTGGCAAGAGATACTGGTTCTATGTCTATTTTCTTGCACCAACATAATGTTGCATGAAGTTGTGAAAGAAGGGCACATAAATGTTTTTGAATATCATTTTTTTCTTGTGATGTAATCCATGTGATGTTATCTGGTCTCTCTGATACTAGTTATGGTCTAGAGCTAATATTTTGTGGTTTAAGTGTTTGTTGGGTTGACTTGGTACATTAAGTTGTTTGAGCCAAGTTTTTGTGGCATGAACCCAAATGGGATTATGTGCAAAGGTAAAATAGGTCTTGCTTATCTCCTAGCTTGAACCGTATTGAATTTCCTTTTCTCGTAGATGTTTTGGAGCCGACTCAATATGGCTGTTGCACATTTCATGTCTACACAGTTTAGTTTGGTTGACAAAGAGAAAATTGTTGATGCTTGCAAAAGGTATAAATGAAGGATCAAGTATGTGATCAAAGAAGTAATGTTATGTCTTGCATGTTCAATGTAAATGTTGAAACTAGTGCACTAAAGGTAGGGGAATGAGTGTGAATATGCAGAGAAGTGTTTGATGCATGCTGAAGGTAGTGAGCTAAAGAAAAAGAGTATAAGTGAGGTGTTAAAGGCAGTGAGTAGACAAAAGTGTGTAAGTGAATGTTGGAGGTAGTGAGCTGAAGATAGAAGTGCATGTGTTGTTGTTGGAGGCAGTGAGCTGAAAGAAAAGGAGTGTAAGTGTGTGTTGAAGGTAGTGAGCAAAAGGCAGAAGTGTATGTGAGGAAATATGCTAAAGGAAATGAGCTGGAGGCAACAAAAGTGTTGTGGTGGTGGTTGATCACCTAATTCATCAAGTGTTGTATGTTGAGGGTGTACCCTCTTTGTGTAAGTGTTGTATTTTTGGCAGGGAGTTGTGAACTTTAATTAATTGATGTCATAAATCTATTGTAACAATTGTTTCATTTTGTGAGGCTGGATTTGGATAGTAGGTCCAAGAATCTTTCTCACAATTTTTTTTCCCTTCTAGGGTTTTCCATGTATATATGGTGTTGTGGTTATGTGCTTGTGCTTTGAATGCTTAATTTGTTTAAGGCAAGTAATAATTTCTAATTGATAGAATTGAATTGGATTAAATTGAGGGATATACTAATTCAACCCTGATCTTAGTGTGTTTGTGTGTTTTAACAAGGGGAACATATGGACCTTGCATTTGGTGCATTTCCTTGGGTCCATCTTGGGGAATTCCCATACCCAATCCCTGAAAATGGCCTAAAATCAAAATAGTTCACATGTTTGCGTAAAAAAATTCGCATATAATTTGTGGAGAGAATAAAGTGGGACATCAACATTGTTGTTGGGTGGTTTATCAAACACCATCCACCAATGATCCCAAAATTTTCTTGTTATGCCCTCATTTTTGCACCATTTTATGAAAAAATTGGGTTTATGTAAAGCAACAAACTCCAATTTTTGGATTCACAAAATATTAGGCTATTTCAACTTTGGATATATCCATTTTTTTAACCTCATCATAGCTCAAAACGTTACCATATTGCAACATCTTTGTTTCTCTCCACTCTTTAAATGAAGTATGTTGCCTTGTGATGTCTTCGACATGACTTATAATGGCCTTTATATTAGGTGTTATTGAATACAAATGAGGGTAGTGAAGGTATCTCTTAGTAATGTTCTTCAATTCGGTCACATTTATCTCAATTAAATCATGAATTGGAGGATTTGGTAGAGGGTTTGGTGGAGATTTTTCTCTATTAATTTATTTAAAGAATTAAAATTAACACAATTTTAAACTAATTACTAAAATCTATAAAAAAAACCTAGTATATATGCCAAAAAATTAGAAAAAACAGTTAAAATGATAAAAAAATATATAAAGAAAATCACTTACCCTGCTTTCTAATTAGCAAATTTGAAGGAAAATTGATAAATTTTATGAAACTATAAAAATGGATATCAATTTTGGATGGATATCTGTTTTTGCTACTCTGTTCGCGCATCGCTGCATGAAGTTCGACTATCAAAACGAAAAAATGATATATATTTTTTTACATATAGTTCTCTAAAATGGATATCCGTTCTAGGGAGCTTTTTTAATATTAAAAGCTCTCGAAAAAAGATATATTTTTCTTGGAGAGATTTAAATATATGTGTAGCTCTCCAAAATGGATAGCTATAAAATGAATATCCATTTTGGAGAGCTTTTTTATATTATAAAAAGCTCTTTGAAATGGATATTCATTTCAAAGAGCATTTTTTAAATATTTGATATATACCAAGCCTCGACCCCAACATATTAATATTAATATGCTATAATATATAATATAAAATAATATACTATAATATTATTATGTATTATTATATAGTATTATAAAATTATTAATATATTATTATTGTTGTTATTATTTTTTGATACGTATGAGATACTGTATATTGATAATCAAAAGGTTTTACAACACATCTGCCCAACAGGAAACCAAAATGTAGCCTATGGATGCCATTAATTGACTCCATCAATCTTATAGCTCAATATCCATTTATAGGCAAAATAACAACCAACCTTTACATAGAATGAATAGGCTAAACCAACCAATCTACTAACTATAACTAACATTAACCAGCTCAAACCCAAGGCAACCATGACCACACAAGAACCATCACCACCAAAACAGGAAACACATTCATTACCAGACAATTAAGAGGACCCTGTCTCACCTACGAATTCGTTGGCCAATGCAAAGGACTTGGAGTCCTACACCCATTTCTCCCCAAATGAGAGTCATAGGTTGAGCTTCCGTTGAAGAAAATCCACACCTACCGTCATGATCTTCTTGTGCTTAACCAAGGCCATGCCCTTCAGGTCTAGTAAGAATGGGTAGTATTTCACTACCTCCCTAGGAACATAGAATTTTGGAGTATCTCTTGGTCGCGGGACCCCATATTTGTAGAGGCAACATACAAAACCTCCTCCAGCCCGACCAAATAATCCACTGCGAAAAGTATTTTCACAAATGCCTCCACGTTCTTTTCCATTTAGATATCAAGCAACACCGCCAAAAAATGGGAAGTGATAGTCGTGTCCACCCTAACTAGCTTTGTGTTCTTCAGGAACCCTTTCCCCAATATCATTTTGACCACAACCAACATTAGGGGAGCATATTTCTTTTTCAACAGACATTTAATCCAATGATTTATGATGACCCCGTGAAAGGCCATTTGTCTCACGTTAGAGTCCAACATTATCAGAGTGTCGGACCCAAATTTTTTCAGGGTCTTGATAGAGATTTTCACTACAAATTTTGATCGTTCCCCCATAATGTCGAGTGAACCAAAGAAAATGAAAAAATGTGAAACAAGAGCAGGAAAATGAAAACCAAAGGAAGTGACCAAATTCTACCACCCGATCTCAATATAATGCTCCCAACGTCATTTACAATACCTATCATTATTGCTTGATATGAATGCCAAGCATAGGAGCAGTCGTGAGATGATGTAAACCTTCCAGCTTGCCAATCATGATTTTTATTGGTGATCTTAGAAGGATAGGTCGTAATACTAAATTGTGTGCTTTGTAATATGCCTAACAACTAGTTATTATTACAACATGACTGGGCTTTTATTCCTCGTTGCCACCCAACACAAGAAAATATGTCTAGCTTCCTTACCAACGATGATGTGGCGTCCACCATGTCAATGATGTTGGGTCCATCAACCCACCACCTAGGATGATCATGCCAACATGTTACCCCACCACCCTAATAGTTGTGGAATCTCCACACAACTTGGTGTGGAGAGTCGCCCTCCCAGCCACTCACTATCATTGTTTGATTTAGATGAATACTTCTTTGAGCGATATGCCATCTTCCCTCATATTAGATACTTGGTCGGCTTCTCTGTTCCCTTCTCTGAAAATATGATTAAACATCACAAGTTCAAGTCCATCCGCCAAACTCAAAGCCACCTCCAGTTTCATCCCCAACTTCCAATTCAACACCTTCCTACTACGAAGAGCATTAATTACCAATGAGGAGTCACCTTTGATTACCACCTTCCTTTGCCCAATCTCTTTGCATAATTCTAGGACAAGGATCAAATCTTGAAATTCAGTCTCATTGTTTGTTCCTATTGTTAGAGGAGCTGCTAACCTCCCCAACATGCCCCCTTTCCAGTCTCTGACTATGCATCCAACACCTGAGATCTCAGGGTTACCCCTAGTTGCCCCATCAAAGTTTAATTTTTCCCATCCTGCTTGAGGGGGTGACCAACTCACCTTTCTCCATTCTTCAGACGTCACTCTTCCCCCTTCACCCACAAAAGTTGAGACTTTTAGTCCATACTAGCTTCTTCTTGCCACAACGTCCCAAGCAGTAAAGTTCAATTTCCTTGTGTTTTGATCATCCATTCTTGCATTTTTTATCTCTATGATATTGGCCTCAATTTTGTTTTGCAATCTCTACTCTGACATCTCCTTGTCCTGGAAGATGCATTTATTTCTCTCCTTCCATACTTCCCATATGACAATTGATGGACTCATGATCCATAGTCCACCAAACAACGCTTGCTTGTAAAGAGTTAGCTATCTACTAAGCATCTCCAATAAGTTTCCAGGGAAAGTTGAATGCCACTGAAGTTTTGAGCTTAACCACTTCCAACAACTTTGTGTGTATGTGTAGTTTAAAAACAAGTGGTCCCTTATTTCTTCTACTTGTTTGCACAAGGGGTATCTCGAAGGGCCATAATAACCCATCTTAGCAAACCTATCTACTATAAGGACCTTTCCTTGTGAGGTTGCCCAGGTGAAAATTTTGGCCTTCAAGAGGTGCAATTTGTTCCAACACAAATTTGATGGCAATTTAGATTCAAACTCCCCACCACCAGCCAAGACTTCATATCCTACCTTCGCCCTATACTCCCCATTTGGTGATGTGTTCCACTTTATGAAGTCACAACCTTGTCTCACATAGACCTTCCTACCACCCATTACTTGATCATAGATTTCTACCACCTCATCTTCAAACCCAAACTACCTTATACTCTTCCATTGGTAGAACACATTCCCCGACTAAGTTGAGTTCTCAATATAATTTCTTACCCTATCACCCCATGCCTACTTCGTTCTCAACTTGACTTGTTCCAAAATCTCCATATCTTCTAGCTTTGGGAAGCCTTCCCAAGAATCTTCCCAGAACAAAGCCGAGTGAGCATCCTTAATTTCTTAGGTGAGATGATCTAGAATTAGATACCTTGAGCTTCTTATAAAATTCTAGATTCTTGAGCCACTGGGTAACAATCTTGCCAATAACATGCTATTTCCTTCCTCATCAAGATACTTGGCCCTAAGCAATTTAACCCACTTGAGATCCTCTTTTGTGTGTATTTCCCAAACCAGTTTAGCCCCCAAGGCTTTATTCTGTAGAAGCATATCCTTCATCCCAGCCTCGTCCTCTTCTTTCCTCCCACAAATTTTTTTCCATTTTACTAGCAGGAACTTATGTTGTTCCAAGTTACCTTGCCAAAAAAAATCCTTCATCTTCTTATTGATTACTTTGCTTGCCTCAACCAAAAGTGGAAGACATGAAATCATATAGATTGGGAGTGCATCCATGATAGATTTGAGCATAGTTATCCTTCCATCCCATGATAGCCAACGACTCTTCCAAGATGACATTTTTTCCTTTATCTTTTCAATTAGAGAACTACAAATATTGCCATGTTGCACCCCTTTAGCCAGGGGGAGGCTGAGGTATCTACATGGTAACTTCCCTTTATTATATTTAAGAATTCTTAGAATTTTTATTTCTCTTGCTACATTGGTATTGAAAAAGAAGACTTCATATTTTGCAAGACTTATCTCTTGTCCCGATGCCAAGGAGTACTTTTCCATCACACCTTTGAGCCGATTAGCCTCCCTTTTGGTAGTTGTACCAAATAAGATTGTGTCATCTGTGAACTATTGGTGTGTGACTATATTATAACTACTAGTGACTTGTAACCCACTCACCAAACCATTCCTCCTTTCTTGCTCCAAAGATCTCCCCAGGGTTTCAGCCATTATTATGAACAAAAATGGGGAGAGAGGGTCACCTTGTCGAAGACACCTGGAGGCACTAAAAAACCCCTCTGGGGTACCATTCACTAGCATAGAGTATCTTGGGAAAGCAAGCTATCCATCCAATGACCCAATCCAGCCATACCTTTTGGGAACTAAATGACTCCATTACTTTGAATAGAAATTGCCAATTTACCTTGTCATAATCCTTCCTAATATCAAGTTTCAACAACATCACTAGTTTCTTCAACCGTTGTGTGGAGTGTATGACTTCCTATGCTATGATGACACCATCTAGAATCGACTTGCTTGAGATAAACCCAGTTTGCTCCTCTGAGATGATAAAAGGCAATAGTCTTTTTAGCCAATTTGCGACCACCTTAGCCGAGATTTTGTATAGTGTATTACATAAAGAGATAGGAGGATATTCATCCAATGATTTTGTTTCTCTTTTTTATGGGTTAGTGTGATGTGTTAGAATCAAGGAACACTAAGAAGAAAGAAGCAAGAACACAAGGAAATCAACCACAACACCATAACACAAGGATTTTTACATGGAAACCCTGTTAGGGGAAAAACCATGGTGGAGGTTAATCCACAATATGAGTATACTCAAAATAAGTGTTTACAATGGAATGCACATGCATTCAGGCACATTGCCTAGAGCTCACTGCTCAAATACGAAAGGCTTATTGCCCAAAAGAAGACTCGCTATCTTATAGTCACATTCATAGACAACTGGAGTGGATGAACTATGAGGTAGCATCTGCTAATGCCTGATTATAGTTCCAGTTAAGCACATTGACCGCATTCTTCACATTCTGTCTAATTCTACTCTTGAAACTTTGTCTACTTTAATCCAAATCACCAATCTTTGTTCTGCTCAAGTGAAATTGCGCACAGTCGATCTATAAGCCTTCTAACTCTTGCATCATATATCAAAATGATATGAATAATCAATTATATATATCCGCAACTAGAGATTAGAACAACTGCATGTTGGCTTTAACAAAACATAAAATGTGTACAAACTGTCGGCCCAATCCATAAAAAATTATCAATGCGAACCAAACAATGTTGGAAAAAACATAGTAAGGACCCAAAACAACATGTCTCGAACACGAAACACCTTAAACAATTATGTTGTGAAGTTCCGCAACACACTATACTCATCTAGTCGGTCTTTTCTGTCGGATGCCATGTTTTAGCTTTGATAGTTAACACATATCTTCAATTTGACTTATGGTATAAGCAAATACTAAGGTGTGGATGGGATTACTAACCAGGGTTTCCATCAGTGACAACACCAGATGACTTGAGCAGTGTCTCTTGCCAACAATCTCCCCCTTTGGCATTGATGGAAACATTTAGTGAAAAATGACTAAGTGTCGGAATCAGTACCAACATGAATACACTGCAATCCTCAAAACTTCAAAAAAATTTAATCACAACTCCCCTTGAGATGAATATGACATTTTTCACTGTCCCACACTCCCCCTTTGAAATCAATGGCAAAGACGGGAATCTGCACACCAAAAATCATACAAAATTTCTAGAACAAACTGTATATGTACATACATGCTTTTCTAACTTACATGGACTTGAATATATCTGCAAAATTGTTCTTCAACATGCTTAGAATAGTGTCCCAACCCTTTTTGAGACTCTCCAAAATATTCATGTGACCACATAACAGGTAGGATTGCATCTTTGTTGACTCAATATTTTCTGAAACTGACAGCCATAGCATCATGTGCTTCCTTCAATGAACTAAGCATTGTCTCCATTTTAGGACCAATTAGTCCTCTGAGCTCACATACCCTTTCAATAATTATGTATTTTTCATGCTTCAAAATTTTAATTTTTTCAAGTAGGGATATGACTTGACCTTCGTGCTTACCCACAGAAATGGTTAGAGGATCAAAGGTTTGAGAAATATCTGCTAACTATTTCTCATATTCCTTAATTTTCTTCTCAATGATCTCAATGAATTTTGACAAGGATAAGAATGACTTGTAGATATTCCCACTCACAGATAATGCACCTTGAATGTTCTTTTCATAGGTAGCTAATAAGGATTTATCATTAGCAATCATACACTTCAATCTAATGAACCTATTTGCATCAAATTCTTTCTGGACCTTATCCTCAGCTAACTTTTCAAGAGACTCAGAGTGAATACTTACAGAGTTGATAAGTTTTTTCAACTGACTGGAGGAAGAATCAGATGAGTCCTTGACATGTGTGGGTCTGATCTTCTCCAAGATACCAGATGCAAGACTTAGTAGCTCACTGTCCTCAATGTGAGATTTCAATATCTCCTCTCTTGCCTTGGCTTGAGCAAATGATGCTACCTTCAACTTCTAAATAGGAGATAGAGTGGCCAAGTTGATAGGACCTTTAGCCAGTTCAGGGTCAAAAACCTCTTGTTGTTCTTCTAAAAACTTCTTTATTTCCTTTGCATTGTCTCTTGCTTCCATAGTAACCTCATTTGCCTCATCCTTCTTTTTCTTCAATCATAGATTCTTGCTTTGCTTTGGGAATCTCTATTTCTTCAAATGATATATCTTTAGGAACTTCAGTCTCCATGGGAATTTTAGTATCTTGCATATCTAGAGGATTCTGAGTGTCCTCAATTGTGTCTTCTTTCACTTCTCCAATATTAGTCCGAACATCTTGAACTTCCAAAAATGGAACATCTTCATCATGAGTTTCTTCAAAGACAACGTTATATCTATTCTTCAACAAAACTACCTTAAGAATTTTCTCAGTGTCTTTTGCTACTTCCTCACTCTACCCGATCATAAGCTTATTCACCCTTGATTTTCTCTTAAAATCCTTTTTAGCGTCATTGAGGATTTTCTTCATTTCTTCTTGACATTACCGGACATCAATTGGGAAGTATGTGTTCTCTCATCTGCTCATCTTCAGCTCTTGGATTTACTCTCCTCATTTCTAAGACTTCATATAACCCTTTAGGTAACTCTAACATTATTTCTATGAGAGTCATATTGAAAATATTCAAATATTTTATTGTGGCTTCTTCAAGAGTTCTCTGACTGACACTATCAAAAGTGTCATACCATTTAGAAAGTGGTTTGAGATTACCATCCTTAATTAAACCTTTTTCCACTTCCTTTACAGTCATACATGATCTATTAGTTTTCACCTTTTTCTTAGCTTTTTCTTCACCGTAGGGCTTGTCCTTAGAAACTTTTGATGCCTATGTGCCCTTATGCTTGATTTCTCTTACTTCTTCATCTAATTCAGTTTCTTCATCATCTTCAACAACAACATAGACTCTTGTGCTTTTATCCTTCTTCCTCTTTCCTTCTCTTCTGGATGTCTTGACTTGATCTTGTACTGGGATTGATTTCTTTGTAGGACTGGATGAGGGTGCAGAGCTCCTTGTAGATCTAGATATAGAAGAGGATGTTTCTAGACTAGCTAACTCAGTTCTAGCAGGCTCCCCTTCTTCAACTTGTTCTCTTTTCTTCCTAGCTTCCCTCATTACATCAACTTATATGCCGATGCTTTCTGCAAAAGCTTCAACTTCCTTTCTCACCTTCTGGACTATCATAGGCTTCTTTAGTTGTGCATGCACTTGCATATTATTCTCTTCAAAGGTACCAAACCTTTCTTCTTTCGGATCCCAAGGTTTACTCAACAAGTGTTGGGCATACAACTCCAAAATGTGTTCTTCAACCTCATATCACGTAGGCATTATCCAAACTATTCTAGGTTTTGTTGCTTCCATCAAACACTGATCAATGTCAACCATGAAGCAAATAGTGTCCTTATATTTTTCTAAAATAGATTTAGGAATCCTTTCCCTAGCTTGCATTTCATTCTGAGAGCTTCTAAAGTAACCCCAAATAGCAGTTTTCCTTGCTTTGCTATCACCAATTCTATATAAGATGTCTATGATTTGAACAACTACTGGTCTATCACTTTCCCATTGCACTTTACCAGATTCTAAAACTTCATTCATGAAGTAGAAGAATAGACATAGTAGCAAATTGCCATACTTGAAAGAGTTCTTCTTGTCCTTCTTTATTTTACCAAGATTTTCAATTAGCTGGCTCCGGAGTAATTCACATAAGTCACATTCTGTATTTTCCTTGATCATTTGATAAGCTGCATAGATTACAGTATTAGATACAAAGTTATCCTGACTGGAGTGATAGATTTTATATCCAATAACCATAGAATCAAATTTTACATCCCATTCAATGATTTCATTAATTACCATGGCTCTTTTGTCGAAAGTGGAACCGGTTGCCTCAGTGACTGTTTGGTTCTTCACAGATTTCAATGTGGGTGACCCACCAGATGAATTCAGACCAGTAACAATGCTTATAGCTTCTCTTGTGATCTTGAAGGGCCAATTTAACCACATGAACTCAACATGCACTCGACTTAGTATGTACCGAACCCATTCATTTTCGTTGAACATAGGAAAATTCACAATTTGTGTGAACTTCTTCTCCTCAAAAGTCTTAAATTCAGGCCTTACATAAAGATCTTCTCCCACAATGTCATTTGTGTAAAGATTTAACAACTGGGAGCTTCCTAACTCCTCAACATTCGCATGAATATATGGCCTAATATCTTCAATGTGCAAAACACCATACAGAACAAAAGAAAATGTACCTAATGGTTCTGTCTCAATGGATTTGAACGAGTGCCATTTGAATTTTGGGTGGGGTCTATCCTTAATATCAACAACTAACGGAGTGGCCATTTCCAAAAATTTCAAGTTCACAAGTTTTTTAGATAAATACCTTTCGCTGGATTAGGGTTTGTTTGTCGAATCACCTTTAGACTTGTATCTCACCAAAATTCACTTACAAAGCTCTTCAACCTTCTTCTTCTCGAAATGCAATGTGAAGAATGAGGAATAGAAGTAACCTTTTATCATTTGCACATCTAACTTTTTATCGCAATAAATTCTTTTTCCCTAGGTCTTCCGGATACCTTGTTTTCATATTCTATGAAAGAAAATTCTTCTACAGACCTTCAATTTTGCATAAATTTCATCAACAAGTGTTCCCAAAACATCTATAGATCATTAATGCAATTGTTGCAATTCGCCACATTCTGGTACCAACTACCGGCATGGGGTAAAATATTTTCTTGAGAGCTCCCCCTAGGCTAGAGGCCTTAAACTAATTCCCAGAGGAATTTCCAGCACCATATTCTGGTGCGGATTCATTTCATGCATCAGAAACACTCTTCACCCATTTTTTCTTCATTTGATTCCTAATCTCATCCATAGTAAATTTTCCTTTTCCTTTATCAACCTTTTGCATATTTTTCCCTTTGTTTACCAGGCCCTTCCTGCTTCTAAAAAATCTTGCAATGTGACTGGATTTGTTACAATTATAGCACATGACATTTATTTTTCCAAACTAGTTATTCCATTGATTTTCTCTTGATCTACACTAGTTAGCAATATGGCCAAATCTATTGCAGGAATAACATTTGACATTTCTATTGAAAAAGTTGTTTGTCATATTTCTACATTCAATTGACTTATGGCCATACTTATTGCAAATGAAACACTGACCAGAGAATGATGGACCACTTGGATTCATTCTACTTCTACATTGAGCAGATATATGACCAAATTTATTGCAAACAAAATAGTGTCCATTGAACTTTTGAGCATTGGGTTGTCTTACCAAACACCTTTTAGCTTTGCTCATCTAATTTCCTAGCCTAAATTTCCTTTGACTAGATCGAGAGCTTTTTCCTTTCTCATATTCAAGACCTTGCTTGTCACTTCCAATCTTCTGACTTTGAATCAGTTCATCAAGCTTAGCTGAGCTAATCTTGAACTTCTCCTTGTAGTCATTTGTAGTAGCAAGTTCATCCCTGAGAATAAAAATTTGTCTTTCAAGCTCTTCTTCATTGTTTCTGGATTGTTACAATTCAAGCTCCAGCTAATTGAATTCACCATTAATTTTGCTGCATTCATCAGATCTTTCTTTCAAGGATTGAGTAAGATTCTCTTGATTATTCTTTTTCTCTTCAATCTCCTTGGTCATCCTCATCACAATAGATTACATCTCATGCTTTAGGACAACATTATCTCTGGTGAGATTTTCACATTATTTTGTCTTTTCCTTCAAGGCTTGACTTAGGTTATCATCTTCCATGCTTTTACTCTCTTTCTGCTTGAGCTGATCACAGAGATCCTTTCTCTTTTCCCTGGACTTATTGATTTGATCTTTCAATGATTGAATGAATTTCTCAGCATTCATGAGGCTTGCTTGCAATTCCTAGACTTCAAATCTGGAATGATCAAGATCATCTAGTGCCACTAAAAGTTGTTGATGAAGACTGTTGGAATCAATTGAATCACCTTCCCAGATCTTCCCCAAGCTATTAAACTTCTTCTGAGGAACTAGGCTCTGATACCAATTGTTGGAATCAAGGAACATTGAGAGGGGGGTGAATCAGTGTTCTACAAAATTTAACTTTATTAACTTGATCTTTAAACCACTTATAGCATTGAACCAAAATAAAGAAGCAAGAACACAAGGAAATCAACCAAAACACCATAAAACAAGGATTTTTTATGTGGAAACCCTGTTAAGGGAAAAAACACGGTGGAGGTTAATACACAATATGAATATACTCAAAATAAGTGTTTACAATGGAATGCACATGCATTCAGGCACACTACTTAGAGCTCACTGCTCAAATACAAAAGGCTTACTACCCAAAAGAAGACTCACTGTCTTACAGTCACATTCATAGACAAATGGAGTGGATGAACTATGAGATAACATCTGCTAATGCCTGATTATAGTTCCAGTTAAGCACATTGACCACATTCTTCACATTTTGTTTGATTATGCTCTTGAAACTTTGTCTACTTTAATCCGAATCACCAATCTTTTTTCTGCTCAAGTGAAACTGCACACAATCGATCTATAATCCTTCTAACTCTCACATCATATATCAAAATGATATGAATAATTGATTATACATATCTGTAACTAGAGATTAGAACAACTGCATGTCAACTTTAACAAAATATAAAACGTGTACAAATGTCAGCCCAATCCATAAACAATTATCAATGCGAACCAAACAATGTTAGCCAAAACATAGTAAGGACCCAAAACAACATGTCTTGAACATGAAACACCTTAAACAATTATGTTGTGAAGTTTCGTAACACTCTATACTCATCTAGTCGGTCTTTTTTGTTGGATGCCCTGTTTTAGTTTTGATAGTTAACACACATCTTCAATCTGACTTCTGATATAAGTAAATACTAAGGTGCGGATGGGATTACCGACTAGGGTTGCCATCAATGACAACACTAGATGAATTGTGTAGTGTCTCTTTCCAACATGATGAAGGTATTGTTCACTTCTCTAAGAACCCTGCCTGAATCCTTGGAGTCTTCAATTGCTTCTGTTATTTCTTGACCCACAATGTGCCAAATTTTTTGAAAGAAGGATGTTGGGAAATTATCTAGCCCCGATGCATTCTCGGGATGGAGTTGAAACAAAACAATTTTAACTTCCTGCTCTATGATTTTGGCACCAAGATATTCATTTTGAGCTTCCATCACCAGCCTAGGGATGCTGCTCAACAATTCCTTCTGCACCAAAAGGTTGGACCCTTCACTGTCATTTAGGAGAGCATTAAAAAATTCAACTGAGACCCTCTTGACTTCAACTAGATCCTCCAATATCCTATTGTCAGTCCCTTTGATTCCTGAGATCCTATTCACTTCCCTTCACACCTTCGTAGAATTATGGAAGTACTTTGTGTTCTTATCCCCTTCTTTCAACCACATCTCTCTAGACTTTTGTCTCCTGGACATTTCTTCTTTTTCCAAAACATCATTCAATTTTCCTTTCAATGCCTTTTCCTCCTGATAGTTGTTTATATCCATTCCATTAGCTATTACCTTCTCCAAGACCGCCTTCAGTGCTTCTTCAATCTTTCTTTTTTCCTCAAATATATTCTTAAAACAATCTTTGTTCCATTGCTTTAGCTTTTGCTTTACTGTTTTTAGTTTTGTAACCACATTAAACATCTTTGAACCTCCAGGCTTACACTCCATCCACCACTATCTGAATAAGTCCCCAATATTTGGATCCTTGAACCACATTACCTCAAATTTGAACAAACATCTTACTGTCCCTTTATCTCCAATTATATCCACTTGAACCAAAAAATGATCTAAGCCAACACCTAGAATAATCTTACATTCTAGGGAAAAAGGGAAGTGGCCTAAATCCCCTTTGAAGAAAAACCTGTCTAGCTTCTCCGCAATATTGCTAAACCCTCCCTCTTGTTCATCCAGGTGAAGTTCCTATTTCCCATTTGAGTTTCAATTAATTCATTTCTCTCCACAAAGTTCAGAAAATATTCTTGAGACTGAACGATCCTAACCACACCCCCCTTCTTGTCTTCAAATCTCAGGTTAGCATTAAAATCCCCCCAATAATACAAAATTCCTACCCCAAATTATTTATAACCAAACTTGTATTTTTTTGCAAACAAGTATTAGGGCCATAAACATTGATAAGTAAGAAGCATAAATTTGAAATGAGACTTCGTACTGGGCAAACGATCCAATGTATGATACTCAAGAATTCCTCTGCCAACACTGATTGTGGCTTCCAAACAACCAATAGACCACTTGAAGTGCCTTCCGTGTTAACCCCCAACACCCTCCATTGCTTCATTTTTCTGATGAACTTTATCTTCTCCTGGTCCCCCAGTTTGGTTTCTTGAAGTAATCCTATATTTGCTTGAAAATTTTCTAATTGATGCCTGATAAGGCACCATTTGTTAGGGGTGTTTAAGCCCCTAACATTCCAAGTAATTTTTTTCATTTCTATTCAAGAAGAGCCTTGCTCTTCCCTACTTTTAGCATTTCTTTTGTCCACTTGCCTCCCCGTCCCATTTGAGCTTCTCTGGATTTGGGATCTTACCATGTTTCTTACACTCACCATAGTCTGGGGACGATTTGTGCATCTCCTTCTGACTGATCCCTAATTTACTGGCCTCGGCATGATCTGCTTGTGAAACTTTCTTTCTTTTCTCTGGTTTCCCATCCTCAAAAGACAATGTCCTCTTCCAATATTGGGTAGTTTGTCCAATCTTCAAACTCTTCCTCTCCACCCATCCTCAATGAACCACTTTTGGTTGCATTAGCCAATTCGACTAATTCATTCCCTACTTTTATCAAGGAGTCAAGATCTTCCTGCTTTCACTAATTCCCCAAAAAATCAATTGCCTCAACCAACTTCTCTTTAAGAGATCCTTGGGAAGCATTATTCGTCTCCACTTCCTCATTTTCTTCCTCCGGAATTGTCTTCATCCCTCCACACTCATCTGCTCCCCTAACACCCAAGGCTTCATCTTCGATTGTGTTTGCATGGATCTTCTTCTTGGGAGGATCCTGAGCACCACCCTAGTCTTTCAATGGATGATGCCTTTGTGATGTTCGTCGTCCTAGGGTCTTGACAAACTCTGAGCTTGGTGTCGGATTTTTTGTAAGCTTTTGAATCCAGCCACCCCATTCCGATACCAATTCGATTTCGCTCCAAATTTCGTGATCAGGGCTTTTCTCCACACAAAGTCTTACATATGAACCTATGCCATATGGATTCATACTTTCTTCTACACACATATAATTCCCCAAATTATTACCTATTTCCTCCAAGATACCATGGTCCCAAAACTCTAATGGCAGGTTAGGCAACTTCCACCATTCTTGAATCACCTTCATCATGTGCATGTAAGGATTGAAACCTGTAATCCATTTCTAAATGTAGAATCCGTAACCATCCAATAACCAGATGCTAGATTCGATTTCAACCCCAATCTCCTTCGTAGGGAATATTACTACAAAATACCCATTTTCTAGTCTTTTCAATTATGATTTTGTGCCCCATTTTCTTTGCACCAACTGACTAGAAACTCCCATTTGAGATCATTTCCTAACCATTTTTCCAGCAACCCCAACTATTCTAACCGTTTCTGCTCAAGGTGAAGCTTGTCTGCACTTATCACCATTGATTTCCTTTCCCTAACCCTAGATGATTCCTTATTATTATTGAATCCTGGCTCCCCCGTTCCATGCCAATTTTATTCATTGGAATCTAGGGACCGTGTTCCATCTTCCACCCCCAATTCCTATTTGGCCTTTGTTTTCTACCCCAACTAGGGTTTTTCCCTCCAACTCTATGGTTACTTCGCCCCTACCATCCATAATTCCTAGACAACCTTTGATTCCACTGGTTCTAAGGAGAAAAATCTCGCTTCCCTTGCCTACCTCTTCCCTCTGGGTGACTTTCGCCTGCCCCCTAATCCTCCTAGACACCACTTGTCTTCCATTTTTCACCGCTCGTGCGGTGCCTGATCTGCTCTACAGAAATTTTCACTTCTGCATCCCTTTCCCATTGTTCTTGTTCCTTGATTCCCATTGTCTCTCCATCCTATCGCATCTCCCTTCTTCCATCTATTTGTTTCTCTACCTGATTTCGCAATCGCCTTGCACCTGCTCCTTTGCACACCATCCCTTCTTTTTTACACTTCAATATATATATATATATATGGAAAAAGGAAGAGGGCCTGTAGATATATTATTAATAATAAAAATTTACAATAGGTAATAGTTTATATGATCCCAAAAAAACCTTTACAATGATAAAATATCTGCCAGCCCCTAGTTTTCTACTTAAAATGGGTTGATTATACAAATTATTCAGAAATCTAGAACAAAAATTGTTTTTACAACCTAAAATTTAGATAGATTTGAGCATGAAGAAAGAAAAATGAACTAAAAACCCCTACACGACCCCTAGACTGAATTTTCCCCTGGGTCTTCCTGTGCTATTAATATCATGTCTAGGACAGGACCCTGCATCGTTGTTGCTCAAGCCAAATCTGATTTGTATTTTTTGAATTTGTTGCTCCGAAACTTGGTACTACATAAACTATTGCTCTAAAATATTGGCATCAACAATATTCTTCTTTCCCTTAACATACTCAATATCAAAATCATAGGCTTGTATCTTACAGATCCATTTATGATGCTGCTCATTAAGGTCCTACTGCTCTGATACCACTAAAATATCTCTAGCCAAATCTAAACTATGTTTTTTGAATCTGTTGCTCTAGAACTTGGTTCTCTAGAATCTGTTGCTCCAAAATTTTGTCAATTTTTTTTTTTGTAAACTTTTCAATTGTTGCTTGTCTTTTCTTTTTATATTTTCAATACATCTAAAGAGATTGTCTAGAAGGGTGAGCAAAAAGTGCCACAATTGATGCCACCCACCAAATAGATTATTCTTTGTTATTGCCACCTACATCTTGCTTCATCGTTTTTTGTTTCCACCTTCATCCTACTTAGCCAGGCTGATGAGAATATGATTACACCTATCTATCCATTGCAATAATAATGTGAATATGCATTTATGAACGTGTTATAAGCTCCTTTCACACATGGCCGAAGTTGTGGCTTCCTTAACAACTATTGCAACAACTTTTAGGTATGCTTGCAATTCTATGTCATTATATACAACAATTTATTTCCCATCACATCCCATATTTGCCAATTTTTTTGCCATGCCATTCCCCTCTCTGTAAGTATGTGAGATGATAAAAGCTTGAAATTTGTCCAAAAAAAACCATATTTTTTGTAAAATATATTTCAAACACCAACTATGCACCTTTCTCTCCTTGCAAGCATTAATTATAATTAAGGAATCCCCCTCAATATGAATTTGTGCAATACCCAATTTGAGAGAAATTTCTAATCCTGCCAGGACTACCTAAGCCTCAGCCACATTATTCGTTCCCATTGGAAGTGAAAATGAACTAGCCACTATTACTGATCCCAAAGAGTCTCAGATACAAATTCCTTCCCTGAGATGCCTAGATTCCCCCTCGAAGCACCATCAACTTCCATTTGATTTCTTTTCTATTCACCTTCACTCTGCTATTTTGATGTAAACTTCTTCCAAATGATAAAATTATGTTCTTCCAGTTCTTCAAAATAGAGTCATCCCAACTTGTGAACAAGGAGGATGTGTTCTTATGTTTTAGAACATAAGCATTAACCACTTCTGAAACTTCTTTTTCAATCTTAACTTTGGTGGCCTCAATTGAAGAACTTGATTTCCTGAAAATGAGTAAATTGTGTTCCCACCATATATTCCATATTACTAGTGGTGGAATAACTTGCCATACAAATGCAAAAAAGAGGTTTTATAAAATAATGACCAACTCTGGAAGATGTCCCAAATAGATTTTGGCAAAGGGTTGTATAAGTTCAACTTGCACTTTAGGAATAGCCAAAATTCTTGCGCAAAACTGCATTGTACAAACAAATGGTCTACATTCTCCAGCTCTTCCTCAAATAAAGGGCACTTGAAAGGATCAACAATTATCAGTTTAGTTAAGCGACCACTCGTTAAAATTCTCTTTCGTAAAGCTAACCATGCAAAGCTCCTAGATTTTGGGAGAATCTTATTGTTCCAGCAAAATGAATAGGCTCTCTGTGAAACCAACTGATCCCTACGCTAAATTAGAGCTTTATATCCTTGCTTCACAGAGTAGGAGCCCTCTTTCGAAGGAGCACATAGAATCTTATTAGGCTTCCTCGAAATGAACACAATTCTACTTTTTAGAATATCTTGAAGCAATGAAAATTGATTGGTAGAAAGAGATGAATCAGAATGTTTTTTCCATATTACTTTTCCTGTTAGGTCTTCTGTTGATTGTACTTAATCTAGGAAATTTTCACCCCATTCTCTTGATAATACGACCCTTACCTGTTGTAATTCCTAAATGTGTTCCAAAGGGGGTTTACCTTTCTAGGAGTCCTCCCAAAAATTCACACTTTTCCCATCATGAATTTCCCACATAATGAATGAAGTAACAATCAACCTACATGATGTCAAGAAATTCCACATGGCCGATCTTGAAGGTGGGTTTGAAATAATAAGAATCATAAAGGGGTTTGGAGTGTCAAGATACTTAGCCTACATTAGCTTGCACCACTTTGTTTCAGGTTTTGTGTACATTTTCCAAACTAACTTGGCCCCAAATGCCTTGTTCCTAATTGAGATATTGTGGATACCTGCTCCTCCTTGAGATTTTTCCAGTGCCATACTATCCAAGGATATTAGAGGCATTTTTTTGCAATCATTCATATTACCCTTCCATAGAAAATTTCTAATAATGCTCTCAATTTCAAGGATAACATACTTTGGTGCCTTGAGAACCACTAGAAAATAGTTAGGAATTGCAGATAATATTGTTTTTATTAAAAGAATTTTGCCTAATAGTGATAACCATCGTGCCTTCCACATTAGAATCCTTGCCTTTAATCTTTCTATTACTTTAACCCAATAAACAACTTTATTTGGACCTTTGAAAAAAGGAATACCCAGGTACGCACATGGCAACTCTACTTGCCTAAATACACTTCAATATATTATTATTATATTTATATACAATACAGTAATGTATAATAATATTATACTAATATATACTAATATATAATAATATTATTACTAATATATAGTAATATATAGTAATATATAATAATATTATTACTAATATATATAATAATATAATAATATTATTACTTTTATATAATATATAATAATATATTATTATAGCCCGAACGGGTAGTAGAGTTGGCTTGGGTAGTGGGTTTGCTCCCCATTGGTCTCGGGTTCGACTCTGCTCTCGAATTTAAGAGGTGGGACTTCTTGCGGGCGGGGGATCACGCCTGCAGGGGATTAGTCTCGCCCTAGCTCGCCTTAGGTACCCAAGGTAAGGGCTGTTGGGCCGCTGGGTTGGGTCGCGGGGACACCCCTATTGTATCAAAATATATATATATATATATTATTATATAATATATAATTATAATAATAATAATATATATTATAACAATTATAATACATGAATCATTCTCTAATATATTATAAATATATTTATAACAGATATCCATTTTTTAAAAGCAAATATCCATTTTGCTTTGGTGTTTACCATAACAATTTTACTTTTTACCAACCCAATTAAAAAGTCAAAGTTGATTTCCATGATTTTGCCTAATTCAAATCACATTTTTTTACATTGCCATTGTTTGGCCCATCATGATCATGCACTCACCCATACACTTGTGTTGTGGTATAATTTATTTTAGGTTTTATACCTTTCTCTTTTTTGTAATTATAAAGATCTAAAATTTGCACATTACTCTCCTCTAAGATTAGTTTAGGAAGTGTTTTCACATTCCTTTCTTTCTTTCAACACTTAGTTTCTCTTCTTTGTCAATTTGTCAAAGAGAATTATTTATATTTATAATAAACATCTTCCTAAAGTATTTCTAATATAAGATTATTTCCTTTTTAAGAGAGGGATTCACTAATTCAAAAATTTGTAGGGCTATTGCACTCTAAATTATAATTCTTGGATACATTTTAAAAATCAATTTGATCTCTCTCCCAAGAGTAAACATTTGATTGAACTAATATCTTCTCTTGTTCCTCCTGTTATGTCATTTAAGCTCTCCACCCCTACTCTATGTAACTTATTGAAAGACTATCATATTTTATCCTCTCAACACTTCTCCCTCTTTCATCTTAAGAATATTTATCTTCAACTATTCCCTAAGTTTTTTCTCACCATTTCCTTTATTCATAAGTTTTGTCAGCTAACCTTAGTTCACATATTTAGAAGTCTAAGGTTGCTACAAATCTTAGATGTTGGTGTGGAAATTGTTGCATTTTAAATTAGCAATAATTGACAAGTTTAAGATTCCTTCATACCTAGCTTGTTAGATGTCCATGCTATAATCTCCCTAAGAAAATGAATCATTTTGTAGGGATTTCCAATTTTCTCATTTCCATTGGAACATCGTTTTCAATCACACCCTAGTTGTGTTTGGTTACCCACTTGATTATAAAGTCGAGTTACTTAGTATTGCATCTAGGGACAATGCCATATTTAAGTCCATATGACAAATATCTCTTAGCTACTTATGGAAAGAAAGATGCAATTCAGATTTTACTAAAGCACATATATTCATTTAGAAACTACCTTTCAAATATTCTACTTTAACACACATTTCTAGATTGTTGCCTTGTCATCTCATATATAGGTTGTACTAAAGACCAACAAATAATTGGAGAAAATGCATGTTCAAATCATGTAACTAGAGGCCAATTAAGAGAGATTCAACAAATAACTCAACATTGTCACATAGAGCACCTTTTAAATGCAAGATAATGGTTTTGATCTAAGCTACTAAACTTAGCATAGACTAGCCTACCACAGTCATAAAAGATTAATCATTTTGTTTTTCTTATTTTATTGTTGGTATACAACATTTTATTTTGTAGCTTAAAATATATTAAATTGTATATTGTTGTAGTTTATACAATAATTTAGTTTATTTTTTACATTGGATTTCTTTGTTAAATTTGGGTCTTGATGACTTGTTTTTTTATGTAACTCTCTGTTTATTACCTTTGTTCAATCAAACAAATATCTACATTATTAACAATAATCAAATATTTGATTTGTGGATGAGAGAATATCTCAAATCAAGTCCCACCACCTTTTTTTACTAATATAACTCTTTATATTTACAAATTTGATAATTTGTTATAATATTTTGTAAAAAACTTCACCTTCTTTAAATGATTCAAAATATGATACCATTTTATCTATTTAAAAAAATTAAAATATATTTATTATAAATTAATGTAAGTAATCACTAACTCATAGAAAATAATGTTGCACATATAATGATAAGTTTAATTTGAGCATGTTTTTGTTACATAGGCCATCCAAACTTATAACTTTCTTTATTGAATTAAGAAAAATAAAATAGATTAGATTTGTTACCCATATAATAGCAACTTCAATTTGAGAGTTTTTTTTGTTTATGCTATTCAACCATTGACTAAAAAGGTTCAGAAAGTGCTCCTCTATGTGGCACAAAATTTCGAAGGGCAGATAACTTTTGACCCGTTTAGTGGGAACACATCCTATCACTTTTAATTTAGCCCATTTGGACCGCTAATGAATGTGAACTTTTTGAAATGCAACTTGAGTGGGAAATACTTTAAGTCTTTTCCTTTTTAACTTTATTCCAACCCCATGGAACGAAATAAATTATGGGCTGTCTCCTTTCCAAGAAAAGATGTTTCTTTTATTCCTTTAGTTTGGAGGTGGCGACAAGAAAAGATTGACATGGCCCCATTTATATCTAGTAAAAATCAAATGTTCTATTTGACAACAATAAATTGACATGACCTCCATTATATCTAGTAAGAATCTAACTATTCTAGAGTCTTTATGAAAATAACTTTCTTCTAGAGTAAATTAAATCTTAACTATTCTAGAGTCTTTAAGAAAAGATCTTTCTTCTAGATTAAATTTTAATTTTGTTGTGAGAAATGTATTTTATCGAATGAATGAATTATTGATTTCTTTTGACTAAAGTTAGAAGGGTATTCATATGATTAAATTTATTTCGGATTCAAATCAATCTTATTTTTTATAGTGTATGCTTTTATATGAATCATTAAATCTTCTCTAGTTTAGAGTCAAGGATCAAGGGATACCTATTTCATTAGATTTACATGGGACTTGAGTTTGATCTCATCTCTTATAGTGTCTAGTCTTTGCACAAATCTTTTACCTCTAGCGAATTAAAGTCAAAGACTAAGGGGTGTCCATTTTACTAAATTTTCCTATGACTCAAATTGAACCATATCCTTTATAGTATGTGGCCTTTACATAAATCATTGACCTCATTGGCTTAGTGCCAAGTACTAAGAGATCTATTTTTACAAATTCATTCATAACTCAAACCTAGTCTCAACCCTTTTAGTTTAAATATTCTACACAATTAATTGACCTTCAACTTAGAGCCTAATATTGGGGGTATTTGCTTTCCCAAATTTGTCTAAGATTAAAGATGAACCTCATTCCTTATTGTGTTTCTATTGACCTAAAAGTTAAGTAACGAGTATCATTTTTCTAAATTTTCCTATGAATCAAACTTCGATTTGTCACTTATGGTGTTTGAATTTTACAAAAATCACTAGCCTCCTTTGATTCAGGGCCAAAGATTGAGGGGTATCTATTTCATCAAAATTGCTCAAGACCCAAACCTAATCTCATTCCTTATAGTGATTGGTGTTCTCACAAATCATTGGCCTACTTCAGCTTAGAGATAAAGATTGGGGGATATCTATTCCCTCAAACTCACATAAGACTAAAATCCAACCTCATCCCTTACAGTGTATTTAATTTCCATTGAACTCCTTTGATTTAGAGTTGAGGACATGGAGTTATCCACTTCACTATATTCATTCGAGACTTGAACCCAACTCCATCCATTATATTATATGGTTGTTGATGATTCAATGACCTCCTTTGACATAGAGCTAAAAATTAAGGGGCATCCATTCCACCAAGTTCTCTTGGGACTTGAGCCCAACCTCATTCCTTATAATACTTGAGATTCGTATACAAAAAAAATAATTAATAATTTATCCATAATAAGATGATCGAATTAAAAGATAATCAATTTCCATCCTTGTTATATCACAACATTTATCTTGTAATTTTAAATTTATTCATGGCCATAAGTAGTTTTAAGATGTGATTCTTGTTTGAATTTTTTTATATAATAATGATTGTCATCCTTGTGAACAATACTTAGCTTTGACCATGGTCACGTAGATGATGATTCCTCATGTTTTTTTTCCAATTCTTTAAAACTCTTTGTTGAATGAAAAAATTATAACAAATTTGACTATCCACCCCAAAAATAAAGTTTGACTATCTAACCCTTGACTCTCAAAAATTCAAGTTCAAAATTTAGTCTATTGCCACCCTTTGTTTTTCTACCCTAAATCGACTAAATACATGTTTGTGTAATTAATTACTATGTACATGTATTTAAAAGCATTCAGTTACATTCATTTATCAATTTTCAACACCAATGAAATATAATTCACATTCATTATGGAGCATGCTAAGAACACTTACTTTGGAGTACTTCTGTTCAACCAGACTCACACCCATCCCTGTAAGAATTGCTGCATGGGTTTGTTTTTGACCACAAATTAATTCCAGCTTTTCTAGGGTTGGACCTAGGAGGAAAGTTTCCAGAGACTTGACAATCTCTGGAAGGTGGCTCTTTGGGACATTCAGTCTTGTGATAGGGCAGGAGCAGGAGAATGATTAAAATCAAAAGAGAAATGGATTTCTTTAAAATTTGTATTTCCAGACATACAACATAGATGTAAACCCCTTAAAAAAATACCTAGCCCACATATTTGACTCCTTATGAAGTTGATTGACTATTTAGATCCTAAGGTGAATTATAGATAGAGATTTATGTATGATCCCAATACATTTAAAAAAAAAAAAGGGGCAGAGCCACTATATTTTATTAATAATATTTATAAAATTTACATATCCTGGTGATCTCAATACATCTTTATTTATATGCATTGGCTAATATATTTAGCATTCATCTTTCTAGAGCTAAGTGCATTATCCATTTATATTTATTTACATAAACTAACATTAAATTTTCTAATTATCACACTCATAGCTATTAATTATTAATCTAGGTTAATATTATATTCTTTTGTTTATACATTTAATTAGATTAACCTACATTATATTTAGAAAAAGTATAATTTCCTTTATATTTTTGGTGGACCCATCTAATCTTACATGACCTACTTTTCCCTAAGGTTTCTTATCAGTATTAGGGTTTTCAAACTTGCCACTTTTTATTTTTACATCTTATTCCTAGATTTGATCATCCTTTAATTTGTACGCTTTATTATACATTATTATTTTTGGGTCTGGTGTGTTTATTTATATATTATATCTTTCACCTAGCCTTGTTTTGGATTAGCATTTTATATCTTACATGAACATTTTATATATAGTCTAGGACTGATATTTTTATTTAAACATATCTCACCTCACTCCTAAATAGTATATATTTATATTAGGATTTTGATCTTTTGTTGCATATTTTTTGAACCCTACACCTCTCACCTTCAAATAGACCCTTATCTTTATATTATGGATTATCATGGTCCATATCGTTGGTATATATTCACATTTCAATTATTAATTATGACATGTTTCTACAATTTGTGATATGTGACCAATTGTACCTAGCTCACTTATGATATTTTATGATATAAATGAGACTTTATCCATGGAAGAATTTTCATCATGTATAAACCTTTTGTTCATTAAGGATTTGGCTTTCACCTTTCCTTCTCTACTAGACACTCTTACTTTATTCCTTCATGATTTCCACATGTTTTATACTTCTATTGAGATTAATAGCAACATGAGCCTAATTGTATAGTACTCTTGAGAACCTTTCCTTCACACAATTTGAATTATAATACATGTATTATGGAGGATACCCATGATATATTTATACCTTCCATTTCTATGGATGATACATCATGTATATCTCATGATATTATAGAATCGTATGGTGTTCATTTATTAATTGATCCTCTTGATACATTTCCCACTCAACCTTTCATAGAAGAATACAACACACTTATGGTTGGTACATATCATATTGAGATGGACTAAAATAATAAAGAAAATCTCTTAAAATGGGATATTTCCTAAATAAATGTGAACAATTTAATATGACCATATTAATAAAATAATATGGAGATATCTTTGTAGGATTTAAAGAAAATCTGAATTCAAGCCTAGATCTAGGTGATTATAGAAGATTAAAAAAGTTGGATGGAAACCTACATATCATGTAAAATGAAAATATCTTCTAAAATTCAATATCGAGAATATGGAGATAATAATACAAAAGTTATATATATTTAATGATAGGAAAGAGGTACAATATATATCCCTAGGTTTCTAAATTCAAAAAAGATGAGAAAGAGGATAAAAAAACCAAAAATAAGGGATTGCTTTAATTAAGTTTCTAAAAATGAGAAGATAAGAAAAAAATAGAATCCCTTGAAAGAAGGAAATCATATGTACTCATTTATCATATCCTACCAAAGTAATAAAATAAATACCCTAGTAAATATAAATAATAAGATGCACTTAAAAATTATACCAACACCTCCAAAAGTACAACTTAAGATAAATGTGAAACATGAAATGGGTCAAAAAACTAGGTATAATTTGGTACACATGTATAATGATAATGACCCTCAAAATATGAGGAAAAAATATATGACAATAGTCCCTAAGATAGGAAAAATATATAATTATGAATGCATCTAAAAGTTGCTTATGTACTTCAATGTGAATGTTGAATTGTGAGTAAAA